>BROG01000088.1:600000-1010000 GCA_030159075.1 Atrina japonica | reverse complement strand
GCCCCACTCAAGAATCTTTCCCTCATATGGAGATGTTACCAAATGGTGGTGAAGGGCTTCAAAGTTTGGCCTATGCTATGGCACTTACGGCCATTGAGCAGTGAGGGTTCTTTAACGTGCCGACACCTACTGTGACACGGGACCTCAGTTTTTACTGTTTCATTCCGAAGGACAGGAAACCGACCAGTCGCCGGCTGGATTCGAACTCACGACCTCACTTTCAAGAGTCGAGCGCGCTATCGACTGAGTCAGGCCGGCACGATTTTATTAGTATTATATATGTTGAAACATACATTCATACTAGTAACATTCAATAAGCCCTGCAGTCAATAAGAAATTTGGTCCCAAAATGTCATTTTCACCCCTTGTGTCCCTTTCCTGAGGGTCTAGGGTATATGAGGCAGAGTGTATGTCAGATTTCATGCCTACGCATACCTCCCATACCTTAAGCATAGCTCAGAAGCTTCGAGTAAGCCCAGCAGTCAAAAAGAAATTTGGTCCTAAATATCAGTTTTATCCCCTGTGTCCCCTTCATGAGGGTCTAGGACAAACGCGACATAGTGCATGTGAGAGGTCGCTCTCACCTCTATCTCCCATAATTTGGGCGTCGCTTAGAAACTCCCAGTTTCATCCCTTGTGCCCCTTCCTGAGGTTTCTGCCTACCCCTACCTCCCATATCTTGGGCGTCGCTAAGAAATTCCCAGTAAGTCCAGCAGTCGGTAAGAAATCTGGTCCCAAAATGTCAGTTTTGCCCTGTGTCTCCTTCCCGAGGGTCTAGGGCATATGCGACATAGTGCATGTGAGAGGTCATGCCTAATTCTACCTCCAATACCTTGGGCAGTGCTCAGAAACTCCAAGTAAGCCCATCAGTCAATAAGAAATTTGGTCCCAAAATGTCAATTTTACCCCCTGTGCCCCTTCCTGAGGTCTAGAGTATATGGAGCATAGTACATGTGAGATGCTCACCTCTACCTCCCAGTAAGCCCAGCAGTCAATAAGAAATATTGTCCCAAAATATCACCCTTCTGGAGGGTCTAGGGCATATGTGACAATAAGTAATGTGAAAACTGAAAATCAAATGAAACTTCCTTTTCATGGAGTGTTCATACCAGAAAGATGTAATTATGCCAAAAAATATACTACAGTTAATATTCTCAACTACAAACTGAACGTAATAACAGCTCATATTTTAACTGTGTTCGTCTGTATAATCAGGAGAAAATGAGTTTGACCATATAAAGAGCTGGTCAAATTTCGTGTCTCATCTCGTGTCAAAATCCCTATCGTAATGCTCTCTCTCTCTCTCTCTCTCTCTCTCTCTCTCTCTCTCTCTCTCTCTCTCTCTCTCTCTCTCTCTCTCTCTCTCTCTCTCTCTCTCTCTCTCTCGTTGTGTTCTTACACAATGACCTCACAAACTGCAGGAAAATCGTTTATGCACATTGATTTGTTTTTTGACTGGAAAATGTGTAACATTTTGTCATCAGCAATATTTTAGAAGTTTTCATTTTTTATTTTTTTTGTCCTTTTATCATTGTCACTCAAAATTTGAGTTGGTGCACATAATACTAATGCCTCATTTGACCTTTACATCACTTGTTTAACTGTCTGTTTCATTGTACTTGATATTATATTAACGTGTAGTATACAAGGTATTCAAAATTTAAACTTGTCCCTTTTTTTAAATCACAAAAACTTAATAATTGAGTTAATATACAGTATGTGTTCATGTATAGAAATTAGCAGGGGCTCAGTAGCCTTTGGTGAGTAGAATTGAATAGAATTGGGCTAGTAGATTTCAAAGTGCGTTAGCCCAGGTGGCTACTGAAAATTTGGGGTATATCTTTCACAAATTTCAACTGATATTCTTGTAAACTAGATATACCTTGCTACATGAAGCTAGTGCCTGAAAAACTTTATATGTTTTCATTGTAAGATTTTTAAATAGAATGTCATAGGAAAAGCAAGATTTCTGGGCTTCCAGACATGCATCTGGGCTCCAAAACTCCTGACATATGATCCCAGATGGCTCCTTGATTGCAGAATTAAATTTTTATCCCTGATGTATCAGTTATTTTTAGCTTTTTAAAGTGGATATCATTTTTTTTATACATTCAGATTGTGGATCGCCGTCAGATGGTTTACTTATGTATGACGCCATCACGTCTCTTACAACTACGTTGGAAACCAATAGAAGTAACGTATACACTTTTGTCTGTCATTGTAAGGCCTCCATAGGCGAGTGTCAAGTGTAACGTATACACTTTTGTCTGTCATTGTTAGGCCTCCATAGTTGTTTGAGCATTGCGCTTTAAACTATAAAGTCGTTTTGATTTTTTGAAATTTGGAATGTTTTTATTTTACATCATACTACACACTATAAAAATCCCAAATACAAAGTATAAATCTTTAGGATGTCCAGGATATAGATACATATCTGGTTAAAACTGGACAAATACGGACCTCTGGTTATTCAAGAGATGGGATCAGGTGTCATGGAGGAGTAAGCATCTCCAGTTCACAGGTCACACCCGCCGTCAGTCCACAGTCAAATCAAAATGAAATACGTGAGGAACGAATCCTCGTCACAATTGGTACAGATGTACTCAACAACCTCTATTGAACAGGCAACACAATTCTGTGAATTTGAAAAAAAATATGTTTTCAGACATAATTCACTTGTGGAAGACCGGTGGTGGTATCTTACGTTGGTATGTTGTAACCGGATACTCACTTCAACCAATAAAAACTTATCATATGACTGAAAAACTTTCAATGTGGTATAAACACCACAAAAATATCATTTTTTTAAAGCACTCCATCTCTTTTGTTCAGAGATATGAGAATATAGGTAAATCGTGACTCCATGATTACTATACTTGTAATATTTTGTACCGAAATCTATCTGTAATGATTCAATCTGGACTCGTTGTGTTTCTAAACATTTGACAATTTATCTTGGTAGAAATGAACTCTTAAAAGTAATGTCATTCTACTTAAGTATCTAGGTAAAGCTGAAATTATGTCTACATACCTGATTTATTTTCCTTTTTGATCACAGTAAAAAATATATATTCCCGCCTTCGCTTTCCAAGGTGTACGGATATACACTGTATGACTGTTATTCTTCGAATTAGCCTGTGTTTCACATCACACTCAACGATTCTTCACTTTTATGGTGGCGGATAGTTTTTCATGGCTGAGGAGAGAGCCCGGTTACAATGCACCCGGGAAGAGAGCACCGGTTTGCCGCAAGTAAACTGGTAATCTTTCTCACAAATGAGCTTAGGTTCCAGCTGGGCTTGAGTCAGTATAATCAAAGCGGTTAAAGTGCGATGCTCTAACCACTCCCAATAGACATAGAATTCGTTAATATTGTTTGTTTGGTTATTTAGTGGGGTTTTTTGGGTTTTTTTTTTTTTTTTTTTTTTTTGGTTTTGTTTTTTTTTTTTTTTTGGGGGGGGGGGGTCTTTGGAGGGGGGTAATTCTTCCTTTTTTACTACTTATATTTGATTTGCAATAACAAAAAAGAGATATACTCAGGCATAATTCCTATATATTTTGTGAAAATTGCATGAAAAACCCAGGTTTGATGTTTTTTCTTAACTTGCAATTGATTAATTCAACCTTCCTATTTCTATGTGAATACCACACTGGGCCTAATCTTATTTTCACAAAATATATAGGAATATGAGGTTTATTATGCATGTGTATAGCTCCTTTTTGTCATTGTTAATCAAGTATGAGTAATAAATTGAAATATTTTTTGGTAGACACAGCTAATGCCCCTTTAACACATGTTAATCTACTGTAGTCTCCAAGTCAATATGAATCTTTATTGTAGGGTATGTATATTTTGCCACGGGGAGAGCTTACGATATCGACTGCTGTGGGTTGATATCCGCATGGCGATTTTATCCTCAACGATCAGGAATCATTGATCTTATTGTATGGACTCACAACAGTGGAGACTCATACACAGTTAAAGCTGTGAAACAAATCTCTCTGACAAGTAAGTTGTAATTATTACTGCGCACCTGGCAATTTTTGCTCCCGTTAATTTTTTTTTTTTTGGGGGGGGGGGGTTGGTTGGCATTTAAATGAGAGGGGAAATTTGTAATGGAAACGAAATTTTCGAGATAAGTAATAGAAGCGCGGATATACATTCGATCCATGAAAATATGATGATTTAAGGTGTGAATATATTTTCTGTCGTCAAAGGATGAGAATAGCCAAGCCAGGGCTAAAAATTTACCAACTATACAGTAGTGATATGTATGAAAGATATTAGTTCTTCATTTTGATAATTTTTGCTTTCCTTTCATTTGGACGAAATTACTTAGACGAATTAAATAGAAATCAATTGAGCGTGAAATACATGCTGAATGTGGACTGTTATGCTGTTAATCCAATAAATTTTAATGTCCTCCAAAGAGAAGTATAGTTATGCGGAAAAAAACCAGTAAAACACTCAAAGTGAAAGTCTTTCACTTGATAAAGGCCAAGAGGCCGCAAATTTGTGAATATTGAGTGTAATATAATGCTGTTGTCTGTATTTGTAAGGGACCGTTCAGCTAAAGAACATTTTGTGACGCAAATCCGTGAAAACCAACTTTTGTTGATTTATCTAAGTAATGACTTTAACCATTATAGTTTATTGTATCCTGTCAACCTTTCTTTTCCAAGGATTTTTCCCTATCGTAAGAGATGGGCGAAGAAAGGCCCCATTTGCAAATCAGAAAATTGCATTTCAACTGGTAATGTCTAATTGACAGAAACGATCGTCTTGAGCATTATAACTTTGGTATTATGTTTGTAATATTTATAACCACTAGATCGTTGCCACTGCTGGTGGACCGTTTGAGTCCCCGAGGGTATGCATACAGCTAGTACCTGGTATTTCGGTACCAGCTGATAATCTTATAATAAAGTAATATTTGGCACTAATAACACCATTTAAAACTAAATTCATCAAAAGCTAAGATAGCCATCTTTTTACAGTGGTTACTCTTAGACGGATTTTGGCTATACGTTTAGATATATTATTTGGATTCATTTGCATCTGTCATAAAATTTCAATTCGGTTAACCATACTGGAAAATCAAATTGTGTTGTCCTTTAAGCACACAATCATCTTCCAGTTTTAGTTTATACATGGATGAAATGGAATAGGTTACATGGTATTTTTTCACATTATTTATTGTTTAGTAAACTCTTTCAACGATGTATTTACTGGAAAAAAGTCATTTTACTATATGTTTACTCATGTATGAGAATTTGTTTCAACTTTCAACTAATCCAAAGCTCTTATTGATGGCTAGGCATGTCATTTTAGAAATGCATTGTGTAGTTTCAACTCTGATATGATATTGAGAAATATTCACCGTTGTATTTTCAGAGAATCAAGAAAATCTTTTAAAAGAAGTATGTAAGATGCGAATTACTGTTTAATATTACGTACATTATAAAATCTTCTTATTGTATTGAGTTTTTCGTCATTTTTAAAGGTTATGATATAAATACAGCATACACGTACTCAATTCCGACATCAGAGAAGGTTGCTATCGTTGACACGGACCGTATAGGCTGGTACGTTGTTGTTATGTAATTTTTATCTAATTTTTAATTTATCTAAATACTTGCATCTTTTGCATTGCATGTAGCAAAATTTGAAAAAAATGTCAAATTTTTCCTTGTAAATATTATAATCATAATATCAGAGTCACAGACAGATTAAGTTACATATTGCGAAAATTTTAGCATTTTCGTTTTGTTTTAATTAAAAACGCTTTTTAGTTTATCAAAATCGTTTCAATTGGCCCGGTGTTTATGTGTGTGTGGGTGTGTGTGTGTGTGTGTGTGTGTGTGTGTGTGTGTGTGTGTGTGTGTGTGTGTGTGTGTGTTCGACAACAATTCATTTTACTTACATAGGGATGTTATCGGCCAAAGGTGAAGGGTTTCTTCCCATGGACACAAGTTGATGCGAATGTTATTTTGTTATTTTTATTAATTTTTTGTGTGGAACATCAACCGTTTACATAGGGACTTTGATCTCTTTTTCCTTGTTTCATGTTCATTATAGGCAAAACTATATATATATATATATATATATATATATATATATATATATATATATATATATATATATATATATATATATATATATATATATATATATATATATATATATATATATGTAGTTTTATATATATATATAGTTTTACTATAGAATTAAATGGTAAATATTCACAGGAGAGCATCAGACATGGACATGATTCCGTACACTCTCTGTGATGACCATAACACGCACTGGTGTCCACAGTTTTACTACTATCAAACAACCAGTATAGCAGTGGGAGACACGCATGACTTCGGTTCGGATTCTTCACACACGACTCGTGGATACGCCATTAATGTGGATTCCAGCAGCAGTTGAGTAACACAACATTTTTTAAAACAAAATTTGGACAAGTATCACTCACTCACCATTTCCACAACGATATCAATTAAGACATTTTTTTATATTATCTAAAATCGATTCAAAATTTCGAATATCTCGAATGATCGATATGGACACAAAACCATACCAATAAAGGCAGGGTGGCGGAGCCGTTTTTCCTTTTTTTTTTCTTTTTTTCTTTTTTTTTTTTTTGGAAATTTTTTTGTATTTTTTATTTTTATTATTATTATTATTATTATTGTTGTTGTTGTTGTTGTTTCCTACGTATTACATTCCTTCTCAAACCATCAATTGGTATTAAATTAGGTAAGGGAAATACTTTCAAATAAAGAATTATTGATGAATATTGATGAAATATTTTAACATCACATTAATTACGCGCTAATAAGGGTCGAGACTAGGTCCAGATAGAAAAATATCAGTCGAGGTTGAGATGGATTTATCCCACCCGAGATTATCTATCTATCTGGAACTCAGATGTGGTGCTTGATTATTTTTCTCGCACAGGGAAAGCTTGAAATCCCGTTTGTTTAGATTTATCCAAAACATTGCCAAAAATGGTCATTTTGCATTTTTTGGAAATCTCATTAACTGAACACCAAGCCCCCTTAATAATGAGGATGGGAACCCAACCTGAAGAGAAACACAGTCTATAATGTGTCACACCCCTACCTCTCAATCCCATTCATTGATATTAACAAATATAAATACATTATATGAAGAAGTTGTCTGTTTTTTCTTTCATGATTTTCATTCAGAATTGTCTGTAACACATACACTTCATTTATTTTGAATGATTTCATACCATTATTTTACCAATATTGACCATGATATCAAATAAGGGTAGACGGTACCCCTTAATAATGGAAAAAGTGACAAAATATACCATTTTCTTCACAAAAACTTAAAATTTGGATCATTTCTTAATGAGCATGGAACCAATTAGTTGTCAGAAGTAAAGAAGAATTTCTGAAGCTCACTTAAAAGTAAACCATGTCATTTTTTATATCATCAAATTGCTTTTATTGACAAGGAATGAAGTGCACCCTTAATAAAAGTGTAAAACTTCTGGGAGGGGATACCCTTACATACAACACATTTCAATAGACTTATTGTGTTCATTTATATAAAATATGTAATGTAATCATTTTCAGACATGTCCATGTTTTGTTTCATCCCTTAATTACAGTCTCATGATGTAACTAATTAAATACAGAGGGCAGATAACTGAGTCTGACTTTAAAATGACTGACACTTAAATGGTGCAAAAATGCTAGTCAAATTGCTTTTAAAAGGATATGACATATTTATAGTTCTGTTTCAGATAAAAAACTAAGTCAAATTTTAATTATACTAAGTTTAGAAACCAGTAAAAGTCAATATCAGGTGTTAATTTTTGTCTGGTATGACCCCAAGAGAGTGTTAAGTGACATTTGCTGGAAGGGGGGGGGGGGTTGAAAAAAGTGATTCAAACAAAAAATGCATGACTGAATATTTAGAAAACTTATGAAAACATGCAACTTGAATGAATATTAGATGAGTTAATACAGAAAAAAAATATAATTGATACTTTATAATTTACCTTTACAGGTACTTGAGTATGATAATTAGATAAAAATCTCTTATTGGACAATATTTCCTGGATTTAAGAAATTGAAATATTCCTTCTACAGGTTAAAATGTTGATAGATTATGAAAAAAATGTTAAAGCGCCCTATTTCTACAGAATTTTTTTACTTACAAATTATATATTACCCAAATTTAACACAATATGACCTAACCACAATGTGGAAATTCTTGTGTACAGATCGGGGGGGGATTTAAATTAATTTTTTATACTGTTTTCAGTGTATATGGCATGATGAAATATTTTACTGATGAGACTTAAATGCTGAAATGCAGTTTAATACAATTTTCTTAAAAATGAGATGGTTCTTACCCTTCAGATACAGTAACATATTGTACAGCTAAAGGTACAAAAATACACTGCACGAGTAAAATGACATGTCCAATATGTAGATTTTGCCCTCAAAAGAAGAAAATCAACCAGTCTTTACCTCAAAAAAGGTCTGATTTTAATTCAAATGGGTTAAAATTTACAATAGAAACATCATTTCCAAAATATTTTGCTAAAATTAGTCACTATGCATAACCATAACTATATGATTTTTTATAAAAGAACATGTGCATGTTTGTAGGAGAGGGTGGGGGTATACTTGAATTTTCCAAGTACAGATGGAATTTTGACCAATAAATGATAAAATATTAGTTCTAGGTGTAATATAAAACATACAGATAAAATTAAGAGATCTCAATATGCAACAAATGCATAATAATGTGTGTAGAGGCAACACACCTATTAAATTTGCACCTTGTGGACCCCCAACAGGTACCCCATTTCATAGAGACCCTCAAATCTGTTTAAAAGTATGAGTAAAAGTGAATAAATTGCAACTTAGGTGATAAAAATGAGAGAAATGACTTATTTTAAGGCTTCATCCAGCCTACATGTGTCAAATATGCATTTCTCTATAGGGACAGACACCACCAAATATTTTCCCATAGGCCTCAATGCTAATTTACAAAACTTCAGGTCACTGTCACTCCCATGTTTATTAAAGGGATAAGCTTGATCAAAATCCCGTATAGGTTTGCATTTTACATACATGTATTCCGCACCAAAGGAAAAAATTCTCAGTTTAGTAACATTTAATGACCAATCAATCTCTGGGACCAATCGCTCATTTTACCCTCCGCACAACTTTGGGTGTCCAAAATGTCTGCGCCCATGTTGTAAACAAAGCAGGTGTTTTTCCTTTACATACATGTATAAATCAGTTTAGTAACCGCGTCGCTCACCTTTTTTGTTCATCCACCGTCCGCAAATAAATATAAACCCGCATTATATTCCTATATATTTATTTCCTTTCAAACAAATTTGGTAGCATTTATGTGTAATTGATAACGAATTTTAACAATGCAAAGTATCAACGCAAAACTTTCCTTAGTCCCACATGATGAACAAACAATGCAGACGACGTGTGTAGGGATACAAAGTGTTCTGGAGCAGCAGTTCCGGATAGAATTTTGCAGTACTGATACAAAACGAGATCCGTCTATCTTAGGTGCGAGAAAAATTTAGCCATATTATAAATTACGAAAAACATAAAATTTTATACCTCGTATTATAATGGAAATACTTGTATAAATGTTATTCCAAATGGATTCGTAAAATATAGAGTAATAGAGTGTTTCTATTCGTTGACCCGGATGAAAAAGAGCAAACGCGTCTAACACGCTTAGTAACATTTTATATAAAACAGTGATATACCCATGCGTTAAAATGTTAAATTATAGCCTTTCAGTTATTCATTCTGTTTAGGGTCGGTGTAGGTTATATTTAACACATACAAGTAGTAAAGATACATTTGAATTCAAGCGACACGTATTCACGCTACACATGACAGAACACATCTAAAATGTTTTATCCCACGAAATACGAACAAAAGTATTTCAGAAACTTGTTAAAATGTATAATTAGATTCCAATGAATGCGACACATTCACTGTATTTTAATTGAATGTCCCATTCCTTAGACTCGTGTGAAGTATACAGAAAAATACTGGAAACAAACATCTGTACAGAATATGGCTTTAAAATAATTGACACAGTGTAGGCAGTGCGTGGTTATTCATTATCTGGTAATAAATTGATCAAATATCAACTGTTCAAAGACGTAATGGTGTTCTAGATGGATATTGCACAGTTTAAACGCATACCCACAATGATACATGTTTAAAGTAAATATAACAATTATTATTATTATTATTACTATTATTATTATTATTATTATTATTATTATTATTATTATTATTATTATTATTATTATTATTATTAATTCAGATACACCAATATCACTTACTGTTTCGTCATTTTCTTCTGAAATACCCGACAACACTCCCAAGGGTACATCACTTTGGACGTATGAAGTTACTGGAGTTGACTTCGGAGAAGAAGCAGTGTTCAACTGGGCCGGTGATACTATATACTTCAATCAAAGTGTATCTACAGGTACGTTTATGTAAAACTATAAATTTGTAAGTAAACCTCGTCCTAGACCATAAATCGTGTCCACTCTGTCGAATTTCACAAACTCACACTCTTAATAATGAATTACTTTATTAGCATTTCCCTGGTGGACTGACATGTTATAAGTTTTTAAAAAAACTCTGCTTTCCGCTTTCTTAGCTGCTAGAGAAAATGTTCTAACATGGGTACGTTGGGTACATGGGGGAATTAAAAAGGATACTTACCTTTAAGATTGATGTGTCCCTGTCTACTAATCATACCCATGTTAGATTCTATTATTATTATTATTATTATTATTAGTCATTAATAAAACAGTCATGTATCCATCGCGTGCGACATATCTCCCTCGCGTGTGTCATGTCTCTCTCATACGAAAACCCTTGCAGCTTATTCGACGGTACTTATTGATTCTGTATTTCGGTATAATCAACAATTTATTGCCCTGGTTTGTTTAACAGCGATAAGTCATATTCGTTTCGCCCTCGGGAGATATGACTTGCCTTTGGTAAACAAATTCTCATGTGTCCATTCAACCAGGGCAATAAATGTATAATGTTTGTCCATTGCAAAACTTGTGGTAGAAAACTCACCTTTCAGTTTTGATTGATTGTGGGTTTTATTGGTGTTTTATTGCCACGATTAACTAATTTTCAGTTATAATGTTGGCGGTCAGTTTTCTGCAATTGAGGAGAGGGCCCGGTTACAATAAACAAAGCAAGAGAGCGCCAAAATTCTGCAAGTAAACTGGCAAACTCATAAAATCGGTTTAGGTTCCTGTAGGCCTCGAACCTCGAACCCGTGCTGCTGACAAATGGTAATAGAGAAATACTTCATGGTTTAAAGCGTGATGCTCTAGCCAATAGGTTGCGGACCCCCCCCCCAACCCTTGCCTTTCAGTTACAAGGTCTACAACTTAAAAACACTAATGGTAACGATTCAAAGTGTTTGAAAGTCTAGAAGTCGAGTGTCTTTTTGTCGAATTTATAAAGCTTAACTTCCATATCAGGATAGAAATTGCATATTGAGCAGCCCTGCATTATCATCATCATCATCATCATCATCATCATCATCATCATCCTGCTTTGTATTAGTAACAGGACGTGGTTCCTAATTGGGTGAATTATCATTTTGTTCAATAGTCTAGATGTGACTCTCAAAGGTGAGAAATGTAATACAGCATGTTAACTGAAAATTTATTTTGACATTTTTTCTGTCTGAGAAAGCTGACTTTTGTAAAATATTTGTCAACAAATATTTTAACGAACAGAGAAACAAAAATCTCCATATGTTCTTGTTTTTCATTTTATTTATCTTAAAATCATCAGCATCAATTTTATCGCATGGCCTGTTCTTAATAAATATTATAAACATAATACCAAAGTTACAATGTTCAAGACGATATCGTTTCTGTCAATTAGACTTCATCAGTTGAGCTCCAATTTGAAAAGTATGTGTTTTTTCTAAAGATAAAGTGGTATCATACAAGGCCAAATAATATATCTAAAATTATAGCCGAAATCCGTCTAAGAGTAACCACTGTAAAAAAAATGACTATCTTAGCTTTAGAAAAATTTTCGAATTTAAATGGTGTTAATAGTGCCAAATATTACTTTATTATAGATGAACAGCTGGTACCGAAATACCAGGTACTAGGTATATGTATACGCTCGGGGACTCAAACGGTCCACCAGCAGTGACAACGACCTAGTGGTTATAAATACCGATTCGCTACATAGTGATAATTTGTTTTACAGACGAGATATACATTCTCAAAGACTTTGAAGCAGCTACCATTGATAGTTCATATGAAGCTACGATGGAGACCGAGGATTCTTGTTCGACTTCGACAGCAACTTTTTCCGTGTCTGTTTATAATTCGGTTAGTTGTCATTGATTTATTATTGGGAAATCATCTACGTGTAACAATTTCATTCCCGTCATGTCCATTTTTTTGAAAAAAAGGGAAATACTTAAAGTGTTTGAGAGTATCTTTTGTACTAAACTTTCAAGACTCTTATATTTACCTATTTCGTCTATACCAATTTTTATCAGAGATTATTCCTCATCTATATCATTTTGATTTTGACTGTGGATTAAAGGCGGATGTGACCGGTCAACAGATAATGTTCAATCCTCATTGGCACCTGATCCCACCTCTGTCTTTTGAGAGGTCTGTGTTCGTCCAATTTTGACAATAATTAGTATACTGACTCATGAATGTCTTTACTATGAAATACTATATCTGGGATGTCTGTCTTTATTTACCCACTCATTCATATACATACACCTAACTGAAGGGGGACTGATGTATTTACCGATTACCAGACTTCATTTTAGACTGGTTCTGCTGTATGGCTTGTCCCTTAATAGGTTTAATCTACCTCGTTTCAGCAAATGTTAAAATCAACAAAAAGTATGAGATGTCGAAATAAATGTAATCGGTAATAGAAGAAAATAAAACTCTCAGAGATAATTCACTGGTTTTTTGTTAGAAATTAATTGCGCATAATATGTACATATATATCCAATGATTTGTGCAACTCCATGCATGGGCAATAGGATAGTAATTCGTGTTTTATGTATCAACTCATAATTAAACTATTAATATATGCTTGTATATAATGAATCATATTTTGGTTGATATATTTTATTTCAATTATTTCTAAATCTTTCAGTGGTTTGGATGTGAAGAGAAAGGAGCTATTATGTACAAAGAGCCCGATCTTCTGCATAACACGAATGACACAGACTCGGGTGAGCATTGTGTTGTTTCGTAATTAAAGTATTTATTTGTTTAATTCTATATTTATTTATTTATTTATTTATTTAATTAATTAATTATCTATCTATTTGTTTAATTTTAGACTTATTTATTTATTTATATAATTATTTATTTATTTGTTCAATTTTATATTTATTTATTTATTTATTTATTTATCTATCTATTTTACACGAGTTTACACTACAAAATAAAAGTCAAACTCTCTTGTTGGTAGGGTGATAGAGGTTATTTCTACCAAAACTTGTGTTGCTATACCACTCTCAAGCTGTGGTATAAACTGTAGTTAGTTAACATTTACAAATAACCAACGGGGTTGTTGAAGTGACTTCACACACTTCATTACATCATCGCCAACCTTCAGATGAATGAAGAGATTGAAGTCACGTACAAGTTTGACGCGATCATGAGAGTCCAAACCCGATAGTGTATAGACGTGATGTAGGCACTACCAATCAGTGCTTTTCGTTTCTGGTAGAAAAATATTCAACAACTAATGAAAGTTGTCTCGTGTCTTTTCAATCTTAACTAACTCGAGTAAGGTAAACATGATAATCAACTAACACTCGTTGTGGAATTTATATATCAACTTAAGTTTGTATCTGTATTATGGGTATTCGCACACTATATATGCACATTTAACTCTTCAACCCCTAAAGTCACATTTGAAAGAATGGTTAAGTCCACTGTCAGAATTCAGGGGTGTATGATTCAGAATAAAAATTTCAAAATAATTTTACATGCAGTATGAACTTGTTCACTCCTGACTCATGAAAGTAGACCATACTATGCATTAATTTGGGTGAGTCTAAATGTGACCACAGGGGCTGAGAAGTGAAAAGTTATATTTTGCATGATTCTGTTAGTTGTTGTCTCGGCAGAGTAAAAATAACACAAAACTTATCCAAAAACATCTTGTTTTTCCACCAACATAATTTCCAATCGCATGCTAAAAATCAGTGACCTCTGACGCAATCTATATATGACTGTACGATTACGTTGTTACTTGACTGGTCAGCACATAATACAGTAAATCCTGCTTTAGCAACCACTTATGTACAGAGACCATGGTCACAATAGTACCTGTTGTCCCTAATAGTACCGTTTGTGTACAAATCAACCCCTATATAAAGACCACCTCCCTAAAATGACCGATTTTGTTGTGTCCCTACGGGGTCTTTATACACAAGTTTCACTGTAGTAACATAACAATCTAAACATCACAATAACATTAAACCCACTCTTGGAAACTGGTCTAGCAAGAAATGTAAGTTATGAAATAATCGGATTTTTTATTAGATAAATGCATGTACATTGAGAATTATCATACACTTGTGAGAGTCCAACAGTGCGAAATGCCTCGAAATACTAATTCCATTAAACAATACATATATGGTGAAATCCATATAGCCTGACTGGGTGGAGTCTCATGAACCCTTTTTTGGACATGGACGAGTTTAAATTGTAGGTACAGTAAAATTATATTTTCAAGAATAATCGTTCCCACTTGTCGTCAGACGTCAAAAGTAATCATTTCTACTTGTCGTCAGACGTCAAAAGTAATCGTTCTTAATCGTTGTCAGACGTCAAGACTAATCGTTCCTACTTGTCGTCAGACATCAAGAGTAATCGTTCCTACTTGTAGTCAGACGTCAAGAGTAATCATTTCTACTTGTCGTCAGACGTCAAAAGTAATCATTCTTACTCGTTGTCAGACGTCAAGAGTAATCGTTCCTACTTGTCGTCAGACGTCAAGAGTAATCATTTCTACTTGTCGTCAGACGTCAAAAGTAATCATTCTTACTCGTTGTCAAACGTCAAGAGTAATCGTTCCTACTTGTCGTCAGACATCAAGAGTAATCGTTCCTACTTGTAGTCAGACGTCAAGAGTAATCATTTCTACTTGTCGTCAGACGTCAAAAGTAATCATTCTTACTCGTTGTCAGACGTCAAGAGTAATCGTTCCTACTTGTCGTCAGACGTCAAGAGTAATCGTTCCTACTTGTCGTCAGACATCAAGAGTAATCATTCTTACTCGTTGTCAGACGTCAAGAGTAATCGTTCCTACTTGTCGTCAGACGTCAAGAGTAATCGTTCCTACTTGTCGTCAGACGTCAAGAGTAATTGTTCCCACTTGTTGTCAGATGTCAAGAGTAATCGTTCCTACTTGTCGTCAGACGTCAAGAGTAATCGTTCCCACTTGTCGTCAGACGTCAAGAGTAATTGTTCCCACTTGTTGTCAGACGTCAAGAGTAATCGTTCCCACGTGTCGTCAGACGTAAAGAGTAATCGTTCCTACTTGTCATCAGACGTCAAGAGTAATTGTTCCCACTTGTTGTCAGACGTCAAGAGTAATCGTTCCCACTTGTCGTCAGACGTCAAGAGTAATCGTTCCCACTTGTCGTCAGACGTCAAGAGTAATCGTTCCCACGTGTCGTCAGACGTCAAGAGTAATCGTTCCTACTTGTCATCAGACGTCAAGAGTAATCGTGCCTACTTGTCATCAGACGTCAAGAGTAATCGTTCCCACGTGTCGTCAGACGTCAAGAGTAATCGTTCCTACTTGTCGTCAGACGTCAAGAGTAATCGTTCCCACTTGTCGTCAGACGTCAAGAGTAATCGTTCCCACTTGTCGTCAGACGTCAAGAGTAATCGTTCCCACTTGTCGTCAGACGTCAAGAGTAATCGTTCCCACTTGTCGTCAGACGTCAAGAGTAATCGTTCCCACTTGTCGTCAGACGTCAAGAGTAATCATTCCTACTTGTCGTCAGATGTAAGGTTATCCAGTTAATCAAAAAACACATTTTCCATGAAACCTGTCATGAATATTTTTAACAATACCAAAGTTATAATTTTACAAATGAGGCCAAGACAAATCCGAAAAGTTAGTAGAATCAACCGTATGATAATTTAAAGGTTCCATCCCCAAACCCTTCCCTGCTTTGTTATGTGAATAGGGCTATGGAATATTTGTACCTCTGATATAATGTTGATTACTATTCTACAGGTAAGATGTTCATGCTATTTGATGATATCTATGATATCAAATGTTGTGGTGTTGTGGATGGCTGGGAATTTTTCCCGACAGCAACTGGAACGATCGATTTTATCGTCTTCAAACATCACTCAGGATCGCAGTATAAAATCAAAGCGTCCAATGAATATACAGTAACTGGTAAGAAAATAAAGCAATGATTTATGTATATTATTAACTCTTTAAATAACTGTGGTTTGATAGTTTCAAATATTCATGGGACCCCTATCTTAACTCATCAACCCTGGGGCCCGAAGTCAGCAAATTTACTCGGTACTCATGTTCAACTAACTGTTCATGATTTTAGGGTAAAACATCCAAAAACTATTCTGTAACTGCACATGTTTGTATATTGTCAGTATACAATGGGACTAATTCATATACAGAGGAACTAATTCATGTACCACGTGATAACCGATAACGTTTGTGCGGTACTAGTATCTCCAATGGTGATGGAACGTAACTCTACGTAATCTTCCCGCTGAAATGATGTTACCGCGGGATATCGTCTGCCAGCGCCATTCCATCACTAATGGGAACAAAATTCCCGCACAAACTTTATCGGCTATCACGTGGTACATGAATTAGTTCCATTGTAAATATTGATAAAAAGTATTGCTCATTTGAAGAAAACTTCAGAAATATTAAAATATTGTTTGAGTACGTACTAAAATTTTGAGTACCTTACTCAACGTATTTATTCACTTTTTACAGGAAAATCATAAGCATGACACATAAAATTATATGAGAATGATAAAAAAATAGTATGTTTTCTAATCCCTCAAATCCAAACATTTTACAACCAATTATATGTTTAAAACAATAAGATAAAAGTTGAGCTCGAGTATCGAGTAAATTTGGTGACTTCGGACCCAGAAATCACATTTGGACCTGTCAGTTCAAAGAATGTCAGAGTTCAGCCAGCGACGTATAATTTAGAATAAAAATTTATAATAATTTTACATGGTTTTTCAACTCGGTTACGAAATTGGACCAAAATATTTAATGATTTGGGCGAGTCTAAATATGACCACAGAGACGGACGAGTTAAAGTATTTAGTAAACGAAATCTTGTCATGTCATGAAGAAGTTTGATGTCATGAGCAGGTGGCATGCATAAAACTGCCAGGAATCCAAAATATGTTTATGTATCTTATTTTATCAAGTTATTCCTCATTGAACGATCGGTATGATTACCTTGACCTTTTCACTGAATTCGAGAGGTTTCCTGTAACATTTGCGACAGATGTGCCATGCTGGCAGAGGGCGCTGGCTCCCTCTGGACACCTGGTCCTATCCTGTTTTAGATTCGCATTAGTTGTTCATGTTGAGATCGTTATGTATCACCAAGCTTGATCTTTTCACGGAAGTTATGCTTTACATCGAACTTCGGTGACTTGAACTTTTCACCGAATTTGACCTTTTCATCGAACTAAAAAGGATTCCATGGAACATTTGCGAAAGGTCTGGCATGCCAGCAGGGGACGCTGACTCCTTCCGGACACCTGGTCCTATCCCGTTGGAGATTCGCAATTGTTCTTCATGTTGAGACCATTTACACATCTAATTTGTCGTGTTCTAATGGACTTGATTTTCGATGATCAATTAGTACATCTTCATTTTTACTTGCAATTACAACGTCTCACTAAATAACTTACCTGTTCGATACCAGTTGTGAGAAGGATTTATTCCTCACTTATTTCATTTGAATATGACTTTGGACGCGAGGCTAATGTATCAACATGGGATGTTTACTTATCCATGTCATAATGTCATTTAATCCCACCTCTGGGTTTTCGAAGTCAGTTTTTTTTCAGTGTGAACCAGATCTGTATAAAAAAAGACTCAAGAATGAACTCAACCACGAACTGAAATCGTGGAGCGGAGGATAGTTATATATATATATATATATATATTTGTTTTATTTGTCTTTGTCGTCATAGTATTGTAGCATAGGGAGAGTCAACACCGTAACTGAGTTGACAATCTTAAATTTACAGTAGATCTATAGAATAAATTTTACAAACAAAATACTTAAGTACATGTAATAGTTTCGTTAAAAAAAAGCTCAAACAAATGCTTAAGACGATCATATATGTCAATAATACTTCATCGGCTGAGCTTGAACTTGAAATAATGTAGAATTATTTTCGGAAGAGAAAGTGGTATCATACAAGGTGAATTAATAAACCTAAATGTGTTGGCAATATGTCTTAGAATAACCACTATAGATAGATGATTATCTTAGCTTAAGATGAGTTAAACATTTAAATAGAAAATGAAGTATTAATCTTTGTATTTATTTTTACAGCGGCAGAAGTGGCTGCTGGTGCGGTTGTGTACTTCAACGTCACTGAAGCAGAAAGAATAACAATCGAGAACGGAGACAGAATAGGATGGTGAGTCGGGGATTACCAATAAAGATTACAGTGTGTGTGTGTGTGTGTGTGTGTGTGTGTGTGTGTGTGTGTGTGTGTGTGTGTGTGTGTGTCTGTCTGTCTGTCTGTGTGTGTGTGTGTGCGAGTGTGTGTTTGTGTGTCTGTCTGTCTGTCTGTGTGTGTGTCTGTGTGTAAGTGTGTGTGTGTGTCTGTGTCTGTGTAAGTGTGTGTGTGTGTGTGTGTGTGTGTGTGTGTGCGAGCGAGTATGTATGTATGTGTGTGAAGAAATAGATATATACATCAATATTGATTACCTACATAGACTATTACACAACGTATGGGCTACATGATTTAACAAGTGATTCTAAAACCATATAGTAAAATACATTGCTTGAGGAGATCAAATAATTTTATGTTTAAAGAAATTTGGCATTAGAATCTATATATGTTTTGCTGGATAATGGATTCAATGGTTATTTAGATGTTTGCGAGCAGCTAAATACATCTTTTCAAAATAATCATTTACCTGTTGAAAATAATATGATTTTTGATACTTCATGTATTTTGTTTTAGGAGGACAACGGGTGACAGCATCATTCCTTACTCTGCTTGTGACTTTAGCGCAGACTCTGATTGTCCCATAGTCAATCTCAAAATGAACAGTCCTGGAAGCTTAGCCGGGAATCAGAATCATGATTGGTCTTCCGGAAGCGTCACGACTACAGCAAATATAGCATATGCTATCAAAGTCGATGTCGGAAATAGTAAGCCTTACAGTAACATTACATAAAATTGTCATGAAAAATACACAACGCAAAATATTTATATTTGAATAAAACTCAATGTCCTCCAAAGGGAAGTATCGTTATGCGAAAAAAACAGTAAAACACTCAATATTCACAAATGTTCATGTTAGAACTAATATAGATATTCTCGTCTTTCACTTGATAAAGGCCAAGTTTTTTCAATCGGACCATGAGTTAAAAACATTTATTTTAACATCGAATTCTATTGGAGATACTTACACATATATTCTTCACAAGGTTCACAGAACCAAGAGACACCAAATAATGTAGATACGATAGTTATCACCTACATGCCTTGTTGTGTTACTTTCATGCACATTGGCTTATAACTGACCTATCGGCAAATGTCTGACACGGCACCTTTTGGCAAAGTTTTTCATTATGACATCACAATTAAATGGTTATAACATCACTTGGACACTCATGTGTCAGACACGTGGCGATAGGTCATTTAAGATCCCTATGGGGGACTTAATCAAAATTTGGACTCCATTGGAACTACATACAAAATTCTGATTTTGTTTGTTTGTTTATTGTTGTTTAACGTCCCACTCAAGAATATTTCACTCATATGGAGACGTCACCAAATGCCGGTGAAGGGCTTCAAATGTTGGCCTATGCTCGGGCACTTACGGCCATTGAGCAGTGAGGGTTCTTTAACGTGCCGACACCTACTGTGACACGGGACCTCCAGTTTTTACTGTCTCATCCGAAAGACAGGAAACCAACCTGTCGCCGGCGGGACTCGAACTCACGACCTCACAATCCAGAGTCGAGCGCGCTACCGACTGAGCCAGGCCGGCTCTACAAAATTCTGAAAAATGAGGCTCCCATAATGGGCGGCTAAGTTTAACATTGAACTGTATTGGAAATACATCGAAAATCTACTTCTCAGAACAGAACTAAAAACCGGCAAATATCGCAGATATGGAGATCTTAGTGTTGTTACTTTAATTTAAATTGGTTGAAAAAGGACCTATCGGGGTACTTGATTTGACATTGGACGCATGCAAATCTCTTGTTAAAACTATCAGCAAATTGATGTAAAATAATTTAGTTTATGTGTTCACATTATGTAATTACTTTTATGCCCATTGGCCGAAAAATGA
Source organism: Atrina japonica (assembly GCA_030159075.1). Taxonomy (NCBI): domain Eukaryota; kingdom Metazoa; phylum Mollusca; class Bivalvia; order Pterioida; family Pinnidae; genus Atrina; species Atrina japonica. Next base: position 989,348 of record BROG01000088.1, on the reverse strand, counting down.
GGCACCTCAGGGGATATGTGGTTTTATATTTGACCCTATGGGTAATGCATATATACCTCTTCTTTTGAAGACCGCTCAACAAATTTATGTCAAATATTTCAGATATATTTCTTCTCATGTCACTTCATATCAGTTGTTACTTTTATATATATTGGTTTAAAATGAGGCTCTCATAAAGGGAGCTATGATTAAAAAATGATGCTCTCATAAAGGGGCTTACTTAATTACTGGACACAACGAGAAATTCATGTATAAACAAAATTCGAGAACCACTTGGCAGATTGATATTTTACATGGCAGATATGTTGCTTGGTTTATGTGAAATACTTATTGTATTGGTATGTGTGCGTGCATGCGCGCGCGTGCGTGTGTGTGTGGACGTTACTTTGAAAATTTGAGAAATTCATGTTAATACAAATCATAGTCTTCGAATCATTTGATATATTAACATTTATTTATTCATTTATTTATAACAGATACAGAGCTATCATTTCAAAGGGATACATATTACAGAAAGGTTAGCTATGATACAGCCAAAAATACACTTCTGAGTACTTACCAGTTAAACGGAATCGATTACGAAGATGAAGTCACGTGGACGTTTAGCGACACCTATCTTAAACATGACGACACCAACAGTAAGTCAGATCACACGCTATATGTTTCTAAGTAGCCACCCTGGTGGTCCGTCGGGGGTCCCCTAGGTTATACATAAATTCTGCATCTGGTACCAGCCGATTATTTTGTACTAAAGTAATATTTCGCTCAGATACTACATTTAAATTTTAAATTTCTCAAAAGCTAAGATATTCATTTTTACAGTGGGTACTTTTAGACGGATTTGGAAATACATTTAGATTTATAATTTAACCTATGATACCACTTTTTTCTTTTGGAAATCTAATAATATGGAATTACAGCTCCACTGATGAAGTCTGACAGAAACGATCATCTTGAGCATTTGTTTTGGACTCATATCTGAAAGTATTAGTAACATTCAGAATGTGCAATATTTTTTTTTCTATTTTTGACTTTAAATTTCTCGGGCCATGTATAGAATAAGAGATGGTGAAATGTAATGTTGAAAAGATTTGCTGTGGAAGTAATATATCGAGTTACACTAATACAATGCTAATGTCAATCGAAATGTTCTCAAAGCACTATGATAAGTTATCATTTTGAAAATGGGGTGATATAAGGTGACATGCTTACACCATGGTTAAACTGATTTTAAGATTGAAGTTTTAATTGGCTGATTTAATAATCAATTATAAATGTAATTTCATTCCAAACAACCCAAACCGATCGCATTGGTCTAGCTTTTGAATCTCAATGTGAAATTTCCGAGCCCGCTTCCCAGTATCCAGTCGTAACTAAGACTCCATAAAGAGATTTTGACTGCTTTTGCATCAAACGCTGGGCATAAGATTGAAATGCATTGATCATTTAGATAAAACTTTAATCTGAAGTCCCTAGTCACAATATGTTTGGTACGTATAAGAGTTTTCAATTCATTTGCACTTCGCTACAGCTAAATTCAAATAAGTGAAAAATTCTTAGTGATGGGACATAAGATGGGACACAGTATATAAAACAAATAATGTTTCCTACACCTGCGTCTAATCTGCGATTTGCATATTTTGCGGAAGATTCACCGAAATTATAGCATATTAAATCAGTTTGCCATTCTCACAAGATCTAGGATTTAAGAATTTGTAGAGCAATTTGATTTTATTATAGTTTAATCCCTTTACCCCTAAATATACATTTGGACTGGTCCTAGTCATTGATTTACAGAAGAGTCCAATGTTTTCAAAGGTCAATTAGCAAAATATTCTTTATATGTAGAGTGCATTGTATCATAAATCTGATTTTATCTTGTTCACATAAAATGAAGTCATCTGTAGCACTAATTATTGAATACCATGACCATATATGTCTTATATGGTTTGGAAGCAGATATATACATCTTATTGAAACTCTGAAGCTAAAAATCTTATGATTCTGGGTTACCTTTCATGAGTCCCTATGTTCCATACTTTTGTAGGTGGTCCCTTGAACTTCGATGCACCAAAGCTTCGTTGTATGTGAATTATATCTTGATATTTCAGGTAAGATAAAAGTGAAGACAAGTTTTTTGGCTGCAAGTGCCCAAAATGCTTACAGCGCTGAACTGGTGGCTGTCGATTTGTGTCAATACACCGCAACCGCCACTTTTTCTGTGGACACATACAATATTGTAAGTTTGTGACTTGATATACAACGTTCTTTGTTGGCGTATCCTGCAACGTTTCTCTACTGACGTATATAATATTGTATGTTTTGTAACGTTAACTGTAATCTGCAACGTTCTTTATTGACAGATACAATCGTGTACAACTGTGATGTAATCTCCAACTTTCTCTATTGACAATCGTGTACGACTGTGACGTAATCGGAAACGTTCTCTATTGACAGATACAATCGTGTACGATTGTGACGCAATCTCCAACGCTCTCTATTGATAAAAAAAATCGCAGATACCAAAGTATAAATCTCTAGGATGTCCAGGATATAGATACAAATATACAATCGTGTACGTCTGTGACGTAATCTGCAACGCTCTCTATTGACAGAGACAATTGTGTACAACTGTTACGTAATCATCTGCAACGCTCTCTATTGACAGACACAATCGTGTACGACTCTGACGTAATCTGCAACGCTCTCTATTGACAGACACAATCGTGTACGACTGTGACGTAATCTGCAACGCTCTCTATTGACAGACACAATCGTGTACGACTGTGACGTAATCTGCAACATTCTTTATTGACAGAAATAATCGTGTACGATTGTGACGTAATCTGCAACGTTCTCTATTGACAGACACAATCGTGTACAACTGTGACGTAATCTGCAACGTTCTCTATTGACAGACACAATCGTGTACAACTGTGATGTAATCAGCAACATTCTTTATTGACAGAGATAATCGTGTACGACTGTGACGTAATCTGCAACATTCTTTATTGACAGAGACAATCGTGTACGTCTGTGACGTAATCTGCAACACTCTCTATTTACAGACACAAACGTTTACGACTGTGATGTAATCTGCAACGTTCTTTGTTGGCACATTGATACGTATTGTAAATCCTGGTATAACTTGCAACATTATTTATTGGCATATGCAAACCTATACGTCTGTGATGTAATTTTCAGCGTTCTTGATAGACGTATTGATACTGTATTTAAAAATCTTGACGTATTCTCTATTGAAATCTGTACTGTTTGTAACGTAATATGACACGTTGTTGTTGCTGTTGTTGTTGTTGTTTCATGCAATATTGTAAATTATGTCACATGATTTGATACATTACCTGTTTAAATATATAATGATATAATTTGTGTCATGTAATTTGCAACGTCGTCTTTCGACGTATACTATTTGAAAATTTCGAACATAATCTTTAACACTCTCTTGTTGACAAATACAATATTATACATTTGCGGGTAAACCAGTATTATCTATTTTATATATACAATATTGGTCGCTTGCGATGGGCTAATGGTAGAGTGTTTGACTAGCAAGTGGAAGATCCGGATTCGATTCCCGGGATCGGGTCATACCAAAGACTTAGAAAATGGTAGTGGTAGTTCCTTCGCCAAAGGAAGTGAAAGTCACGGGTCTTTCCGATGAGACTTAAAACAAAGGTCCTGTGTCGCGACAGGTGTGGCACGTAAAAGAACCCTCACTGTATTGGCGTCAGTCCATAGCACAAGCCAAATTTTGTGGCACTTCAGATATATATATACAATTGAATATTACGATGTAATCTGCATTCCTTTATTGCTTACAGCTTGATGACTGTGGTTATGTTCCTTTACTTGGAGCAGACGATCCGTCCATTTACAATGCATCGGCTGACCCTGGACAAGGTTATATCAATATTCTGTTTCATCTTTACTTATTCATAATTTATTTCCATGTTTTATTGATATCTACATTTTAACTGGCTTTTTTTAATTTTCCTTGAATTTTTCGTTTATTTTTACGTTTCACTTTTGAACTGATTTATTTTCATCATATTTGCCATATTGTTCTTATCCGAACACTACTGCATGATGTTGGGGTAGTTGATCTTCTCCGTACTTCTACACATAATCTAGTTGAACTACAACGTATAAAATAGTCGAATTTTAACACATCAACTAGTTTAACTACAGCGTGTCTAATAGTTGAACTTCAACACAACATCTAGTTAAACAAAGACGTATCTAATAGTTGAACTTCAACATAGCATCTAGTTAAACTACAACGTATCTAATACTTGAGCCTCAACATATCAAAAATCAAACTACAAGGTATCAAGAAATTGAATTTCAACGGTGCAAGTCGCTAAACATGAATAAACGGAACATATCATTATATCGACTGACCATTCACTCATCAACCCCTGATTAACAACGAACTCTTCTGTAAATCAATGAATATACCAGTGCATGGGTGTTTTTAGGGGTGCATGAGTAAATGAGTTAAATCCATTTATTCCGGATTTCGGGAAAATTTAGGTTTTACTGCACAAAAATTATATTTATATTCTATAATGTTATTCTAACGTAGTTAAAGGTAATGTTTCTAAGTCACGAGTTTTATCTGGTTAATGCGGGTTAATAAGAAATACCTCTGTCCCTTTAAAATTCCATTGTTTTCGGTGTGCGTATGCAAAATGCTTACTCACTTTTCATTGTTTTACATAAAAAGGTAATTCAAGCACATAATGATTAATGCAAGGAGGTAAGGAACATGTTGGCTTTTTTTTGGTAATTTGGGGGTTTTAATTCAGAATAAAATTTGTTACAGGAAACATGTACCTGATGATGGACGATATGTACATAGTCCCATGTTGTGGGATTATTTCTGCTTGGGAATTTTACCCTAAAACCACAGGATTTGTTGAGTTTATGGTCTGGACTAAAGGAACAGGAACTACGTACACATTGAAAGGACACAACAGAATAGAAATTTCCGGTATGTTGATAAAATTCTGATATTATTTTATTATTTTAGTGATGTTCAGAAGAATCAAAACCGATTTATTAACGGTAAGCCAATAAAGTGGATTTTTGTTGAAAATTTCTGTAAATGTTAAAACGCCCCTTCTGTACTTTTTGTCATGGGAGTAACGAATGGATATCATCATTTATTTAAACAGAAATACAAGTTTCGGTGTATGTGCGGAGAAATTGTAGTGAAGAAAAATATTTGAATTTAAGAAATAAATGGATGAAAAACTGTTGCGTAAATACAAACATACTAAGTACTGCATTGTCATTAGACTATATTATACCTCGTCATGGTTTCTTGCAATTGGTCATACTCAATGAGTATTGAGTATTTTCAACTGACTGTGATAAGACATACGCATAAATTAATGCGTATACGGTTTGATGTCTTCAGTTGAGGTAAAAAGGGGAACTCTTGTCGAGTTTTTTACCTAACTGTTTCTAAGTCGATTGAAATATGCATGATCAAGTGTAAAAAAAATGCAAGTTGCCATCCTTTGAAAGAATTGTCAACCTCAGCTTCATTTACCTCGGCTGACAGAAAAGATTTCATTTAAATAATTCTTAATTTTGATAATTAATTAAACACGGAACTCTGGAAGTCTAGAGGTGGGATCAGATGTCATGGAGGCCGGAGCATCCCATGTTGACCGGTCACACCCACCGTGAGTCCCGTCAAATTGGAAAGGACTACGTGAGGAATAAATCCTCGTCAAAGATATATACGTGCATGTGTATACGTGGGTTTTTTACTTACTTTCAATTGTTTTTTTTTTTTGTCATTTGAACTATTATAAACACTTTACATTGTATGTAAGCATTTTACATTGTATTTAAATATTTTACATTGTATTTAAATCTTTACATCGCATTTGCATATTTTACATTGTATGTAAACACTTTACATTGTATGTAAACACTTTACAACGATTTAAATACTTTACATTGTATTTAAATCTTCACATTGCATTTACACACTTTACATTGTATGTAAACACTTTACATTGTATGTAAACACTTTACATTGTATGTAAACACTTTACATTGTATTTAACACTTTACATTGTATGTAAACACTTTACATTGTATTTAAATCTTTACATTGCATTTAAACACTTTACATTGTATGTAAACACTTTACATTGTATGTAAACACTTTACATTATATTTAAACATTTTACATTGTATGTAAACACTTTACATTGTATTTAAACACTTTACATTATATGTAAACACTTTACATTGTACTTAAACACTTTACATTGTATTTAAATCTTCACATTGTATGTAAACACTTTACCTTGTACTTAAACACTTTACATTGTACTTAAACACTTTACATTGTATGTAAACACTTTACATTCTATTTAAACGCTTTACATTCTATTTAAACACTTTACATTGTATTTAAATCTTCACATAGCATTTACACACTTTACATTGTATGTATACACTTTACATTGTACTTAAACACTTTACATTGTACTTAAACACTTAACATTGTACTTAAACACTTTATATTGTATGTAAACACTTTACATTGTACTTAAACGCTTTACATTCTATTTAAACACTTTACATTGTATTTAAATCTTCACATTGCATTTAAACACTTTACATTGTACTTAAACACTTTACATTGTACTTAAACACTTTACATTGTACTTAAACACTTTACATTGTACTTAAACACTTTACATTGTATTTATCAGCTGCCGATGTAGCTGCTGCACTCAGTGTAAATTACACGGTGCCAAGTGAATTCAGAATAGCATTAGAGGAAAATGATCGTATTGGCTGGTATGTGAATATCTTTTGTATTTATGTTACTTAGATTCGACCTGCTTGAGAGAGAGAGAGAGAGAGAGAGAGAGAGAGAGAGACAGAGAGAGACAGAGAGAGAGAGACAGACAGAGAGAGACAGACAGAGAGAGACAGACAGAGAGAGAGAGACTGTGTATAAAAACTCCCTGTGTTATGTGACTGCATTTAACGTCACCAAATAATGTTACCTATACATTAATTTGTCTATATAAAGAGATGTGACTAAATAAAAGTCTGAAAGGCCCTTTGAGAGTCACTTAAGACACTCTTTACTGTATATATATATATATATATATATATATATATATATATATATATATATATATATATATATATATATATATATATATATATATATATACAGAGAGAGACAGACAGACAGACAGAGAGACAGGCAGACAGGGACAGACAATGAAAGATGACTCATTCAGCTTATATTACGATAAAATAATTTTCCTTTTTCTGTTTTCCGATATGCTTTTCATTTTACTCACAGGAGAACAGAGGGCAACACAATTATAGCACATTCTGATTGCGACATCAAAACGAAGGCATTTTGTCCAACCAACAACCTTAAAGGGGTGCTGACGGGAACTTTAACGGATGGAATAGATTATGATTGGTCCGAGAGTACGAACCCTGATGTAACCATGGTAACAAACATCGGATATGCCGTGAGAGCTCACTCCGCTGACAGTAAGTAGGGGAAATATTTAGATAAAATGTTCTGTATCTTGTAATATAAAAAACAAATTATCGCTCAATGAAATAAAATATCATAGCTCTATGATTTAAATCTATGTATAACCACATCTGTATTCCTGTCAATTACTACTGTTCAAAAATTTGTAACGATTTAATGAACTATTTAGTAATAAAAGATGTCATTATAATGTTTGTTATATTTACACAAATACCTTATTTTATCTTGTTAACTCATCAACTCCTAAAAAATAGTGGACTATTCTGTAATCCAATGACTTAGGCCAGTCCAAATGTGTCTTTAGGGGTGAATGATATAATGTTTTTAATTTTCATTGAGTATATCATGTTAACCATCAAAGTAAAAATGAAGAAGTACCAATGGATATTCGAAACTCAAAATACAACATATTGGATATAAAAATAGTTGTGAATCCCAAACGGGATGGGACCAGGTATCCGTGAGGAAATGTATACTTCACATGACCGCATAAAAGCTGCTGAAACTTATAAATATCACAATATCAGTAAAATATACTGTTTGGATCTTATTCCGTGTATGACTAAATTACAAATTTTTCCCTTAATGAATAAAAATAATGCATTTGTAACTTCCATGATAATTGTTGCAAAGTTATATTAGCATGACAATATTATTATTCATGTGGAAACTGTATTCGGAAGCTATTTCTTTTGACCATATTCATATTAGTTTGCATATCAAATACTGTATTAGCATTTAGATTCCAACTACTTGAAGAACAAAATTACTTTTTTTGGAAATGTTTATCATTCAAATCGCATTTTTAGAAATAACTGAATTTCAATAACTGAAAGTTCAAAGTTCATTTTTTTTTCAATATTATCATAATTGCTTTTAATACATTTATTTATATCTATTTAATGAGGATTTTGTTTTCAAAAGGTCGAATCTGGATTTTACTACGCACTAATATTAGGTGTGCAAGCAGGAGACGCCTGGTTCAATTACCGGTCCGAGCTAAGTTTAAGTCGGCCTCACACAGATATTGATTGCTCAAGTTTTCTGCATAAAAGTCGCAAACCAGGGGGGCAGTTTCACTAAATGTCGTGGCTGTGCCCGTAAACGTAGACGTAACATTAGCTACAACTCGAGTTACGATTCTATTTACGTGTACGTAGTTTCAGTTTCACTAAAGATCTTAAAAGTATGCTTACACAATAGCCTACGCGTAGTTACATGTGGCATTAGTAGTACTTTGGTGCATTATAACTTTGGTATTATGTTTATGATATTTGGAACAGACGTAGACTCGGACGTAAGTTTTATACGTAGGAAGGAAGATACGATTTTTAGTGAAACTCAATTTAGTAGACATAAGTTGCGACTACGTCTATACGTACAGTTACCACCTTTAGTGAAATTCGCCCCAAGTGTATTTGGATAAGATTTGATACTTGGGAAAAATAACTCACGTATTGATATCCGGTTCACGATGTTGTCAAATCAGTGAACTCAAGAAACATTGAATATGTTTTAAAATATATTTTTAAATATACGTACAATACTACGAGCTGCCTTTGGAAGATCTAATCTCAGCGATCCCGATCTGAAAATTCAACACGGTCATATCTCTTCCCTGGTGCATTGTAATAATGGCCGCCACCATGTAACTGAACAATTGTTGAATGTAGCGTAAAACAAAGACCAAATAGAGTAGAAAATGTGAATAACACAACATAAGTGTACTAAATCTGAGTTAAAGTGGGCGTAACCCGATTAAATTTTCTCTGGTTAAATAGGTTAAATTTTGTCGCTCTTCTTCTCTCTATACAGTTAAGAAAAATTTTCTTGACAAGGTTTAGAAAAATGAAAAAGTACAATAAATCATTCAGATATTACCTTTTAAACCGTTACATGTTGTTCTTGGAAACCTGGGTAGATGTCCTAATGAAGCCTAAGTTTATGTTATTGGAAATTGAACTTTAATGTTAATTATGATATATCTTATAATAATTCCAGATCTGAAAATAGTGTTTGATCAACCGGATGGATATTTCGCTGCTGTCGCGAATCATATGCCAGTCGGGACCAGTATTGTCGACTATAACATAGAAAACATAGACTACAAGGAAACAGTGACCTTGACCTTTAGTCACTACTACATGGAACTTAATGAATCTTATGGTACGTTTAATTTCACCTCATTCTAGACGAATCCACAAATGCCTTCTTCTAATGTCGTCAGAGTCTGCTTACTTTTTTCATATTTGAATTATTCTTCTCTAGAATCCATTTTCGGGATGTCCGGTTTAAACTTCAATCTAACCTTCCTTACACAAAGATATTGAAAATTAGACTTTCAAAACCTTTCTAGACTAAAAGTATATATATTATGTATATGGTATTTTACTGTAGTTAAAATAGCCTATATTCAAACTTTTTGGCATGGGTGTTATATGGTGTATAAAAAACACGCATACCTATTTATTAATCTGCAGAATGTTCAGAAGACAATAAACAAATCAGGTGAACATTGGACAAAATCTAGAGGTGGGATCAGGTGCCAAGGAGGAGAAAGAATCCCCTGTTGACCGGTCACACCCGCTGCGATTCCACAGTCAAATTCAAATTTATATAAGGAACTCGCATGGCGTCGTAGATGACATCGATCTTTTTCACTCTGAAACAATTAATGATAAAAAAGTTATGCAATTCTATAAGAGGGTACCGTTTAAAAATTTATTTCAACTTTTCATCGGAAATTCACATTGAGTGTAAAATACCATGTTGCTTCTATATACGATTTCGATATATGTTTTGCAGGTTTTGTTCAACTGAAAAATGCATTTCAAGCCATTGCATTCGTCGAGACTCATTCAGCTACATTGTACGCTTCCGGGTCATGTGACCATTCTACTTCCGTTTTAGTTACTATCGATGCATACAATGGAGTAAGTAGCACGCCACATGTTCAATGTTCAAAAACATGCAGAAATATATATTTGTATTAGAAGATGCTATATTTCTGCGATGAATTGATCCAAATTCCATATCATCATTAATTATGTATGTTTATATTAGCCTAATATGGGATTTTCTGCCCAAACAATATGAAAAATCTAAACTAAGCCAATATCGACAAAACTTCGCCAATATTATAAAACACGGTTAATATTAAAGTAACGTAAACTTATTATTTAAGTTCAGGTGAGAGCAACCGCCATTTGTTTCTCAAATCGAACTACACGCACATCCTGTCTGCGCAGTCTTAGCTTAGTTGGAATTAATGAGTTAATTAATAAAAGGCTAAATAATCAGTGTTATCAAAATTGACCCAGTATTTGTACTGAGGTATGTCTAATTGGACTGAGGAGATGACTGCTGTAAGAAATTAAAAGACTGCAAAAAACATATATCGAAAATATCATGTAATTTAGTCTTGTATTTATTTACCCGTTGCCGTTGTTAAGTTAGCGAGAAAAAAACAATTGGTAGATAATATAGGATGAAATAGCTTGGTCGATATCATATTCTTATAGTTTTAATTTCATAGCTTATAGTGTATCATTACATTATTGTAATGAAGCTTATTCTGGTTGCACACCAATATCCATGTGAAGGAGAGGTTCCGAGTGGTGATAGCATCACGCTTTAAGTCACAAAATATCTCGCCTCTCTTCAGTACAAGTTCGAGTCCAACTGGAACCTAAACTGAATAAGTGAAGAGTTTGCCAGTTAAGTTATGGATGGCCAGTGGTCTTTTCATGGAGACACTGTAACCGGGTTATTCTACAACGTTAAAAACTAGGTCACCACTTTATACATAAAAATTGTTGAGTATGACAGAGGACACAATCTTCCATGTTAGATGTTTTAATGTAACTGAATTCTGTGTAAAAAAAAATGGTTTCACAAAATTGACAAATTTCTTACTATTTTCAGCCTCCGATTATCCGAAATTTGCCCAGAGAAATGGAGATATTTGAAGACAAGGGAGCAAATGAAGATCTTTTCTTTGTCGACGTATTTGATCCCACAGATCCACCGGATCCAGTGTGCTGTCGAGTGGAATATGTCAAGCCACAGACTCTGAACTTTGAAATGATTCTTGTAAATGGAAGTGAATTTCACATTACGACAACGGATAAGCCAGCATTCGCTGCCAGCAGTGTAAATTCGTATTTACTTTACGTCTGTTGTGAAGATGGATACGGTACCATCCGTAATAACCTCAAGATAATGGTCAAGGAAAGACCTGTTGTGACATTATACGTACCTCCAGGTAAGATACATTTTAGGATTGGTGATCAAGTGCTTTTTAGGTATCCATTGTATTTAAGAGTATAGTGAAATCGATTACCGGGAATTTCTTGAAAATGTAAATTTTATCAAAATATCACAAAAAATTTGTTTTCTGTAGATGAAAGACGTATATTTGATATAAATTTGTGAATGAATATTTTACAGGAATCATCATAAAAAACATCATAAAATCATGAGTGTTTTGACAAATAATTGACAACTTTGATGTGCAAGAGTTATTCCCTTTTGATATTTGGTCCCTTAAAACCTTGTATCTGTACATTGGACATACCTATCTATCATAAAATATAACCGTAATAGTATTTTACTAGGTCTCAGATTTTGATTATACAATGGATACCTTAAACAAGAGAGCCTGCCAGGCTTAATCAGTAATGCGCTCGACACTTGATCGTATGGTCTTGAGTTCGAGTCCAGAGGACAGCAGGTTGGTTTTCTGTCCTTCGGATGAGACAGTAAAAACCGAGGTCCCGTGTCACAGTAGGTGTCAGCACGTTTAAGAACCCTCACTGCTCAATGTCCGTAAGTGCCGAGCATAGGCCAAACTTTGAAGCCCTTCACTGGCATTTGGTGACGTCTCCATATGAGTAAAATATTCTTGAGTGGGACGTTAAACAACATTACAACAACAACAACCTTAAATAAGACATGTCAATTTGTAACACTTTATTGACTTCTATAGGTATTAGCCCCACTATTGCAAACTTGAATACTCTTTCTAGGAGCCAAATAGGTTGAAATCTGTCAAGGGGTTCTGGAGAAGAAGTCGCATAATTAGGAATGTTGACGTACGGACGACAGACATATGGTCATAGCAATAGGTAACTTACTACTGCGGACCAGGTAAGCTAATAACGCAAAATCATTCATACGAAATTCACCAATATTTTACAGTAAACCTCCATGCCTTTCTCAAACGACGAATAACATGTTTTAATCATCTAAAACTGTTTTATTTTTTTTTTACAGGATGGTTCTATTCGTCAATTGCTATCAGTATGGTACCTATCGCAGTTATGCTCATCTTGAGTTGTGGGCTGTTGTTTAACACCATGTTTTTCAGTGATGGTCGAAGTTCTTAATTCCGTATAAGTAGAAATTTTAGCGAGTTACAAATTTAGCGTTTTGTCCTAAAAATATGCTATAGTTTTAGTGAAAAGTAATTTTATCAATTTTATGATTAAACATAGATATCTTTTGCCTACAAATGATGAAAGAATAGTTAGCTAAATTTAATTTTAGCGATCTCAACAATCTCGCTAATAATGCCAAAACTGAATCCTCGCTAAAATTTCAGCTTATATAGTATTCATAAATGAGTTCCGGTGATATTTGTTATTTCTGTTATTTTATGTATAAATAAATAGGATTGCATGCAACAAATAGTTCCTGGCTGACATTAACTTCCTGTGTACAAAGATTTGTTGCAAACAAGCAAGCAAATGTGTATTTGTCAGTTTAACATTTAGATATCCGTGATTGTTTGAAAATCATTTTATTTAATATCAAGGAAAACACTTTTGAAGAATATGGTGTTCAAACATCATTTTAGTATTTTTAATGTTTAGCAAATCGTAGTCTTAAGAAATGTTTGCTATATTTGTACATATTTCTGTGTTTTCATTGCTCTGTATTTTGTTAAGGTAATAAATATAAGATTATGTAACTGAAGGTTTCATCAACTCATTTGAATATCATGCACAACAAATCTCGCAAAGAAAATATATTAATATTTTTGGCGAAAAACTATGATTGAACTCGGATTGATTTTCATGAATTAGTTTCGCGTCATTTTTTTATTCATATTTTATGCTCCAGTTACTTGAATAATCAATTAACCTAATTTAAACTGTTAAAAGACATACAATTCAAAGCCGTTCAAAACATACAAACATCTCAACAAAAGAACATGTTAGTTGATTTTAAAGGCATATTCGTATTTTTTTCATCATTAAAAAATGGTGGGAATTGGTGTAAAATAAGAATGAAAAATAACGTTTCCATGTCGAAAAATATTAACATCGCGTATAATTGGCGTTCCTGTCAAGAATCATGAGGATATTCTGCCAGTGGAATCTAATCAATTGCCATATGCATTGACCCCGATCCCGGTGACGCTTCCGATGGGCTACCGGCCAAAAGTATTTTTTGATTTAAATTGTAGAATGACCTAGATTCTTAACAAGGGTATTGATGAGCACATTCGTACTGTCATAACCTGCTATTCAGGCCTAGGGTCAATTAAATGCAAAAGTACGTGTAATTACAATTCAATTACATGTACATCCATTTTTTCAATCAAATTACAATTACAATTACACTTAATTCTGAAAGTAATTAATTATATTACAATTACTTTGGCATTACTTTTGAACTATGTTTTGTATGAAACATAAGTAATAAGTCAATACATGTATATGAAATGCAACATTTACACAGGAATAAAACAAACAATACAAAATCAGGTAAATCACATGTCCAGTGTTAATTGTAATCATTCTGAACAGATTTCAAATGCATTCTGATGTTTAATTCGTGGTTTCTGTCCGATTTGTAAATGTCCACTCTAGGCTCTAGCTCGTTAAACTAGAGACATTTTACATGTATGTCCTGAGGACAGGATCATCTTAACTATTATGAACACAAGCTAATTAAGGTAAAGTGTCAAATTCCTTAATAAATCAAAATTATTTGTACAGCAGTTTATTTTAAAAGACCTTCAGAAAATCTATTTTAAATTGGAGCTCAACTGATGGAGTCTGGTTGACAGAAACCATCGTCTTGAGCATTATAACTTTGGTATTATGTTTATAATATTTACTTATAATTATGATTTTTTTTTAATAAATAGATTTTGACTTCTTTCCAAGGTGAAGATTAGCTCTATAGACAATACCTGAATATTTTTATGGATTTGATGCACTTGTCAATATTTAATTCTGGTGCATATGTTAATAAGTGACATCTTTTCTAGATGGATTTGAAATAAACTACTGGACTCAATATTTTATTCATTTGATGCACGTGTCAGTACTGTGATATCTTGGCTAAATTAAGAAATCTGGAGAAATTTAAACTTAAATGTAATTTATAGGTATAAATTTTTATAATTGAAATGTAATTAGCAATTGCAGGCAAACATATGAGAAGTAATGCATTATTTTCAGTTACATGTAATTTCAACAATGCTCAATTACACAATACAGTAAATTACTATTAAAATTTGTAATTAATTACAGCTAATTACAATTACATTTTTAATTACCCCAGGTCCGGCGACCCTAAATGAAAAACTCAAAATTTTAACTATTCGTAATTTTGTCTATGCAAAAATAGCAGAATCGTAATCTTCATATCACAAGCAATCCAAATATTGCAAATTTTGCAGTATTAATATGCATAAGAATAGAAATTTAGATATGTTTTATATGTACGATCCACTAGAATCACAGTAGCCGACGACTCGGTCGTAAATCCGAAACCGAAAGATATAAAAACGCTAATATAAAATGGTAAATGAATTTAAAAAGAAAAGAATTAATTCAACAAAAATTAAAAATTAGATAAAAAGTTTAAGAGTAATCCGGAACAAGAGTTTGGTCAAAACAAAACAAAAATGCAGTTGGTAAGTGTGTCTGTAAAAAACCTAACTTATATGTAAGTTGTTTGTATAGAAATCATTGATTCAAAATTAAATACAACTTAATAACACCCACTAAACCTCCCTAAAATCGAGAGTTCTTCATTTCGAGTCACCCCTAGGCTGCTGCTTTTGTTCCATTTAGAATGTTACAGCTGTTCTATTCCTTTTTCTTGCAGAATATGTAAGCAACCACTATCTCTCAAGATTAGATTTGTTACTTTTCCACATCCTGTTTTGTGTATCGGGTTGTGCATTCCTTTTTCTTGCAGAATATGTAAGCGACCACTATCTCCCAAGATTAGATTTGTTACTTTTCCACACCCTGTTTTGTTTATCGGGTTGTGCATGCACAATAAGTTTTCTAATTCAAACTGGAGGTCATATGAACTGATCTTGGGTCAACACTGAATTTTATTTATCCTGCACAAGAATTGAACGAAATTTTATATCACATGTTTAGACCATCAAATATAGATAAATGTTGATATTCGTGGGAAAATAACTTAAAATGTTATCATAATTTTCCGAATTTACTGCATTTAAAACCAAACCAATATTTTCATGATACCTTGATGCCTTCAACGTCTTACAAGATTAAAGAGCATTGGGTAAAAAAATACTTCGATTTTTTTCTACTTTCACTACTTGTACAACAACAAATATACACAGGCATAAAAAATTTTATATTCCTATATATTTTAGGAAAATAAGGTCAAGTCCTGTGTGGTATTCATATACAAATAGTAGGGTTGATGAGTTCAAAAAGTGCCAAACCTGGGTTTCTCAAGCAATTTTCACAAAATATATAGGAATTTCAGGATGTTTATTCCTATGTATATCTCTTTTTTGTTCTTGTATATCAATCCAAGTAGTAAAAAAGGAAGAAAATATTTTTGAAACAAGATGTGTTTGTGAAACACAAATGCCCCCAGTCCCAAAAAAAATTCTATGCTGGCAAACAGAATGTATACTTTAAATATTGCAATGTCTTACATTTTGACCCCATACCACCCCAGAGGCATGTGATGTCAGTGAAGTGTGAGCAACCATTTGATGAACTTTATATGTAAGCAGGACGGAATTATGGACAAACAAACAGTAAGCAAGACAAAATTACGGACAGATGATCCAAACACTAGATGCCCCCCAGCGGACCTTTCAGGTCCGGGCCATACAAAATACAGCTAATGCCCCTTTAACAAAGTAAATCATGCATTATTTTGAAGTATTAGATATAAAACAGAAATACTGCATTGTTTCTGATCAATTTATTCTTTACATTGCGCAAATAATCATCACTTTGCCATTTAAATGACCCGTGGACAACACAGTTGCTCCATTAATTACATAATACTTTAAAACTAACATACAATTGAACCTTGTGAAATTCAACTGAAACTTGTAACAAAATTTCTACAACATCATTTTGTACACTGTCATCGATATCAATTGGATTAACAATAATAATGATAATAACTGTTCTTTGATGTAAACAAGATCAAACAGCAAGTCAGAACAACAGTGTATACATTATAGCAATTAAGGAAACAAGAAACTTTAAATTGTAGCTTATAAGAGAAAAAACATACATCCAGCCAACATCAGAATAACAAATAATAAATAACTTTATCCAATACCGTCCATCATAAAACTTGAGAATGTTATTAATGTCATCTGATCCATAATCTGATTGGCTATGCAGACCTAATTAAGAATATTTTCACCATTTAAGTATATATACTTATGTATACAGTTTTATGGTTTTTTGACCAAGGACATTAAGGAATAATACATTACATTGCATGCTTAACCCTTTCAACCCTATAGACCACAATAGACTGGTCTTAAACAATAGAAAAGAGCATACCACTCAGATATCCAGGGGTGAAAGGGCTAACTTTACTGAATCTTCGAGTGATGAGCCTCTTTGAAAAAACAAACACTGTATTTTCAGTTCATTTTGTAACACAGTGAGACTCCCATACAGACAGAAAGACAAATTAAGTGTTTGCTATGTATAAGTCATGGTTTTGACATGGACCAAGCTTAAGTTAATATATAAACCCATCATTTATATGTTTTAACCACGCACATGGCACAAAGTTGGCAGAATCTAAACTCATTAATTTTCAGTTCTACTTATTAACTTTTTTCAATTAAGTTAAGAGGGGTGCCTCCATGGCAGAGTGATTAGAGCATTGTGCATTCAACCATGAAGTCTTTCACCCATAGTCAGCATGATTTCAAGCTCGCTGGAACCTTTGTTGATTTTGTGAGAAAATTTTCATGTTTACTTGCGAAAGGTCGGTGGTCTCTTCCTGGGCACATTTTGACCAGGGTCTCTCCTTCACTACTATCACCTCCCTGCTATCATATAACTGCAAAATTACTTAGTGTGGCATATGTACCAATAAAACAAAAAAAAATAAAACAACCGAGTGTAGAACAATTTTAACATTTTCCGTCACAGTTGTTTGGTAAACTTTTATTTTCACGTAATCGTGTGTGTTTAGTCATTATTTGATCAACTTAAACAACATCGACTTAAAACATTTTAATACAGATTCCACAAAGACCTATAATATGGCATATTTCTGCAGGAGTGTATTATACTTAATATGAGCAAGTCACATACCCTCTTTGACAGTATAGATTTTTACATCCTATTTTGTCTGAATTGGAGATATGATTTTATTTTTAATTCATCAACCCCTGAAAAACAATGGATTCTTCTGTTCTGTTTCTTTAGGGAGGAATGAGTTAATAATGCAATAAATGAGATTTTCTAACTTAAAGAGACATGTTATGACAGAAAACATAATCAATAACACTTCATAAAATGAGCTTCTTTAAATGTTAAGATACAAAAAAGGAACCCTGAAGAGTTTTCTATTGAAAATTTAAATTTCAAACATAAAACTTATACATACTTTTAGAAAGGCACAATACAATTACAGAACTTTAATTGTCAACAAACATCATTGAGAACGTACGAAAATTTTACCTGTTAAACAGCATATAAATATGTTATGTAGATCAGCTGTAGTTGTACTGTTACAGCTAAGCAGGCAGGTGATCCTGTTTATGTAAACGATACATCTTAAATACATTAATACATACACACAGAAGCCATTTGTGTATCAACCAACACCTTTCCACCATAGCTTTCTAGGTTTTAAATAATTGGCCTAACTCGTATATTTGAAATGATCTTGAAATTTTTTGCACATATGTGTTGAAATTTATGGAATTTCTGTCCAAAGTGAATGGGAATGTGTCAATTTCTTTTTACAAAAACTGCAAATATACTATTTGTAAGTGACAAGAGAAATTAACAGTGCAATTACTTCTTTGTTTTTCATAGTAAGTGGTGTCATTAAAATAACTGCTGTAAAGAAAAATTGTTGGTTCTCAAAAAATAAGTCTTCAAAGACATTTAAAATAAAATTCTTATGATAATGAATAGACTTTCATCTGAACATGTAATTTTTGACAATAACTGATAAAACCATTAATTTGTAAAAGTGACTTGAAAAAAAAATCATTTAATATAGAAAACTATGGGGAAATGATGCTAGTTGACATATTTTTGGCATTATACTGTAACAGAAAAAGATACTGGTGGGCACAGTATAGTCAATTAAGTAAATTCAATTACATTTTTAAAAGATATATAAATAACATAATGGGTTGGTTCGGAGATTTCAATCATAAACAAAGACTAGGTTTGATTCATACAAATCATAAAAACGTTACAAAAATCTTAAAAAATATATATTATAAAGAAAACATGACATCACATTTAATGTATATATACTTGGCCCATGTAATTCAACATACAAATGAAAAAAAACAAACAAAATGCAAAACTTTTTGTCAATAAGTCAGTTTTAATCCCTCATGCTACATTTTCCTAAAAAAAACATATCTTTTCATTCAAGAATGAGGGGGCTGACTTTAAAAAAAAAGAGAGAGAATTAATGGCATATGAAGAAATTTTAATTTTTTATGAATTCAGATCAAAAGGATTACAAAAAGTAATGGGAATACTGATAATCTGTAGAATAAATATAAAACAGTTTATACTGTAATAAGTTAGGCAGATCTTTTTACAAAGCAAAATAATACAACAAGAGATGTCTTACAAAAACACAAGAGAAAAAGCAGTTTCTAAATATCACAGGAGATACATATCAAAGAGACAAGATTCCACAAAAAAAATCAAATATCTGGGGATAAGAAAAGCTGTTTTTCACTGGGGTAGACATGATATTGAGAACTTTAAGGTATACCAAGACAAAACGCAACACATTTAAGTATATGGACTGAATAACATAAAATTGTGTAGGCATAGGATATTAAAAAAAAACAAAGAGCGGGAATATGGCAGCGAAATTATCACATGAATATACAATAATTGTTGCAACATTTTAAACACCAAATTGTAAACATTAACTTACAGTTTCTGAGGATATTGGTTGACATCTAATAAACCATTTGACAAAATAAATAAATATTTTAAAAAAGAAGCTTTTTGAGACAAAAAAAACCTTTACTGTTTTTTGGTTTGTTTTTTTTTATAATTTTGAACTGTAGTATGTGTGTGCCACTGTTAATTTATACAATTCCATACTAAAATGAGGTGTATCTTTTTTCTATATAAAGCCAAAGACTCGGATTGTATGCTAAATGATTACATCCCTTTCCCTTCTATGCCTGTTTTGGACTAATTATTAATACCACACCTTTAAGAATCATTACTTTTGTGAAAATAAAAATAATATACATTATTGCAGACTGCTCATCATCGTCTAGTGGTTAAGAATTTGTCTCCAAATAAGGAATTTAGGGGGCTGCCATCTGCATTAAAACAAAGACTTCTCAGAGACTGTTCCTTCTTAAGCCCTCGGAATAAGTAATGGAATGTTAATAGTCTCTTAGTTGAATCCCATGTTACTACTAGAAGTACGATGTATTAAATAATATTTGCAGCATTGCCATAATTGATAGTCCATACAACAGGTCAAAGTTTATGGCACTTGATGGAAATTAGACGTGAGAAATTCCAGTCAGGCCTTACTACAGCAACATCACATCCTGTTAAGTTGTAATGGTGAAGTAGAAAACATGCAATCAATGTACAAGGTAAAACTCCGTTGGGTTTTTTGCACATTGAGCTGGGAATCTTTCTCACAAATACAGTTTTGGTGCCGGGGGAGCTTAAACTTGCACTGACTACATGTAAGTGGGACACTTCGTGGTGTAAAGAGAAATATCAGGAACAAAAGAAACCCTGAAGAGGGAAATTGAGTAATAGAATCATATAAAAAAATGTCATTTTACTACTCAGAACCTGTACATTATAAATATCAAACAGCTGTAGAAATAACTCTTGTCTATTAAAATCAATCTTCATGACAATTAAAGGGAGGTAATCAAGATTTTTTGACACTACATCTGGTGAAAGAAGACATTGTTCTACGAGTCATACATGAGATGGAATAAAAAATAATTAACAATTAAAAAAATATATAAAACTGGACAAAGATTATACCAACATAGCATATCTAATCATACTTCAACAAACATCAAATCTTACCTATACACTGATCAATGAACTTATCATTGTATGCTAAACCCTGAATATTACATGATTTTACCAGCTGTTTGTGTATGGCAGTCAAAAATTAAAAAAAAAATACATCAATATAATAAATAAGTAAACAACAAACTCTGGCAAATAAACAAGGTAAATTTTGTGATTGTTATTGCACTATATCAAACCCTTGAACAGAAATGCTCATACATGACTACACTATGATGACACAAAGTTGACAATATCTATCATTCTTCCACTCTACAATTCTATGGAAACACTGACTTGCAATAATGAAAAAGTTAAACAGATATCTTCACATCAGAAATAATTTGTTGCTAAGGAAAGTTTAGGATTTTGACAGCTTTCAAAACTTGTCCAAAACCATAACAGTATCTTAAGTTCATATGACAAAGAATAATTTTAGCACTTAACCAAAAATCTAGCATAGGACAGAGTATGATAAAGGTCATTATTTTTGGTTGCTATTCAAAATATAGAAAACTTGTATATTTTGACATGTAAGAATATCTTAATCAAAATATTAATTCAGAGTTGTTCTGTTACCATGACAACCAACACGGAATGGCCAAAAATGGATTCTAAGGGTAATTTTTTAAAACTACTATTGGTATCTATGTTTTATATTAGAACTATTCTTTATCTCTCTTTGTCCCAACATGCAAATTGAATATATATAAATATATATTTATAAATATATATAAATATATATTTATAAATATATATTATACAATTATGGACTTTTGAGAGGATGACTATGGTGTAATATTGACCTGAAATCCAATATTGACCGAGGCCATAATTGTTTTATCATATAAATATTTAGATACACGTATATACTAATCCTACAATGTAGGTAACAATCAGAGTATTTTCCAACAGTGTAAAAAGGAATTTCCATATTCTATTTTTAAAAATGATATTCACTGGTTTTCCATAGAATATTGTAGATATATTTTGAAGGGTTAAATACTGGCTTATGCAATCAGAAACTGTTTATTTTTAATTGATATAATATATATATAAATTGTGCTTTATATATACTTGTATTTCTCTACATGCATCGTATTCGATCCATTGTCATTTACGTTAGGATTGAACACCTTTCACCTCTATCTCTGCGACCGAGTTCTCATGTTCGGAATTCTAATCACTGCCATCGAAACATTCATTTTGTGAATGCGTAGATGGCGCAGTGGTTAGGACGTCGTGCAAGAGAGCTAGGCCGGGGCATGGTGAAATTG
The DNA here is from genome assembly GCA_030159075.1 of Atrina japonica. Taxonomy (NCBI): domain Eukaryota; kingdom Metazoa; phylum Mollusca; class Bivalvia; order Pterioida; family Pinnidae; genus Atrina; species Atrina japonica. The sequence continues at coordinate 966,963 of BROG01000088.1, read as the reverse complement.
TAGGTACCTTGTTATTTCTGTATTTGTGCTTTATATATGATTGATGTACGCAGAAAGTATCATTTCTGATCCAAGGTCCGTAGTAAATGATAATGCTGTAGTGATATTTGTGCTTTATATATATATATATCTATATATTTATTTAAATGATTCGTGTTAAAAATTAACCTCTTTTCTGAGGGCCAAATATGACCATTATCATACCATGTCCTTCTTTAATGTTGTTTTATAGCAACTTTGCAAAAATAAGTCATAATCAGAACATTGTTTTTGTGACTGATGAACTTTTAGTGTACAAATATCTGATTATATTGATTTTACTCGTTCAGTGTCAGTCAGCTTTTAAGCGCTTTATAAATACAAAAATGTTAACATCAAAAGCCATTTACATAATGGCTTTGAGTTTATATAATATATCCTTCTTAAATCTGAAAAATTTCCAAATTTTACATTTTTACAACAATAAAGATTTGAAATTACAGCCTCATGGGAAATTTACTATTTATGTATAATTTAGTTAAATAATTGTCCTAAACTGGAGGAATTTTAAAAATACATTATGGTCCCCTAGCTATTCTGACTAAGACAAAGAAATTTTACATGGATGTCCTTTGAATACTTAAACATATGTTATTAATTAAGATCCAAATATTATGAACTGAATGTGACCAATATAATGAGAAAATGAAATAGATAGTCAGACCACCTTACAATGACCATTATTATTCCGAGAATTTCATCTACTGACAGGATTTTGTGGAGAACAAACAGTGTTTATTATTGTTGATATAATGGAATTTAACATCTGCCAACACAGACAGGAAAAAAATTACATTTATTGGAAAAAATCCAGGATACAACAACACAGAAATATCCCATTTAAATATCATCAGTTCATATAAGGAATTAATACTTCATTTTATCAGCAGACATAATCATTTGTTAAAATGATATAGCCTTAAAGCTTACCTGGCAAATTGGATACCCCTATGGGTACTAGCCCTTTTTTGTTGGCAAATACAAAGTCCCTTTCTAGGATCAAACTCCCTGCTAAATGTTATCAAAATTTTTTCAGTGTTTCTTGAAAAGACGTACATGTAGTTTAAATGAAAAAGAAAATGGATGGACTTTGGGTCATAGCCATAGATAACTTGGCCCCTTCAGGCAAGATTTTTCTTTATACCAGCAGATAATGAATAGCCACAAATATCCTAGGAACAAACATGGCCATTATAAAGAGATTTCACTGTAGATAATCATATATGCAACAAACCTGGGAATCATTTTAATAGATGAAACACATTCAGCATATACTAAACAAATTTGGTTTGTTTGTGACACAATTACACTAGATAATGAAGTAGAAGAGCAAAATGTCTTAACCCTAACACGTACAAGTTGAACATGTCAAAAAATAAAGTAAAAGTTACAAAATTCAAAAGCAGGTCAACGTAACCCATATTTAAAGATTGCAGACATTTTATTGATCTTAGAACCATTTTTATATCAAAATCAGAGGCATTCAAAGATCAAATATATTTCAGACAAAGCCGAAAATTCAGATTCAACCCTAAAAACTTCAAAAAACTTTTTTATTGATATTTCAGCAAACTAAAAAAATCTTTTCAAAGGATGATTCTTTTCATAATCATCTTTGTTTATTAGACAATGAAATATACAAATATCAATGTAAGGATTATTTGATCCTATTTTAAAAATAAAAAAGTATGTTTAAGCAAACATTTAAGATTATTATGTGCATGTTCCTGTCTTGCCTTACTATGATGTAACTGTCTCAATCTTTAAAAACCTTGTATTAAACATATCAAGATGCATTATGTATAGCCTCTACCAATGTAAATTGGCACATGTTTACAAACACGACGAGTCTAACTTAAATCATAGCAGGGGTGACAGACTTGCTTTAAGCAACAAAAATATGAGAAATACAGTAATACATAACAAGTCCTGTTTTACCTGCACACTCCTATTTTTCGAAAATTGACAGTATTGTTTTGGTTTTTGACAGAACCCAGACATGTCACTTTACCATGGTAGACCTATATTATTTGATACATATGTAACAGTCAACACCTAGAGTAACAAAACTACGGGAAAATTCACCTGGTCTGTTTATAAGGTCATTATAACATGAAGCACCTAGAAATACATTAAATTACATAATATATGAGAGATCACAGACTCAACTGAGCATCAAACAATATGAAATTAACAGTTTTCTTATTAAAGAAAACAAAAGAGGAAACTTTAAAGCTGAAGCAACTGCTCTGAATGACTTTGCGTAAAGCTAGATTGACAGGTCAAAGGTCTTTGACCAAATCTCCTTGGAAACGTATAACATATACATTTTTGGAATGACACAAAATGCTATCCGGTATCCTCTTCAATCCATGCCACAATTTTTCCTTCCCATCCTGGAATAATGTCATCATCATTCATTATTTCTTCTTTCACAGTTCCAAACTCTGGATCTAATGCTTTGAACGAATATCTATAGTTTCCAGGTTTATCATGTATTTTTTTAAAGTCTTTCAGAGTTATCTCCCCTAGCCTGAAAATTAAAAAAAAAAAGTAAGAATGGTTTTTGAAACAAATTATAAATATTACTACAATAAAATGTATGCAGTCACAGACTTTTATAATACATGTAATAAAACACAATGAGAAAATGAAGTAGGAGAAATTCATGAGTAAATTATTTTTATTACAAAAACATTTTACAATAATTAAAATGACACTTAAAATTACATCATTAAAGGAATTATTTAAAAAAAAAAAAGCAAATTTGCAATTTGTTAAAACCCTAAAATAAAAGCAGTTTAGCCTAACATCACACTTGCACAGCAAATAGTATATGATTTGTTTCAGTAGAGGAACCTAGACTGATACATCCTTCACGATACAAATGACAATATATCAAAAGTTCAGCGTTTTGGACGTATCATGGTAATTTTGGTTTTGTTTTATTTGAATGCTGTTTTATGCCACACTGGACAATTTTTCAGCTACACGGCGGCACCCAGTTTAAATGGTGGAGGCATGAACCCAGTTACAATGTACCTAGGAAAAGACCCATGGCCTTCCAAAAGTAAACTGGCAAACTTTCTCATAAAACCATCTCTGGTTCCAGTGAGATGCAAACCTGTACTGATTTGACGTGAGAAATTTTATGATGCTCCAACCATATGGGATAAAAGCCCCTGATGATTTTGGCTTGGAGCCTTAGGACATACTGCTGTACCATAACTCAATATTCACAGTGATTTGACAGACAGCAACCAGGCTATTTTCTTACACAAGGTTTTCCCCATACATTTTCCTTAGGAAGTCTCTAAACAGAATTACCGATACCAAGCTGAACTGGTCTTGCAATTTTAACTTCTTTTGTCCTCTTTAACATAGAATTTTGATCCAGTTTCTAAAATTATTTCAAATTCAGACAGAAAATTTGCACAAACAAATAAGTTATTTTTTACTTATAGGATACATTGAATTTTTATTGTCTGGTAAAATTTACAGATACCAGAAGTAATACGTAAAACAAAATGCTCAATTTGATAAATAGGAAATATCAATAATCACATACATCTGAAAGTACACCAGATATTGGAAGGAAAATATCTCACAGGTATTTAGAGAGGATTTAAATGAATTAACACTCCAAACAGATTATTTAATGTGTTGGCATCTTAAATTCTCATCAATGGGTAGAAGTTACTGAGTTAGGAAGCGAAGTAGGGATCATCAAGGAAATATTTGGATAGGGAATTTCCAAATAATAATTATTATTCATAATGATACAATAATGAGATGTAGTGCTTGGAGCAGTGGGGATAACTGAACATTGGAATAGGGTATAGGTAATATTTATCATAGAAACATGACATACCATTTCAGACAACCTAAAAAAAGCAGTAAAATTTCCTATTTTTTGTTTTTATTAAGATACATTCACCTATTAAAGCAATGGACACAACTTCCATTCATTGAAATAGACCAGTCCAACTTTCTCTTTAAAAATAAATGAGGTAACGCCCATGATATATTTAAGATTACAAAAAATGATAGAATATCAACACAACATTTTTCCAATAATTTGTTTCAATATCCAGAATTTCCTAGATTTCTGCATCCTCTACGAACTAACCTGTATTTCCAGTTAACTACACTGCTTCCATTTGTACGAGATTGTATAACCCAACAACTAGACTGGCATCATTACCAACAAGACTGCATAACTCGTTAGCTACATAAACTGCTTCCCTAATGCATTCCCACTGACTAAATAATGCTTCCCTTACCAACAAGACTACATTCCCATTAACTAAATAACTGCTCTCTTTACCAACAAGACTGCAATCCGATGAACTAAATGAATTAATTCCCTTCACAACTAGACTGCGTGCCCCATTAACTTTATAAACTGCTACCCTCGTCGATTAGACTGTTTCCCCAAAGGACTAGACTGATGTCTCTACTAACTAATTTGCATTCTCTAAATACAAGAAACTAAAGAAAAGTTCAGGTTGTGTATATATAACTTATATTTTATCATCAAGCCACTTATCTTATACTAGACACTCTTTTACCATTTAAACAAATTAATTCTTGATTTATCAGAAAAAGTAAAAATCATTTCTATGGAGTGAGTAAATGATGTAAAAAAAGTGACATTATATATAAACTAAAAATGTGAAAGTATAAATGAAATGATTGTTACACTTCTACCTCTAGCCAAAAAAAACCACCAAATTGCAGTCTTTTAAATCTACTTTTAAAAGTTAATAAATCTCTAATTTTTACAATTAGTTCAAAGTTCCTACTGATAGCCAAGTTGTTAGACGAGATAAATGTATGTCCTTGACCTTCGACTGAGAAGAATAATCTGCAAGAACATGTATCCGAGAGAGACAGGAAAATATACAGTAGAACCATGGTTAAATGAGAAAATAGGACTATGAGATCCAGTATTAATATATTTATTGATATAAGATCACTTTTGTATCAAAACTACAGCCAATTTGTGATGTAATTTAATGATCATCTGATCAGAACAGTGCTTAGTAAAACCTATACATGATATGGGGGGGGTGGGGGGTGACGGTTCCATTAAAAACCGAGGAACCGAACCATTGACGTCGAACTGATCGGTTCTGTTCTTATATTAAAAAATTATTATTCAATAAGGCCCTTCTAATGACCCAAACGGCATGACATTTACTTGAAGAAGACACCAATACTTCTAATAAAAAATAATCTTTATCAGAATATAAAATAATCTATAAATTATAAATACAGATATAACTTGAATGTAGATGTGATAATATATCGAGCCTATCAATAACTTGCAGCTATTTCATAACATTGTGTCTGTTAGGTGTTTAGTGCTATCAGTTTAAATTGCAGATGGTGGCTAATATGGTTAAACAGTTGTTATGTCTCGCTCACTACAATCACTTCATTCTTCGAAAGAAGGGGGATCGGGAACAGAAAGGGCTTGAGTAATTCGAGTTACTCTCGTGTGGGATTATTTCCAACTGACACCAGATGCCGATGACAAATATGGCAATGCATAATCACAGTGAACAAGTTTTTCACAGTTGATCCCTTAACCTCATTCTGTGGTATTCTACAGACCATACCCTCTCATAAATATTTTTTTCCAAAATGTAATTCCAAAGAAGTAAAGATTAAACAAGATGTCAAGAGTAAAATTTGTTAGTGATTTATGCTAAACATAGCAATACAGCATAATTCTCTTACAATGTAAATGGAGAGAATATTTTAAACGCTAGTGTTCCATATAAGCAAATTACAATGTATTTATGTATCATTGATCAGTAGCTTGTTAGAAATGCTACTGAGCCATGCACAGATTTATCTTAAAAGATATATAATTTCACAATATAAGTTAAGATAGGCTACAGATATGAACTAGAACCCACATACTGCTGTGTTGCACCACAGGGTCTCATATTTGGTTTAAAAATATGTGCCATTCGACTGACATTTGTTCTAGAATGTGTTTATACTTCTGTGGTTGCACTTGGGGTCCAAGAGTCAGTTGTTAGACATGTAGATGAACCGAACCAAAAAAACCGAGAACCGAAACAGAAAAAACCAAACCGAACCGAACCAAAAAAAATCTTGAACTGTCTGTCCCACCCCTAACATGTGACTATAAGCATTTCTGATCAGAAATAAACAATAAACGAGACATGGGTGGATTTGCTGAGAAACCAAGGAACCATTAGTGCCCAGTGCTCCAAAAGACTGCATCATTATCAAGATACGATTTTGTTGAAGTAGTACATATCCCAAATTGGCCAGATTCTATATCTGCTATGGGAGTTGCTGGAATATAATATCTGACAGCTGTGGTTTGGGTCCATAAATTCAGATCTATGCTATAGTTTAAGGCCATCAACCCTTCCACACATAAACTGTAATTTTTAACCCACATAATTCACCAATGGTAAGACCTACACTGACAGGCAGTAAGATGTCGTTATTTAAAATGCAATGCTCTGAACAATTAGCAACGAGATCCCACAACGTCGGTTACACAAGTGTTATTTATGCCTACTGGTTTGTAATGTCCATCTCACAATTTTGGCAAGTTTTTTTTTCCTAGCCCAGACACAAATATTCCGCACCAGTATTGGAAATTCAACAACTCAGTCACTTAACTTCTGTTTTTTAACACAGGTGAATATGTTAAGTCAATTGTCAAGTTTACCCATATAATTTGTTCCCCAAAAAGTCAACAAGGAGTCTCTCTTTAAATATCAAAAATACTGTAATTTGCATGATTACAGTGACAGAGAGCGAAAAAAAACGACCAAACTGCCAAATAAAATAGATGGACTCAAATTGTCGGCTAAAATAGGAGAAATATCTGCATGCGTGTCCTTGTACCTGGTATCAAAAGAGGTTATATTAGAAAAAATCAGCAGACCAACCCACTCTAAAATTTTCTAACCTACAATACACGGCAGACAACACGCCAAGTCTTATTTTAAGGTATTTACCTTGTAGCTTACAAGAGCAATACTTATATTAAACAGAAGTTTCTTTTTGTTTCTCAACACCGGATCTACATTTTAGAGAAAAAATATATGCATGAATTATTTTGTTTTTTATCAAGTTTCCACGGCAACATTTGAATAAGAACAGACAGACTTGCATGTTCATTCAATTTCCACAAAAATCTTGTCTGCCATTTAAATGCTCTATTTCTAATCTAAACAGGTAACTGTTTAATTTCAAATAAGAAGTCTGAATTTCTGCATGCAAAAATTCAATGTGAGGATGCAGAAAAATTAAAAATAAATTGAAGGAGTAGAATTATATTATATTATATTATATTATAGAATTTTTTTTTTTTTTAAATTTCCTGAATTCTTATCAACGCAATGAACATAGCAAACATTAACATTGCAAATTATTTTCCCCAGTACAGAAAATTTCTTTATATTTCAAGAATATACACAAATAATTTTTCCAATTTGTGGAAAAATATAATTTATTTTCCTAACTAGACTAGGCCAGGTACCATTCCCAAATACAGTGCGTGAACCCTGGTTTATAAAAGCTACACAAAAACGAACATCAATGCTAAGAAACCCACCTTTTTTGGATATTACACATGCTTGGATTGAGCGCTTTGTCCGTAAAATATAGCACTTTTGTGGCGGACTGATTTTTCATAGGACTTCCTGAGGTTGCAGGACCATCCAGCTGATTATATGAAAAGCCTACAAACAGACATGCAAAGAAACTGAAAAACAAACGTAAAAAATAGGCAGCAGCCACAACAGCAGCCAATATAACAGAATGTAGAAAATCAAAAGATGCCCTTTCACAGATGAGTAGTAATGACCTCACTAATGTCGAGGTTTTTAGATGTTATGGTTTGTACTAAAGAGGCCAAAACAAATTCTCAAGACCAACGTTTCTGTCAATAAGACTTCATTAGTTGAGCTTGCATTCAATATAAAACAAGCAATAAATAGAACTTTATGAAACACCGTGAAAAAACATGTTAACAATAACATTATAACAGAAAATTACAAGTCATCATTCTCAAAGCCAACAAATCTCAAACATTCTCATACTCAATATGTATCAAGATCATGGGCATGTAAAAACAGGAAGTCAGGGGGCGGAAGGAGATCATATCTTGCTTATTTGTTTAATTGTTGTGTTACATAATCTGCCCAAACATTTCACTCATATGAAATACTGTGAAACTTGTATATAAAGAAACTCTTACAGACACAACAATAGCAGTCTTTATAAGGAGGTGGTCTTTATATAAAGGTTGATTTGTACACAAATGTTACTATTGGGGACAGCAACAGTTTTGACCAGGTGGTCTTTATACACAGGTGGTCATAAGAGGAAGTTTTACTGTAGTTACCAGCTATAGGTGAGGTTCCACAAATTTTGACATGTGCTATGGACTGAAGCCAATGCAGTGGACATTCTGGAATGTGCCATGCCTGCTGTCTAATCCAAAAGACCCTGAATGGGAATATACATCTATCAGACAATTTCATTCAAATACATTTCCTTGAAGTAAAACCTGCTTTAGCGACCACTTGTGTATAGAGACGATCTATTCACAAAGACTGGGTTTTTGCTGTCACCAATATTACCATTTGTGTACAAATCAACCTCTATATAAAGGCCACCTCCCTATAAAGTCTGGTGTTCTTATGTCCCTAAGGAGGTTGTTATATGTAAGTTTCACTGTATTTCATTCTGGGTGTATGTCACTGGTTTTTATACAAGATATAGGAAAAAGAAAAGTAAAAAAGAACCAGAAAATTATGTTTCCAAACATTTTAAACATGCAAAGAAATCTACAATGTTATGTTTATATACACATAATACAGTAGTTACAGTTTTGAAAATATTTACAAAAAAAAAATCTTTTTTTTTTTCAATTTAAAGTTATAATTATTTTAAAAAAAAAAAAAAAAAACGTCTAGAAATTTCATTCCAAATACAGAAATTATGAAAAATTTGCATAATATATTGTAACATGCAATACGTGTATTCAATTTCAATCAGATATGCATATATAAACATGAATAATGAGCATTAATCAGTGTGAGAAAAAATGTACCCATCCACTTGTCCTGGACGAGTGATCTTTCAAATTTTTTTTCTCACCCTGATAAATACAGAATGATTAAATAAATATTGTTTTATGCAATGGTAAAAATGAAACGAAGAAAATTTACATAATATTTCTAAACATGCAATATGTGTATTTGTAAGATAATTTAGTAGGACTTCTTGACTGGACAGTCAATATTGTGTGGACCAACTCCATTTCAGGATAAAAAAAAAACATGTTACAGTGGCAAAACTGCTGCTAGCACTAATTCACTGCTGTCAGTGGTAAACAATTTATATGGGCTAAAGAACTGTAGCTTACACATAAAACTCTGATGTCAATATGTCTAAATAATGCTGTAGAAACAGGTTGAAATTGAGGCCAATTGGTGCAATGAGTGTCCTAAATTTGAATTTTGGGGAAGGGGAATAACTGCCTACCTCAAACAATTCAAGCAGGTCAAAACTAATAACCAATCCTGGGTTCATCGTGTCTGTATATAATTTTGAGGAATAAAATAACTGCCTGCCCCTCCCATCCTAAAACATCTGCCTAAATGAAGGTGTAAATAAACAAAATTAAAAAATGAACAAACAAAACAAACATAAACTATCTCCAGCACAATTTTATGCCATACTTTGTCTTTTTATAATGTACACTTGCACCAAACATCGGGAGCCTAGTTGAACAAATGAGGAAAAGTAAATAAGTCCAAACAAAGCAAAGGACAGATGGATAGAAGGATGGAAGGTCAAAATGATGAATGGACACCACATAAAACTTTAGCCACACCTCCTGACTGGATAGCCACACCCCCATCCAGTCAGGGACTAAAAAGAATGGTCAGGGCATGTGTAATTCCTAATGTTATTTCCTATAATCCTTCTGCCTAGTGTAAATGGTGACAACGAAATTATTAAGATTCCGATCTAAATACAGAGGACAAACTCAGTCGACTAACAACTCATCAGGGATCCACATAATTCAAGGGATGATGATAAAATTAGTTTAGGGTACGGAAAAGGGTAAAGGATCTGAATGCATTCCAGTAAAGATCGTATCTCAAATAATCCGACATAAGGCATCTGTTATGTAGGTAGCGATATGTAAATTAGTTTTACACTCGGGATGAGATTAGACTCTGCCTCAGATTAATGTATTCGATATTTTTACCACTTCAGGATGTGACACGCCAGTGTTAATTGGTAACAACACACCACTACAAATCACCGCAAGCTCTACAACTCACTTGTACTACCTGGTATTGCTGTAATGGGTGACCGCCGCACGTCACCCGTTGAATCAAAATTTAAACGACGAGACACATTATTACCATACGGACTCTGAAATACAAGTAAAAACAGATGTCAATAAGTTGAGAAAAGGTGTATATCATATTAAAAAAAGGTGTAAATCATATAGAATTGTTTATCATACATAATGTATATGATTTGAAGACAAAAGTCCAAATATGACAACTAATACATTCCATTCCATATGTATAGATGTCCAGAGGGCTATGTAGCCAAAAAAATTTTTTGGGGGGGGGGATTTGTCGTTATATGAAACATTTCACTTTGACAGAATGAATATTTCATTTGTTTACATTTTTACAGATAAAAATATTAATATTGAAAATGTTGGGAGTACTGCAAGCTTATATAACTGATATACTGTACATAGGACAAGTATCATGTCATGGCTTATATATGCTCTATATTTGTTTACCTGTGAACTATTGTTGTGAAAAGTGTATTTCTCAATGTGTATAAATAACATATGTTTATACCTAATCAGTATGGTCTTAGAATCCTAAAACAGCTAAGGGAGATGCCAGGCCTCACCAGTACGTAGATACGTCTTGTTTCGTCAAGGTCTGTGGGGCAACTCTGTATTTAGCATGAAATGTACTCATCAGTAAATACTGAGTTTATCACAGTATATCAAGCCCGATCGATTTTCACAACACTATCATTACCAGTAGAGTTATAATTACCTGTGAACTACCATTATTAGTAGAATTATAATTACCTGGGAACTACCATTACTAGATGAACTATGATTCTGTAGCTGAAGTTTATCTAACAATGTTGATACACTTTGTTCGAGGGTATCTATGGTGTGCTGTTGAGGGTCTCCACCTTTAAAACTGAGGCGTAAACTGTGTAACGATTCTCTTACTACTTGCAAATCATCAACACTTCCCTGCAAAAAAAAAAGTTATCAGCTTTTAGAAGTTTCAGTGCATTTTAGAAGAATTGGCTTCTGGAAGTTTCACTTTCAGAAGTTTCACAACATTCTAAAAGGATCGATTTCAGAAGGGATCAGTTTTTAGAAGTTTCACTACATTTATAAAGGATTGGTTTTCAGGCGTTGGCTTAATACTCGTTGTTAGTCAGTTGAAGAACAAGTGTAAATCTCATTTTTTTTCAAAGGAAAACAGTTACTTACATACATCTCTTTCAGTTTATCTGAGAGAATTTATACCTCACAGAACACTGGGGCCCGTTTTATGAAAGGTCATAAGTCCTAAATCCTAACTTTTAGTCCTAACTACCATGGCAACACATTGCTGATTGGTCAGTTCCATGACAATTAAGACTAAGACTTAGGATTTAGGACTTACAAGATTTCGTAAAACAGGCCCCTGATACTCTGAAATAAAGAAAGTTGACATTTACCTGGGACGATACTGAGGAATCCCGGTCTGATGAGGAATGTATAATTTTGCCCTCCAGCTGGGCCATTCTCTTGTCTTGTGATGCCACTCTTGCTTTAAGACTAGCCTGGAAAAAAAAAAAAGATACAACAAAATCCTTTACAAAATCTCAACAAACAATTATCCGTGTCCCATTGACTAAGAGTATAAATTTGTATGCAATTTTGGTTACCAGAAGAAGAAAACTGAGCTAGATGTCCTACAATATGGCCAATAAAGGTAATTTACTCCGAGTGAGAACTATTTATAATGCTGACCATATAAAGGCTTATGGATACATAGAATTTCACAACTTATATTGTAAGTAACTCAAGAGTATCTGGTAGAATCCCTTACTGTTTCTCTCCGATCTCATGGCCAAAGGTTATGACCAAAATTTACCGTGACTCTCGTAACTTTAGAAAAGTTTTTAAATGAAATCAAACTACTTACGCCTGTTTCACCTACAATCCGAAGTCGGTCATGAAGTTCTGAAATTTGCATTTTTAGAGCTCTCGTCACCGATTCTTTTTCCTGTATCTGAAGCTGGAGTTCATTTTGTAACTGATCTATCCGTTGGTCTCGTCTTGCAACATTTTTCTACAATCAAAACAAGAACATCATATAAAACGAGACATTGTAAATTACCAAAATACCAACACAGCCAAGAGAAAAGTTAGTAATGTTAAGTCATATTTACGAATATCGTGTAAATTATTGTCCTTATTTCATTCTGGTACTTGTTTTTCTCACTAAGCTGTAGTTTTCTGCCGATATATTTCAAAACTAATCAACTTATACAAGATTATTATTTTTACAAAATGTCTGAAAAAGGCCATTAACCCGTTCATAGTTTCAAGAACTATTAACTTGGTATGTATACTTACTGGAAGTGATATTTTCCCATACTTTCTACAAGACTGCAATCTCAAAGGATTTACGGGAAATGATATTAGGAATGTTCTTATTTAAACATTTGAACTGACTCATCCTCAAAACTTCCGAATGACTGTTATCAGACCAGAAATGAAAACTTCTGTAGAAGGCAGATTTGAATCCCTCTCCAAGTTGCAATTTAGAAACAAATATTGGATGACCAAGATTCAGGTATGATTTCTGTATCATAAAACACTTATTTACTGGCTATTTAGACAATAACAAGTTTATTGTCCCCCTCCACACCAACTATTTCCCTCCATCTCATATCCAGAGATGGTTGGTGTCAAGGGGGAACAGTAAACTTGCTATTGTTGTCATGGCCAGCAAATAAGAGTTTGTGTGTGTGTGTGTGTGTGTGAGTTAGTGAGTGTGAGTGTGTGTGTGTGTGTGTGTGTGTGGTGGGGGGTGAGGGGGGGTAAGGCACACATACACATTCAGACAATTAATCTTGATTATAACATCAATCAAATACCTTGATATACACTCTCCTATTAACAGCCTTATTATAAATCTCTTTACTTACCCGTAAATCGAGTACCAATTTGTCTTTTTCTTGGATCGCCTTCCGTAACTCATTCTATAAGAAATTTAAGTGAAGTAATCATTTACGATAAACTTGTATTCCATTTAATTTGACCCTATATCCCTCCCACTAGAATAATATATTAATCATAAACAAGTCTTCAAAAATTCACTTTTAGCTGGAAATCAACTTTTAGCACTTGACTGAATACAGACAAAGATTTTTTCACTCAATTTTGCTATGCAACAATTTTTTTCTCAACATTTTGACTTCAAGTTTTTGTAACATGGCGTAATATAACTGGTCCTACTTACCCATAATTTTGTCTCGAGAGACCTCTGTCATGAAAGACCACCTGTCTTGAGAGACCACATTCAGAAAATCATTTGGCTAAATATCTCTTTCACTAAGACCTATCTATCATGAAAAGATACCTATTTGTCTTGAGAGTCTATTTTTCCATGGCAGATGTTGTGGTCTCTTAAGACAGGTTCCACTGTATTGTTTTATTGCAAATATACATCAAATTTATCATATGTACATGTAGTAAAATTCTGGATTCTATACCCATCAAGCTAAAATGAAGATACCTTTTCTGACTCAAAGTTTTGTCGATCAAAATCTCTTCTTAATACTTCTTGTTTTAACTGTGATATTGACTCATCCTGATCTGCTAATCTCTGCAGCAGGCCAGACTGGAAAAAATGTTGATTTTTTTATTTTAAAAAGTACAAAATAATTTTAAAGTAAATAAAAACATTTGAAGATAAAAGAGGTATACATAAACTTTTGTCAATTTCTGTAAACGAGCACATTTAAATATTATAATATTTTACACACTAAAATCTCTGTGTTACAGTGTGAAGTTTGACTAGTCACTACTCATATTAGTCTGAGGAAGCCAAGTAGAATCACTACCTACAGTCTTAGATATGATATAGCCAAGTAAAGTCACTACCTGCATGTTACAGTCATATGACCCAGCCAGGTAAAGGCACTACCTACACATTAGTCTTAGATATGACTTAGCCAGGTAAAGTCACTACCTACATGTTACAGTCAACTGACCCAGCCAGGTAAAGGCACTACCTACATGTTACAGTCTAAGGTATGACTTAGCCAGGTAAAGTCACTACCTACATGTTACAGTCATATGACCCAGCCAGGTAAAGACACTACCTACATGTTACAGTCATATGACCCAGCCAGGTAAAGTCACTACCTGCATGTTACAGTCAACTGACCCAGCCAGGTAAAGGCACTACCTACATGTTACAGTCTTAGATATGACTTAGCCAGGTAAAGCCACTACCTACATGTTACAGTCAACTGACCCAGCCAGGTAAAGGCACTACCTACATGTTACAGTCTTAGGTCTGACTTAGCCAGGTAAAGTCACTACCTACATGTTACAGTCAACTGACCCAGCCAGGTAAAGCCACTACCTACATGTTACAGTTTTAGGTATGACTTAGCCAGGTAAAGCCACTACCTACATGTTACAGTCTAAGGTATGACTTAGCCAGGTAAAGTCACTACCTACATGTTAGCTAAGGTATGACTCAGCCAGGTAAAGTCTCTTACCTACATGTTACAGTCATATGACTCAACCAGGTAAAGTCACTACTTACATGTTATAGACTAAGGTATGACGCAGTCAGGTAAAGTCATTACCAACATGTTACAGTCTAAGGTATGACTCAGCCAGGTAAAGTCTCTACCTACATGAATTACAGTCATAGACTGATGACTTAGTCAGGTAATGCCACTACCCATGCGTTAATTATCTTACCCAGCCAGGTAAAGCCACTACCTACACGTTACAGTTTTAGATATGACTTAGCCAGGTAAAGCCACTACCTACATGTTACAGTCTTAGGTCTGACTTAGCCAAATTAAGCCACTACCTACATGTTATAGTCATATAACCCAGCCAGGTAAAGGCACTACCTACATGTTACAGTCTAAGGTATGACTCAGCCAGATTAAGCCACTACCTACATGTTACAGTCTTAGGTCTGACTTAGCCAGGTAAAGCCACTACCTACATGTTACAGTCTAAGGTCTGACTTAGCCAGATTAAGCCACTACCTACATGTTACAGTCATATAACCCAGCCAGGAACAGCAATTACCTGTGTTCCAGTCTAAACCTTGCAAGGAACAGTCACTATTTTGGGGATGCCAATATGCCATTTGAACCTCCCTTCCTTTGTATTACCACAAAAATGTCATACATATGCAAAGATTTGGTTCAAGATATACCATATTTAAAGAATATAAAGCTAGGCTAGAATTATGACATCAGATGAAAAATTGGATATTGTTATACCTTAGTGCCTTGTAATAACATGCATTCATTTTTTGTTTGAGATAATTCTTCTCGTAAGTCATTCTGCATTTCTGTTGTTTGTATAATTCGACTTTTTAGTATCACCTGAAAATACATATAAAATACAAATTATTTCAGTGTTCAGAACTGAACAACACATGGTGAAGAAAGAAAATTCCAACAAGATGTGTTTGTGAAACACAAATGACCCCAGTCCCAACAAATTTGAGCAATGTCCTACATTTTGACCCTACCCCACTGGCATGTGATGTCAGTGAAGTGTGAGCACCCCTTAGGTGAACTTACAGTATCACAAACCAAACTTGAAATATTACACTTAATATATATGCGCGACTGAATTACGGACGGACAAACAGACAGACAATCAAAACATTAGATGCCCCCGGCAGACCTTTCAGGCCGGGGGACATTAAAATAATTGGTCCTATACCAGGGCATATCATCCTTGATACACAAATCAACAACATCACTCCATCTGCTCCGACAAAAAAATTAAAGGGAAATAACTCTACAAATTACAGTAGTAATACTTTTGTATGAAACTGTTTACTTAAAAGTATTCCTGCTGCAAATATGGTGAGCCTACATGAAAAAATAACATAGATATGACCCAGACAAATAAAATCAACAAAGGGGAATAACTTTGGAAATAAGGTTGGTAGATGCTCAATTTTTCTGTGTACCACTCAGTCTACCTACAGTTTAAATGTGCATCAAATATGGTCGGTCTAGGTAACAGGAAAATGATACAGAAATGGCCTGGATAAGTAAAACGAAAAATAAGAAAAGTGTTCAAAAACATTTATTGCAACACCCCATAAACCAAATATGGGACACCTAGTCAAGGAAATTAGGAGGATGTCAAATGGACAAAGCAATAGGATGAATGAACACGGCACAAATTCAGTAAAAAATGTATAGATATTTTTTTTACTTTTTGGCTATCGAAAAACCCTCATACAATTTTGAAAAAAGGCTGGTGATCATCTGTTAAGCAAAGTTTATGAATAAGAAAAACAAAAAGTTTTTTAACAGAAAAAGGTCAAGGTAATTTATCAGGGGTTATTTTCTCTTGACAGAAGTTCTTATACCCTGTTCAGTTGCTCAATAAAGTGAAAAGGATTAAATCAAATAGATAAGTTGTCTTCGAATACTCACGATTTCTTCCGCTGGTGATGATCCTCCGATTTCTATTTCACTTTCTTCACCATCAGGAGGCTCACCACATAATAACTGTAATATAATGTACAGCCAAAGTTAGACAAGTCATAACTACTTTGCTTCAATAGCTATACTGTAAATGTGACAATTTACGTGTGGGGGTAATGTACCTGAAATACACGATGAAGAGGGTTTTTTTTTTGCTTAAATCACCCCCATGTACCAATTCCAAAAGGTTAAACTGTGCTAAGAATCATCGTTTAGTACTAGATTGCTTACAGTAATTTGTGACATCATTTAAAACAAAACAAAAAACAAAAAAACAAGTGTATAATTTGCATATTAAGAAAACCACGTAGATAAACAACACACAGAAGTATCCATATTTACACTATTACTATAAATAAATCTTAACTCTGATAATGGACTGGTCAAAGTCAATAGAAAGGAACATACCATTTAGATACCTAGGGGCAAAAGGATTAATATATCAGTAATTCTGTGGAATCTTAAAATCTTAAAAGATCAGACTCGTGAACCAGGGTATACTGAGAAACTGACCGATTCAGACCTTGTTTAAATTCTATCTATAATTCTGAAGTCCAGGAATTTAATATAAACTGACCATAGTTCTTAAGTTTCAGAAGACATTGATTAAATTCTAACCCTGATACATATATTAAAGGAATTGAAAAAAATTTATAATAATAAAATAATGAACTGACCAAGTCTTGAAGTTTTAGAAGATCTTGTTTAGTGTCCTTCATATCACCATACACTTCGCTGTACTCCTGTAACAGCTCATCGTACTGAGACCCATCCACTAGCGTGCCTCCACTGTCTTCTAGCTCTGTACCACTATCTTTAGCTAAAATGATGATAAAATTAAAACACTTCATAAGCAAACTATACCAAGGGGCATATTAAAAAAGAATTTCTCCAAGAATCTGCATGCTGTTAATTTCCTTACACTGCACATAGCAGGTGCTTGCTCGGTTCCTTTTAAATAAGATGTGGTGTTTTAATAACACATTAATCCACAATGCCTCTCTCTCTCTCTTTTAGTCTACAAGAGTTCAAGTCTTAACAAAAATTAAGCTGATTATTGGGAACATTTGAAAGTTTACCAGTGGAAGGTCAGTAGCCCTCTGTCTACACTGGCTACAGACATATAACTGGAACAATGTTGAGTGTGAATATAGCAATGATGAAATAAACAATAAACACGATGCGTTTGTGAAATACTATGTTCCCAAGGTGTAAGCCACTTTTTAATATCTTATAAAGTCCAGTAACTCTGGACAATATTGCAGAATGCTAACCACAATGAAATTCTGTCTACATCTTGGTGAGAGCCGCCCTGTCTCAGTCTGTGGCACGCTCAATTCTTGATCGTGAGGTCGCGAGTTCGAGTCCAGCTGATGGCAGGTCGGTTTCCTGTCCTTCGTTTGAGACAGTAAAAACGGAGGTCCCCTGTCACAATAGGTGTCAGCACATTAAAGAACCCTCACTGCTCAATGGCTGTAAGTGCCAAGCATAGGCCATAATTTGAAGCCCTTCACCGGCATCTGGTGACGTCTCCATATGAGTGAAAGATTCCTGAGTGGGACGTTAAACAACAACAACATCTTGGTGATATTAAATATCATACCAAGTCTGTTTAAACTTGATAGAAAAACCTCGTTATTTGATGGAAACCAAATTGTTCCAAACAGACAAACAAGACGGACAAAAATCAATATGCATCTTCTGCCAATATTTTATCCTGAGGTTGTAAAAACACAAGGGAAAATGGCACAGTAAGGAGAGTTAATGGATTCAAAGATCGAACTGTAATGGTTTGTTACATACCTGCTATGTGATCTGACAATGAACTTTTAGAAATGACCACACCCCTTGCTGCAGGGTGCTGCTGTGAACTGGAAATTGGACTGTAAGTAGTACTTGAATTAGGACTCTTATCTGCACTAGCACCGTCACCCTCATCTCGACCTTGATATGCTTTCATTCGCTCTCCAAAACTTTGATCTGAATCGCTGAATTGATCTGAACTACTTCCCCCATGGTACGTCCTCCTGCAGAACCGATGTGTATACAAAATGTCAAAATCATACAAACTTTTCTTGGCAGATGACATTTCTATTAATTCCATCTAAACTTGGATAAATCTTGACATATACAATAGATAGAAAATTCTATAATTTTCAGTCAGGATGTAGAATAAATTAAAGATATTTCACCTGCTAAAAAGTGTACTCTATATTTATTGCAACCATTTAAATTAAATAAAATTTACAAAAACTGCTGAATTTGAAATTAACATGACGACATTACGAAGCAAAGATTATTGCAGAAGTGTCACCAATTAAGAGTTTACTGGCAAAAATGAGTAACGTTCTCAAAGGAAATTTTAATACTCGCAAACAAAGCAACATACTGATGAGTAATTTATGGAAACATTTTACTTTTATATATACAAGATGTATAGTACATTATCAAATGAAACAAAATTGACACCCTAACTGAGAGTAAATAGGCGATCACCAGACTGTAATACTGTATACTTGCAAATTTTTGCCCTTTTGCGACAGAAAACATATTCGCCCAGTCATAAATTCGCCCTAAAACATCAGTCTCATGGATGACATGTATGTCCGTGCTTCAAATTTTTAGCTTGAAAATTTAGATTTTTGATTTCATTTTTAATTTGCCCTCTTCAATTAATGGCAAAAATTTCTGAGTATACAGTGATCACCAAAAAAACAAAACAAACAAAAAACCACAGGAAGAAAAGTACCAATATGCTTGTTCATACCTTCTGTCTGCATAATTGACGACTGGTCTACTACTCCTACGGAAACTGTTGCCAGCTTTTGCCGCATGCCGTCTTGCCTCCGTTAATGCAGCTGAAGCTCCCTGGAAATATGTCAGAGAGTATGTACAAATTTGAGAATCAATATAGTGTTGGAAGGTAAAATGGTTTGCCTTGTATAAACAAGATTCCCACTTCAGTCCTAAGGGAGATTTTTATATCTTAACCATGAGGCTGTCTCGCAACAAGTAGAATTGTGAATTACAGAAACTTTCATGTCTAGTGGTTTCTTACAATGTTTTCTAGCCCACTTGCATTTAAGGCCACCTCTGAATAAAGGGCACCTGCCTATATGTTCATATACAGTGGAACCTCGCTATTAAGACCACCTATCTGGCTGACTCAAAGTGGTCTGATTAGTGAGGTGGTCTCTTAAGTGAGGTTCTGTACTTCTTAGATATTTATCAAGAGACTGAAAACTTGTGGTCTGAAATGCGAGGTGGCCCTTTAGGCGAGGTTCCACTGTATATTTACAAGTGTTTGGCTTACTAACGTCTAGGGATCCAAAGGATTTTTTTTCCGGTGTGCCCGAAACACACTGGTATTGCTGGAGTATCAAATATATGTTAGAGAAGTTAGTCAAGAGGAACTGCTTCTTAGATATATAAAAACATGATAAAATTATGACTGATCTTATCGATCCACCAGGACCTCCATGACCAATTGGTAAAAGCAACACACTTTGAACAATGAAGTCTCTCACTTCTGGTCAGCGCAGGTTCGAGCCCTGCTGGAACCTAAGCTGATTTATGTGAGAAAGTCTGCCAGTTTACTTTACTAGTGGAAAGCCAATGGTTTCTTTCTGGGCACATTGTAACTGAGTTCTCTCTCATTAAAACCTCACAAGACAGGTTCCACCGTATTCTTTTTACCTGTGCAATTCCTGTGATGTGGCTACCAGACTTTGTAGGTTTGGCTTGATGTGCAGAATGTTTCACGCAATGTGGTTTAAAATGAGCCGCTAACGCAAGTATCAACCTCATTATAGATTTTTGTTTTCCATCGGCAATATCTGAAATTAGAACATTTTAAATTACATTCAAGAAAATGATACCTCCTAACAGCCTAATTTTGTTTGTTTGTTTTTAATACTAGGCAAGTTAAATGAGGTGTGCAATCTGATTTCTGTAAATGGATACACAAAATGAACACAACTAAAGTACCATAATTTCATAATTACTGCATTAAAAGTTTATACATGCAGTAACTGTAAGAATTGAAATTTGGCCCAAAACTGCAAACTTTTTTAATATTATTTAATCTTTCAAGTACAATATTACACATTATACAAAAGGTATTTACGCTAAGTCAAGAACTATACGTTTTTATCCAGTAATTAAAAACTATAAACTGTATTTTCCCCCTTTTTTTTGGGGGGGGGGGCGCCAATTTCAAATACACTATACATGTACCAGTAGCTTAATTGACCCTTTCGTTCATAATCAACCTTAAAATATCCCATTTTATGTTAGTTCGTTTGAAGCTAGAATTTTACTTTTTGTCGGAAATTTTAAAGATCAGTATTTTGCAGCACTTTGGTGATGTTCAAGATATTACCTTTGGCAGTGGTATGGTGCATTCTGATTCTGTTTGCTGACATATACTGTATCACCAGCTCCACATTCTCTCTCATCTCAGCGTATGTCGAGGGGCACATATTAGCTCCAGGAAGCTTCTCTCCAGCTGTAGGTGAAAATTTATCAACTTAAGTATATGGAAACATTTCGCTGTCCCAAGGAAATTATTTTCATCTAAACATTTCGAGGTGTTACTTGTAAAATTGAATTTCCAGGATATAGAAAAACGTTTTAAATTTCCAAAGATGATTTTAAGATACTTACTACAAATTTCAAGAAACTATAAAACATTTCAAAATATTCTCATAGAATTTCAAGTTATTACAAGTATCTTACAAATTTTAGGTTAATATCTCAAAACTGCAAGTAAACGTTTCCAGGCTTAAAGTATTAGAAAACCATTAAATCATTGGCAGAAAAATAAAGTAAACTTGTACATTTTGTATACATGTATTTCACCTATAACATGCTGAATTATTGATTTTTATGAATTTAATCTAAACAGTCATCTAAAATTTTGAAAAGTAAAAAAAATTATTTACATTACAAAAACCAGTCATACATGTATGTATGATTTACATGTGTGTATGTACATTTTATGTAAATCTACCACAATACAAATTTAACCAATCAAAGAATCAACAATGTGGAATTTAGCATAAAATTAATTTGAGATAAATGATCTATAAATAAAGTTAATCAATTCATTATTGCTCGCTCTCTCTCTCTCTCTCTCTCTCTCTCTCTCTCTCTCTCTCTCTCTCTCTCTCTCTCTCTCTCTCTCTCTCTCTCTCTCTCTCTCTGTCTCTCTCTCTCTCTCTCTCTCTCTCTCTCTCTCTCTCTCTCTCTCTGTACAATGTACATGTATGTTCTGTTCTTGGTCATAGCATTTTTGATAGGGGAGAAAAATTTAAATTGGGGGAAACAGAAATGACGGCTAGGGGTCTAGGGGCTGCCAAAGCCCAAAGACGCATATTTGATAACCGGTAGCTATTGATATAGACATGTACATGTAGTATACTATTTTTTCTGACACAGAAATCTCAAAGCCGGCAAAATCTTTACAATAGAAGGTTAATTTTGCTGGCATCCGATTCTTATTGAGAAAACTGATATACAACATGATGTAACTGTACACCATTATTATCCTTTTCCACCATATACTTAGAATAATTTTTCGCTTTAGTGAAATGGATATTGATTTTTTTTTACTACAACATTACAGCAGAGTGAAACACCACGAAGATTACGAAGCATTCTATTGCTGTAGTTAATCTGTTTTTTTAATAAATATATAAGCTACCGGCGGTATATGGTGTTAGTCAGTTTTTAATGGAAAGGAGAAAACCCAATTACATGTAGAATGTACAAAACCTAAAAAATTAGCTTAGGTCTCAGTTTTTTAATGTGAGGAGGAAGACCGTGTACACTGTACGATATATCTATACAGGGGAAACACCACCAATGCTCCACAAGTAAACTCTTAAATTTCCCACAAAATCAGCTTAGGTTCCCTTAGGGCCTGGACACAGACATCTCTCACTCACTCACACACTCACACACACACACACTATAAAAATACATACATGTACATGTAAATGATGTAAATACTTTCGTTTTTTTTTTTTTTTTGTTTAGTGTTGTTTTGCTTTTTTGTTGTTTGATTTTTTTTTTTTGGGGGGGGGGGGGGGGGGGGGTTCACAGTGCATGTAGAAATAGGTCCTGTAATTTGATCTTTTTTTTTCTCTAGTCCACAAAGTAAGTAAATTAAAGTCAGTGACCAAATAGACTTTTATAGAAGGTCAGAATGTACAGGCATTATATATTTTTCCGTTTTTAATTTGAAAGACTGTGCTGAATTCAAGAATTACATGTACGATAAATAAAACAAACATAAACAAATGAAGTGCTCTCAGACTCAAAATAAAAACATACAGAAAATACAGGATTAGAACACATGAATGAACTTAATCAGATATTGATCAAAGTTTTAAAGAACTATTTACAATCGTAAGCTTTCTATTGTCCAAGCTTACATATCTAGATGTTTGAAATATTTCCAAGCCTTGGTACATATTGGAACAGTATTACATGTACATGTATATACAACAGACATATCACGCATGCCTTGAAGATTTTATTATTTTTGGAACATGTTGAGATTAATATCCAATTATGACACACTAACTTATAACATGAATTTCCCATGAGTAAAGATTATACGTAAGCATTTCAGACCTCTAGATAAATTGGCTCAAGTACAAAAATAAGGACTTTTTTTTAAAAGTATGATTAAGAACATAGTTTGTTACAATGTCAGTGATACTTTTTGCCCTTAGTTACCTCTAAAAATTAGGAAGTTTCTCCTAGAGTAAGTTTCCCAAAAAATTGAACAACATGCACAATTTTCAAGATCGGTGATAGTCTAGTCGTTAAAATTATGTGAAATTTCAAATTTATGTTATTTTTTTATATTGCGATAGCTCTTTTGAGGTCCAGACATACATGTATGAATGTATGAGATTCAATCATGTTTTCAGTTTTCATTTAGAATATAATTATATTAACTTCAATTTCAAGTTTTAGTACAATTGTTCAATGTTAAAAAATTTCCCAATTCACAAAAAAAAAAAAAAATGCAAAAAAAAGCAAAAAAAAAAAATGTAAAAAAAATTGTGTGGAGATAGTTTTGGAAAAAGCCAACAAAATCACTGAATATACATATATTAAATACATGTATATACCTGTATGTACAATGTACATACACGTAATGTACGGTACAATGTATGTTTGATAAAAGCATGAAATTGAAAATTTTATTTTTGTTATTGTTTTGTTTAAAATGTATTTGTAGCTATGTACATTTAAGAGTATGATGTTGGCTGATGTTTTAGTTGATGTAGGGGGCCTACACTGTATGAGCAGTAGAAGTGGGTAAGGGGAGGGAGAGGAGGGGAAAGTAAAATAACGGGTCCCGAGTCCTACACAAAATACAATGATTCAAATAGTGCACAGCATTTAAACCAACATTTAAACTGATCTTTTTTTTAAATTTGTTCCTCTCATAGAACCACAATGACTTCTCCCTTTGTAAATCGAGTTAAATATCCATTGCACCAAGCAAAAACATACTTAGTAATATCCAATTCAGATAATAATCTCTGATCCTCTTTACAATGTGGATCAATCAAAGATTAGCCTAAACCTAAAATACACTTATATACATAGTATTCTTGCCATAAATCACATTTCTTCACCAACATTAACTGGTGTTCATGTAACAAACACCAACAGGATTAATAAACGATAGGATTTATATCTAAAACCACAATTATCTTATACATATATAGATTTGTCCTAGATCTAGTAGCTATATAACATACTACATGTATACACACTTAGTATTGTGCACATGCTGTGACTTAATCAGGGTATCACAGACAATATCTAGGATTATATTTATGTTAATTACAGTTGAAAATAAGTCAATAAATCGGAAATTACAACAAGTGTCTGTGTGATTATAAATTGATTCCTTGCATTTATACATCCGTATAAAATACACACAGAGAAACAGACAATGTGTTGTATTTAAATTACAAGAATAAACATGACTTCTTGATCTTCAAAAGAGAAGAATTCAATTATTGTATTTAAATTGTGAACCAGGTAAACTATCATTGTAAATAGTTTCACTGCAGTGAAATTGAAATTGGGACATCTGAAACTGATTGCTCGCTGTCATGATGAAACATGTACATTTGTATGTAAACATGAAAGGTGAAAGAGTTTCAACACATATACATGTAATAGATGATTTAAAATCAAAGGTTTTCTTAGCCCATATGAAGAAGTATCCCTGATTTCTACTGCATATTGGAAAATTTTCAACAGTTTAAGATATCAATATTCAGCCAAAAGCAGAAAATAAATAAATTTGAGGGGGGAAAAGGAATTATTTAGCTTGGCAAAACAGCATTTTGACAGCTGTAAATGCACTATTGATTAATGTAAGTATCATATCATGGGTGTGGCATTACAAACAAAAAAGTCGCACATAGGAAAGTTAACTTACAAACAATATCAATAAGCTCGATAAGAGCCACTCCATCTTTCATATCATTCTTCAGGTCTTCGATCTGACGAGTGCCAGGCTTTTTCTTCAGCTGCGAGTTAACCCATTGGACATAAGCTTGTTTCTGGTTCTGAAATACAATTAAAACATTTATATACACATGTGTACATAGTATAAACTGGACATGTACAATGTATGTTCTGATATAGACCCACACCACACACATTCTCACAGTCTCTCTCTCTCTCTCTCTCACACACACACTTAAATTTACTATTCCACAATCATTGCAATATCTTAAATAATTTTTTAAGATTTTAAATTTTGTACGGCTGTACATATAAGTTATGATAATTTGGTGTTTTACATTAAGTCATGACCACATGTGAAGAATTTTACATATATAAAGCAATACAATTATACATATATCAGTACTTTTAAACCAGTACCAAAGCATTGTTTGTACATGTACATGTGTATATTCTACACAAAAGAATATGTCACATCAAAGCTTTTGAAGTGCCGGTATTTGTCACAAACATGTAGCACAAATAGAGATGTAATCAATATCATTATCAGGTTTCAACAAAGTCTAATTTGAACAACTTTCCTATTTTTCAGATAATGATTCAAACACACGTCACAAGCAACTGATGACACAGACTAAAATCATCAATGAAGTTTACCGCATCCAAGAGAAGCAAACAGACAATTCAAAAAAAAAAATTCAAAGTAATATCTTTTCTAAATGTATATTAAGTGTGGTATTGATTTACACTTTACTTTCTTCTTCTTGACATTTTTAAGTGGGGGAGAGTAAAAGATTGGTGGTTCATTGGACCCTCAATGCATCCAGGTACATATAATTATTTCAAATTCTTTATTTTGAGATTTCCAGACTTTTTGAATCAGAAAATGTTTAACCCTGATAGTAAAACTGTCTCGGAAATGTAGATAAATAAACAGAAAAAAAAAATCATATAAACAACTACATTCAAACATGCGTGTATTGGTATATGTATATTCTGTTTGCATGAAGAAGCCAAGTGTCAAACCTGAGTATGAAGTAGGACGTCTAACACATGTTTACATGTATATCTCATTCTACTAATTAGTAATACATGTAGTCCAAAAGGTAATGTAAGAATTACAAGTACAAATGTATATTAACAGTAATTAAAAAAAATACTTCGGAAAATGGCGTTAGGACTAATGCTTCACGTGTCTGAACACTGAGGTGACTTTATATGTACATATATTGCAGGGAAATCTCGCGGCAAGAAATTGTTCAAGTTTATATTGACATTACAATCTAAATTATAATAAACACGGTATACAGCTTCTTAAAGCTCGCTGACAGAAGTGTGAGAGTCAACTACATGTATTTATACACAGGGCAATACAGATCTCAACATCTAGGAGTACATGTGCAATGTATATGTATATGAGAAGCTTATAGGTGGCGCTGCCATTTTAACTAGTACATATCGGGGACCTCCATGTCAGAATGGTTAGATCGTCATGCTGTAAATCTCGAGTCACCATGGGTTCGAGTCCCACTGGAATTTAATCTGACTTTGGGGAAAGTTTGCAAAATTACTTGGAGACTTGTGATCTTTACCAAGGAACATTGTAACCAGGTACAAGTAGCAGATGGCTTTTCCTGTCCTTCGGATGAGACAGTAAAAACCGAGGTCCCGTGTCACAGTAGGTGTCAGCACGTTTATGAACCCTCACTGTTCAATGGCCATAAGTGCCGAGCATAGGCCAAAATTTAAAGCCCTTCACCAGCATTTGGTGACGTCTCCATATCAGTGAAAGGAAGTGAAAGGAGTGGGATGTTAAACAACAATACAACAACATTACGACAACATTTACATGTGCCATTAATAACTGGTTGCCACCAAATACATGTAACTGAAAAATTGTAGACAAAGCAAAAAAAACACCACCATTTCCATAACAACGGTAACAGTCTTACATATCAGTATTGATGCAGGATATACATTTGTATTCTTGTACAAACATACAATTATAAACAATGTAAACATTTGTGTAAAGTAGCAATTCATTCAGAACACAAGAAAAAGACTTTTCTAGACCTGTTGAACATTTTTAAATGGATCTCAAATGGCAATAGTTTTAGTATGGCTGTTGTAAAACAACAATAATATCGGAGAACAATCGACACTTCCCGAGATCTATTACACTTCTGACAGCCATAAAAATCATTAGGAAATATTCATCAATCCTGGTGGCTTGTACTAGTTATAAAAATAACTTGATTTAATCTTATTATAAGGTGCACCCACAAATGTCAACATAGCTTTAACACCAACAAACTTCAGAACAATGTTACAGTACATGTTATACTACAAATGTACAAACTATGGGAGTGTATGTACAGGTATTTAAAAATTAAACCAATCCGTGCTTTGTGTAATTTATTTTAGTGAGTCTATCCTACTTTCGTACAAATTCAAGTGTTAAAATTCCTTATATATTAAATCTTATGGTATATCTCGGTCAGGTGGAAAGGGAAAAAATTAAATGAATAATGCAATACTAGTCAAAATGACACACCGTATTTTACTTAACTACTTATTAATTCTAACATCAAATTTGATTATTTGTGTATGATGTATAATATGCTATACATGTATATCATATGTTTTTATATTTTTCTGACATTTTCAGTTGAACATTTATGTCATGATGTGATGGAATCTCCATCTTACAGATTTTTGTTTTTTTGTTTTTGTTTTTGTTTTTTTACATTTTTTGTCATTTCAAAATTACACATCGGGATAAAAATGTACCATTTTAATTTTAATAGGTGGTTGCGCTCTGCAGAAACTGATAATTGACCTGAAAGTGCTCAATAAAAAATAATCACATTTAATTCTATTTGTTTATCACTGGAAATGCAAAACAGCACAGTACAACTACAAGTGCATACATGTACCTGTACATTGTACATTCACTTCAAGGTGAAATGCTAAAACATGCACACATACCTGTACCTTTATTTCAAGGTGAAGTGTCAATTTCACAGTTCTGGTACAACATTCTTATTCAAACAAGTGCACAAACATATAGTATACATGAATATATTTTCGTCTGTAAATCTGTACATATATAAGTACATTATTCATATGTAATAAAACACAAATGACTTTCGGCATTTAATTTCATGTCTGTTTCATACATATCTTACCATGGCCCAAAGTCACCAAATTTTCTCAATACATGAGCTCAACATTTATATTTCTATTTTAACTGCATTAGTTATTTGTGAAACTTTTGCGGTTTTGGATGTGACTGACTGCATGTAAATAAAACATTTTTATCATTTTTTTTTTCTTATACTGACACATCAAATACATTTGGTCAAATTCATGTTTTTCTCATAAAAATTGAAAAATATGCATGTACTGAGTATGGTACTCAAAATTTGAGCTCTTTTTTGAAGTGTTAAATTTTATTCATCTCGGCAATACTTTTCATCATCATCATTTACAACTCTATGACATAAA
Organism: Atrina japonica; assembly: GCA_030159075.1. NCBI lineage: Eukaryota > Metazoa > Mollusca > Bivalvia > Pterioida > Pinnidae > Atrina > Atrina japonica. The sequence goes on along the minus strand of BROG01000088.1, from coordinate 938,082 downwards.
ATTTAAATATACAAAAATATCAAGTTGCAGAATTAAATGCAATTCTGCGTGTCTCTATTGCCATTTGCCAAACCCTGATAATTTTGTTGAATGCAGAGTTTTTGAAATTCACCGGTCTTACCAGAAATACCGGTAAATTTCACAAAAGTCTGGTGAAATCTATCTGATAACTGGTCCAAATGACCAGTAATTTTCCATTTCATTTCAACTGTGCATATATACAGACCAGTAAAACATTTCCTTTGACCAGTGAAATTCCTTTGACCAGTGAAATTCCATTATTCACTGGGCTGGTTGACCAGTAATTTTTTTTTTTATTTCAAAATGTCTGCGAGCGTCATTAGTGAGTATATTTGGTGGCGTCAGGCCCTGATGTGATAAAAATTTGGTTTTGTACACTAAATATACAATAATACATTCGCATCCACCAAGACTCCAATACAATATTTGATTACAATTGATCTATTTCAGAGTTATAGAAATATACATCAGTTTAAGCATAAAAAATTACAACAACAGCAATGTTTGAAGACATGCAGATATTTGATTGCACACAACATTCAACTTCACATATAGTAAAAATATGTACATTGTATGTAGCCTTGGAAATAAGTTCACAACACACTATACCAAACAAACTGTAAGAGCCAGCGAGGGGGGGGGGGATTGTAACTTGTACCGTAGGTAATGGAAAAAGAAAGACAAAATACTGATAAGTAAATGTACATGTACAATGTATACATGTAGGATATAAAATTTATCTCAAACACACCATAAATTTAGTTTAATGTTTAAAAATTTCAAATAAGAACCAACCACATGGAAAACACAAGACACAAGCAACATGCACATACAGAATGAGATGTATATATACATGTGTACAAGCCAATCTGGTAAACACTTTAAGTTCTGGGAAAATGTTTTAACATACATGTATGCGGACAACAAAGTTACCGAAAATTGTTCATTTTTTAAACTTTCTTCCGTGTCTTCCTCAATGATCAAACCTCCTTCATTCAATTAAGCGCACACAGTCATAGCCAATTTATTTACCAGTATTATTCATATTTAAATTATTTTCGAACTTATATTTAAATTTTAACATTGGTCAGTTTTTTAATGAAGAATGTTAAACAATGGAAGCTACATGTACATGTAGGTGTACAATGTATATGTACATGTACAAGTTTGTGACATCTGTTAAAAAAACCATTGCTTCCTGTAATTTCATTATGATCTGGCACATGTACAATGAAACTTGTATATAACAACCTAACTTAGAGACACATGGAAACTGGTCTTTATAGGGAGGTGGTCTTTATACAGAGGTTAAATTATACACTAATGGTACTATTGGGGACAGCAGAAATATTCAGTCTTTGTGACCAGGTGGTCTTTATACACAGGTGGTTCCTAAAGTAGGTTTTAATGTATATGTATATTATACAATGTACATTGCACAATGTATCATCCATGCTATCTACAATTACATGTACCGGTACCAGAAATGTCCAGAGGTTTATTGATCGCCTTGTTTCTGGATAACTACTGTATTATATCATGTTAAATGTATTATCAAAAACATAAAAACATGGAAATTTAAAGCAAGTTCTAGGTATTTCTCCAAGAAATAGTGATACCGAAAACTGACCAAAAATGTAACATGAAGTATGTTTAAAAAATAGTTAATACCTGTGGATTTTATGCTCAACTTAATATGTGTACAGATACATATGTAATTAAAATCGGGTCCAAAACCTCAACTTCAAATGAGCAATATTAAGTTACACGAAGTGCATTTGTTTACCACATGTGCACCACATACGAGATTAACTTATCCATGTACATGTATAGTCAAGAACTGATTACATAATATCTTGCATAGTCATCTGTAGTCAGCATAGACTAGTCAAGATGCCAGCATGACCATGCTGGCAAGTTTGCTAGCTGAGTTGTGAAGGTTGGCCTAAATGGTGTTCTCATTATGAGTACAAAATGGTGTTCTCAGTCATTAGAAGTACAAAATGTACATGTCTGTGTCCAGGCTTTTCCCTCCACCATTAAAAGTAGGCCACAGGGTTAACCACATCAGAATGTTAAACTGTTTGAGTGTTATGTAAAACATAAAACAATAAGAAAGTACAATGTAAAAGTGACAGTCTTTATTGAACATCACATGATGACATAATGTCAAAATTACATTGTACAATGTTGATGACAATGGTACATTGTGTAACTTCAGTAAATAATTGTACAATTAAACATGCAAGTCAGTCTAGTCTGTTATGGCTATTCGGGGATATAAATGTGCATGAATACTATATCTATATGTGTGTACATGTATATGTATGTATATATATATACACATATATATATATATATATACATACACACTCACACAAATATACAATGTATACATGTATATGCAGTCAAACTTGCATTTAAGGTTACCTCTGCATAAAGGGCACCTGCCTATAAAGGCCATTCAAACATAACCTTTTTGAACGATTTTTATAAAGAATAAACCTCTTTATAAAGGCCACCTGTCTATAGCAGCTACATTTGCATGTTCCCTTGAATGGCCTTTATAGACAAGTTTTACTGTAAATAGAGTCATTTATTACCAGTAATTGCTACATGTATGCAAAGAGTAACAAGTAATGAAACAATAAAATGAACAACTGGAGATTTTAACTTCGCTAAAAAAATCATTACATCTGTACAGACTCTGTGACTCAGACTGACTGTTAAGTAAATAAACATTGCATAACACAAAGCCATAAAACAACAGATACAAAACCATAAATCCATTTTACGATCTCTCATGGCCATTATTTCAAAATTTGTGCACCTCTATTCATGCAATTGCAAATTAAAATGCTCAGCAGTTACAAACGTACATACATATATATATATATATATACATTGAGGTATATATTGCCCATGTTGACTTACTTGCCATTCTGACCACGACTTGGAACCCACTTCATCTGGCGACTGAGCAGAAGAACTGGAGTCTGACAGCTTTACGTAAAATTCAAATTATTAAAATCAATGCAGATTATCTCAAACCATCAATTTTTCATATAATTCTCAAGACAATATTTGCAGAACAATTATAAATGAGTGTTTTATTTCTCATGTACATGTAAAGCGTTCCTGTACATGTACATGTGTACATACATTGTACATGTATAAATACATTACGGAAAATGTAATAAATGTACATGAAATTTTGCACTCATATGTACACAAATTTGCTGTCATGTTCTTGCATACACAGCATGTTTGAATTTGGCAAACAAATAAAAAGAGTATTAATTATTACAATTTTTCTTTTTCCCTGAAATCTCTACTGCTACTTTTAATCAACTTACTACATATATTTTCTCTGCATACAGTACCGGTATGTACATGTACATGTATGTGCATTTACATTATGTACGTGTATACATGTACGAAACAAATTCATGACAGTTGGAAACTATATTTATAACTAAATGTACATGATTTCCGATTTCCCTGTATTTTCCAGCAAACCCTACCCCATCTACATGTACTGATCTAGTCTTAATTCACACACATTAATTAAGAATTACTCTACATGTTCATATATATGTATGTTGGTGTTTGGTTAGGTTGTATTATTATTAAAAATAACAAAATATAGCAATCACACCATATACTATACTACAGACAAATATTGTGATAACCTAAATTGAATTATAATGTTTGACAAGGGGGGAACATCAAACAGACAGGATAATCTAATTAATTACATTTTCTATAGCTAACAGAGATTTGTGGGTTTGTTGACACTGTAAACAATGCTAATAAAGTCAGGTTTACCACTGTAAACAAACCTGGCATGTCATACACACATCTTTTGTCAAATTAAACAAATCAAAGCAGCTAAGTTAATTTACTTGGTTATTTATACAGTCAACATACTTATAAGTATATATACAATGTACATGAGTTGTATGTATGTATACATACATGTACATTGAATATATATTTTTGTAAGAGATAAACCTATACTACAAACTTGTCAAGTTGACACATTTTGTCTATATCAGTATGATGTACAATGTATAGGCAAAAAATTCAGATTTTAAGTTACCTTTGTTCTACATACATGTATATATGATGTACATGTAGTCCAAATTTGTATTATATAATAATGCATATTTACATACAAATGTACATGTCATATGCAGGGATGTCATTAGAAGGCGGTAACAGGAGAATTTAACTCCCTATCCTCAATGAATAGCTGCCTACTTTTGACAAAATTATACAGACTTTTATACAAAAAGACAGAAATTCTCCTGCTACATGTACTTTGACAGTTTCACCTGTTACTTAAAAAGTTAATGACATCCTTGAAATACCAACATTTTTTATTTAGACTTCACAAGTTTTCTCTTCGCCCAACCCAAAACAAAACATATTGTGAATCATACAAACAAAAGAAAAAAAATTATCTTTGATCAGTACAAAAATAAAGTTTTGGTGTACAATGTAAGAGTCAAATTATATAAATATGTTCAAAGCAGCCAGCAAAAAGGCATCTGTAAACTTTGTGTGCAAATAGGAATCAGCAATTTTATCTCTGAATTACACTGCTTTTCATGAAAACTGCCAACAGAATTTGCCGGCTATACAAGTAAAAGTAGGGTTCTTTTGAGAGGCCTGCTGTATGCATAAACATGAATAATTTTGTATAACGCTAGCAAATTGTTTGGTTCTGATTTGATTTTACATGTAAATAGTGTTTTCCGCCACAATCAACTTTTTCAGTTATATGGTGGTGACCTGTTTTTATTGGTGGAGGACAGAACCCAGTTACATGTACATATGTAACCGAGAAAAGACCACCAGCCTTCCGCTAGTAAGCAGGCAAACTTTCTCACAAAAATCAGCTTAGGTGTCCAGCGGGACTTGAACCTGTACTGACCAGAAGTGCACATTATAGATTATGAAAAATCCCCATGGTTTAAAAACTTATAAATCGCATTACATGTAGTACTACAAAATTTACCTCCTGTTTAGATATCATCCAATCCCCTTCTAGTGACATTAGTCCAGTAACAGACAATGATTTGTTTAACCCAACAAAACGTCTACAAGACTACAACTACATGTATTTAAAATACTACGACACTGTAACACATGTACTTGTATTTATTTCCTGAAAGTGACATCACCTCCCGGAACAAGGCTGTATCACTTAAAACATTGTACAATTTACTGTCAAATCGGACAGACTGAAAATACTTAATAACTTAAATCTTTGTTACACTGCTACTCCCAGTAGCATTCATTTGTGCAAAATAGTATTATGCAAACATGGACATATACATGTATACATCAATATATATACATATGTACATACATTGTATATATGGATGTACATTTCTCCCACCTTGGACAGGTATCTCTACCATTTTGCCAAGACAGAATTTCTCTGTCCACACCCTACGGTGTAGCCAAGATACACACGCTATAACGTCACAGTATAATTTTAAAATGTGGGAATTCTATGTGACCAGAGTACTAGGAGAGTGCATAGAAGTTGGATCAGACTTTAATTACGTGCATAAATGTGTCTTTGAAGCATGGGAGAAAATAATCAAACAATCTCAACCCTCGTCACAGTCTCGCAGTAAGAATCTGAAAGTCCAATCATCAGGAAAGCTTAACTCATCAACCCCTGAAAAACAATGGACTCTTCTGTAAATCAATAACTTAGGTCAGCCGAAATGTGTCTTTAGGTGTGAATGAGTTAAGATTAGACAACCAGATTCTTACCACTCGGGTCGAGATTTCCTTATCCACTCCACATATACCCATGTGAGATTCTATTAATCTAGGGCAGAATTCACTCATTCTCAGATAAATACAATTTCTAGTATATTCCCAGACTTTCATCTCAGACTTGCCTGTTGTTTTGATTCAAATAATTATGTTGCAAATTCAATGGTTTGAAAGACAATGTAATTTTTCAACAACTTGATCCGGAATCAATTAATGTACTCGGTCGATGGTCATGCCAGTAAAACCAAAGAAGTTTATCATGTATATACTAATGCTACTGATTCTACATCTGTTCATGTGAACTAGCAGACTTTCTCGCATAGTTAAAGAGATCCACGCCATGACACAGAAAATGAGTATGCTATTGTAATGAGGCTGGTTTCCTCAACAAAATTGGACAATCTAGTTCCTTACGAATATGATCAGCAAAGTGAAGACAGTCCAAACATGTCCTTAACAAGTATGGGTCATATTTTCTTTCACCAGGTGAATTTTACTGACCATTGTCCACCAATGCTGGACACACAAAAATGACAAGTTCTGATGAACAAAAATGACAGACCTGTTACAAGCTTAAGGTGAGAACAAATGCGAAATTCAGACAAGCTTCATGATGACATGTTTGAGATAAAAGGTGTGCAAAACAAGACCATTCTCTGACCATTAATGTCAACTTTGTATCTTCCAAATAGCTACAGTACCAAACACAGCTTGTATGTGACAGTTACAAAAATATCAAATGAATGTAAACATATAATGTACATTGTATATAGGCCAGCATTCAGCCATTATTTGTTTCATGTGCTCCGAGTCTGTCTAAAGTTCCTTCATGAAGTTGGTAGATAGCTAACAGTATCTTAACCCTTTCAATCGGTACCTACAAGCCACAATAGACTAGTCCTAAATAACAGAAAGAGCATACCATTCAGATACTCAGTCTCAGGGGTGAAAGGGTTAAGGTTTTTACTTTGTTTTTCTTTTGAAATTTCATGCATTGTACATACATGATATTACTGTCAGTTTTAGTACAAATCAGTCAATTTTTGTGCTAATTATAGCATTGAAACAGTAACCACATGACGCCTGTGTAGTACTTATTCCAAAGACTCCACTTTGGAGTTCTGAGAAAACGAAAAGCATTAAAATGAACTTCTACATACCGGTAAATGACCTTAAGTTGTGGACAATAACGTGTTATATATGTACTCATTTAGAAATACAAAGTCAGTTATATTTAACCCTTTCGCTCCCGAGTTTCTGAGTGGTATATTCTTTTCTGTTGTTTAAGAGTAGTCTATTGCAGTTTGTAGGGATGAAAGGGTTAAGTACAAAACACTTGTACATATACACAATATACATGCCAATGGCCAAAGTCAAATATCTTTCAGAATTACAGAACACTTCAGTTTGAAGCTTGTTGATTATTTAAGAAATAAAAAAAGAAAATTGAAAGTGATCAAATATTCCAAAATACATGAAGATTTACAGAATTGACATTAGCAGTATGTAATTGTGAAGTCTTGTAAATGCAAATCCTCCACATTAAAAGTTAATATTAATTTTAACAGAGAATGTAAACAGAGAGAGAAATGCTTTTATTTAGTTAATGTTCATTGAAGTAATTCCATGGTAAATATGATGTTCTCCAAATTAAAAATGATTGGACATGCATGTACATTTTTGTAGTCCCTACAAGTACAGGATTCACACGCCTCATACATGTACTACTAGCTATAGTCTACCCGCATTTAAACATGAGTTATGTTATGCCCTATACAATCTACATGTGCAATGTACATACATGTACCAGTAATTGTATCAGTACTGAGCCTAGCTAGCTAGCATGTAGTCAGATGGCTTACAGGGTTCTATAATACATGTACAATGTACAAAATGCATGTTATGGTCATGAAAGTAAAGATTATAAATAAACAAATACATGTACAGTATGAATTCAACAACCCCTGTAAAACAATGGACTCTTCTGTACTCAATGACTTAGACCAGTCCAAATGTGACTTTAGGGGTAAATGGGTTAAACAAAATTAGTTGCATTTATGTCATAATGACACATGTACAAGTGTACATTATACATGCATGTATGTACAAGTCCTGCATTTTGAGGGTTGTGTGTCAGAAAGTGGACATAATAAAGTTAATTTAATAATTATATGTGTGTCGGTGTTCAATTCTAAGATCTTGAGAGCAAAATTGAGTGGTACAACTTATCTTCCAGGGTCACTTATATACATGTACGAACATTTATGTATACGGTATTCATGTACCATGTATCATACATATAATGATACATATATAAGATTATGAGGTAACCAGCTTACAATGTACAATAATTCATAACTTTACAGGTTTGGATTAGTAAAAATTATTCCTGTACAGCATTCCATACAAATTCATGCATGTGAACTGTAAAAGTATGCATTACTATCTAGTATCTATACCTATATATAGATATATTGATTTGGTACATTCCTGCATGGTAAAACTTACATGTTCTCTGCCAAAAAAAAAATAACAATAAAATACATTCATATGAAATATATGCATATGTGAAAAACAATGTTGTGTTGTCTTGTTTATCTAATTCAAGATCAATGGTTACTAATTAAGTAATTTAGCACTACAAAAATCTGAAGATTTCCACTTAAAGTTAAAGGCACTTTACAGATAATTACTGGAAATTATACCATATAAAAAGTGTGCTCAATTTCAGATAACAAGTATTGCATAATGTACAGTAAATAAGAGAGTCAGTGGAGTAATTGCTGGGATTTTATGGGATTCTGTAAATTGTATTTCCATTTTCACAATGTACGTCCTACACTTAACCAACAATAAAACTGTGTCCAGGCTTTAGCCCAGCTGTCTATTACACCATCATATCAAATCTGTCACTGACATGTGGAACAATATGTAGAGTAAACCAGTTGTGAACAATAACACTATAACACTGAGACAGGTTCCTACCAACTGAACTACATGTTTACTGGGACACTCCTGACTCCCTTTGGAATTTTCCTCACTAGTTTGGTCTGATTTTATATGAAGGCATACAGACGCTTTGTACATGTACCCAGTAGAAACATACCAGGCCTTTTTGGGGAAAATGCCATTGGTGAAACAATGGGAATCTCAATGTGAATTTGTGTCAAATTGGGCAAAATAATTTGCAGACATGTATATCTATTTAATTTATATTACAGCATGTATGCCAAGTTGCCTACAAGTCACACTTTTCCACTGATGAGAATTGAGGTGTTACAAGATCATGATGTACCCCAGTGACAGGCGTCATGGGTTTTCAATGATCTAAAGACCCTTCAAAACGATTCAATGTTAACAGAGGAACATAATGAAATCGACAAATTCAGTATATCGTTGGAAACATGATGGGGCAATATATATTATATCATACTAAATAGCAACAAAATTATTAATTCAAAGGTATAAAAATAATAGTTTACTGGTATATATTATATGTTCACACCTATATATATATTATATATAACAGACTAGTAATTCCTGTTTCTGGTAAATCACACTCCTGGTAACTAGACACTCCTAATTATTGTTAACAAAATTCAAATGCCTGCAGTGGCTGAACATTTCTTTCCGCTGCTTGGGTCCAAGATATTTTTTGTTAAATTCTGCCTGGGTTCCGGTCCTCTAAATGTTTGTTTATTGTTGTTTAACCTCTAACATATGGGTCCAATTACAATATATGTAAATCTAAGTAAGATTTTTAATATAATTAATCAATACATATTAACTATCAAAGGAAGGAACACAAAATTATATAACTAAAAACTGCCACAAAATCATAGAAGAAAATGGTGATTGAACTTCACAAAGGAAACAAATAAAGTTTAGAAAGAAAGAAATTGACAAAATAATCATTCACTGCTTCAGACCTGTTAGGTCCTCAGATCCACACAGCAGGAAAACAACGGGGTCCGAAAATAAAATATATATGTGGGTTAAGGACTTAAGGAATTTTCAGCCCCTGGCCTTTGTTATTTCACTGCCCTAAAATAAATTGCAATTTGCTTCAAAGAAACATTAATTTAACCTGAGTGTACATGTACTTCTATTTCTAAGCCAAATTATAGGTACATCTGGATTCTAACCCATTTTGTGTAAACATTAGCTTTTAGATTAAAATCAATATTTTGACTTCATACATCAAGTTGATCAACCCCTGAAAAACTATGAACTCTTCTGTAAATCAATAAGTTGAATAACTTAGCCCAGTCCAAGTGTGTCTTTAGGGGTATAGGCCTATGGGTCAAGCTAGTTTACTCTTACACTTGAAAGTCATTCACTAATTATATTTTTACTGCACTTAGTGGCTCAGTGTCTTTAGAGTAACCAAATTTATTTCAATACATGTGTATATAATATACTATCGATAGCATATTTGAAACTCCAATTACCTTCAATCCTAGTTACAGCTGCAATGAAGAAGGTATTTTACGGTACATAGAATAACTGAAATGATGGTGTAGTAACTGAAATGACGCTGAAATACACCAAAAATGACACTTATTTAATAAAGATTTGGTTATTTTCTATTACTTGATGTCATAATAAACAAAGAGTAATTAAGTTAAATTTGATTATTTTGGTTTATAAAAAAATGTGAGCACAAATATCCTCTTTCGTTTTCTCATTCTACACGATTGTTATTTTTCTTTCTAAATGGAATAGAATGCAAATTGATGCTATTACTTGTGATTCTCGTTAATGATTCTCATAAATTTTCAGTTTACTTATGGTATCAAAGCATCATTTTGGTTAATACCCTGTTATTTCAGTAAATACCCTGTAATTTCGGTCATTTTTGTTAATGAGGTGTCAGAGGAAATTCAGCATTATCTTTTCTTCTCAACAGTAACAATATGTATACAAATATGGTCTTTTAAGCTCAAACTGATCACGAAAAACACAAATATGTAAAAATATTGACTGTACTGGTGTCATTTTGGCGTATTATAGCGTCATTTCGGTGAATAGGTGTAATTTCGGTTATTCTATGGTCCCGTATTTTACTTTTTTGATTTTACGAAGGAGACAGAAAAATCAAAATAGTAAAATACCTTCTTCGTTACAGCTGTAACTACATGTAATTCAATCCCTGGCGAGTAAAAAAATACATCAAAGATGAAGAAGGAATGGTTCAAAGAATAGACCAATATATACATAATCCATATGAGGAAGTATCTCTGGTTAGAGTACCCCATGTATCAATGGGTTGCAGAACTTGTCATGAGGCGATGAGCTAGTCTGCACTGTCCAGACAGCGCACCTAATCATAATAATTATTTTGTAAAATTTATCATAAAAAATGTCAATAAAAATTAATTTTTAAACAAAAAGTAAATGTAGAAATACTAACTTCATCCATGGCTAAACTGCAGAACGATGTAATTCCATGTTTGACTATTTAAACCATCATTTGGCATACCTCAAGTAAAAATGTCAATGACATCGTCACCATCGAGTGATTGTTTGTTTTTACATATTCAAGATGGCGCGGGCATCAAATAATCTCGAACACAATTATAAATCACCCGTAATAATTATCCTCATGAACAGTGGTAAACAAACTGCGGTTACCGGTCATCCCTTATCAAAACCAATTAAGCATGGACCTGCTGACCGTCGCTGAAAATACCCTTGTACTTAAGTTAACAGAAAAACAGCAGGCGCTGTCAAGGGAGAAATGTTTAATCTATACGCCGGGGTTCCAACGGGTACACTTTTCGAATGTGTATTTACATGCATCGCGCTTCACTGGTGATGGATCCAGACGGGTGGGATAGGGAACATCGTGTCCTATGTTTGGTTTCTTATTTTAAAATACCTTTAGAGATGAAATTATATACATAATCTTCAGTTGATTGGGAAGCATGGAATTCACTATGAAACCTCAAGTCTTACCCTATGTCCATGTTAGCCCAGTTGTCCACATACGGTTTTATTATTCGCTGTGATTCGGAAATAGATGCTATGATTAATATATAAAAAGTAAATAAATATAGTAACTAGACTAAAACAAAATAAGATTAACGGCAATGGAATAGGTAAAATTCGAACTGGCCCGGACATTTTGATGCATTATTGAGTTAATACTTATATTGAAGCGGTACTCAAAGTTCTTTTCACGGTATCACGGTCTTTAAAATGTATTGAGGATGCATTTTTTTTTAGAATAATGCAATGAATTGTACTTTTTTTTCGATAAACTGCGAAATTTGATAATGGAAATGATAAACAGAATATTATTAAAATTTCATAAAAGACCGCCATAAAAACACATTTTCCCCTCAAAGGATAGGGGAGGTGTTTCATAGATATACAGGTACTAAGTTTGATTAATATCCTAATACACACAAAACAAAGACAATCTCTTTGGAACCCATCCATCCCTCCAAACGTCGTAATACTAAGATCTGCTTTCTTTGTGCATTCGGCCAAGATAAACAATTATTGTAATTGTTAAGATACATAAAAAAAATAACAGAGACATGAATAACATATTTTCACATCGTTACATAAGTTCATTGCTTCTGATAACAAAAAGTAAAATACAAATGTAAATGCAAATTTTATATTATTTCTACGTTTTTAATATTAGAAGTCTCTATAGATTCCCTTACCCCAGATGTGTGTCGTGAGAGATAGCGGAAACAGATGTCTCCGATTACTCCATCACGAGTTTCGCAATTTAATAGAATTCAATTAATATTGAAACCGTGAATAGCTTCCGATGTGGATGTACGCATCATTAATACTCCACAGATCAATTTACATACATTTTCTTAACTAAAGCCAGTGGTCACTAAATGAAATATTTTCTCTCAGAACTGGACAGAATGAGTTATAAAGGGATTGACGCGCACGTGAATTAGTTATCTTCAAATTGATGTATAAATAATGAATTGAAGATGCCCAAGACTCATCGAATTTTATATCTTCATCCCAACAGTCACATATGAAATGCATGGTTTTGATTTAAGCGTTTCTATGGAGATCTACAGAAAATTTCCAATGTATTCTCGGACGGAAAATTTTACGTCTTAGGTTTACACGCTATGGGATAATCAAATCTTGAAGATGGAGTAAGTTTAGCACACAACTCTGTTGTTCCAAGAACGTTTATAAATAGTTTATAGTTATAAATAAATATAATTTATTCGGGACTGCATTGTGAATACGAAGTACCCCATGGTTAAAAGGCATTAAACTGTTGAACAGTTTCTTTTCTACATAAAAAGGCAACTGACAATGTAATGCTTCAATCCATTGCATTATTTCCTTGAAGATAACTTTCAATGGCGACATCTTTTTGATCTAAGCATTATTTCCAGGCATTTGATTTAATAATTCAGAGCTTGTTTTCCAGAAGCTAGGCCTAATGTGGTATGTAAACATCCAACCGGCGTCAAGAACCCAAAGATACGTGTGTCACCTGGCCTCTACATACCCGAACACACCCGAGCGTAATCGCGGTAATCAATAATTCACGACAATACTTAAACTTGCCTATCGGAATTCTTTGTTCTCGTACAATTTGCATTAATCGTCCATTCAGTTTGTAAATTTATGTAAAGGCCAGGATTATAATGTACGAACAAAAGTATATGGAAAATGCTATTTTCACACATCGTTCCTTCTTTAATCAGTTTCATTTATCATAATTCGAACACACGTTTCAGGAAGTGAGTTTTCAAAACTACAACAGCATTCCCCCCTGTATGTAGAGAACACGTGCGTCATTTTGAAAGCAACTAGCCTATATCATATATGTACATTCTCTGTGCAGAACAACCCAAATCTGATATCAGGCCACCATTTACAAATCATTATTGTGTTTGGCGCCCCCCCCCCCCAGTAGCATCAGAAGTAGGTCGGTAGGTAGGCAAACTTTGTTTACATTTTGACAGGAAAATTGGACAAAAAGAATGTGGGCAAAATTCTATTAACTGCCTACAAATGTTTTGCTCAACGCTTTATTTCTCTCTGTCGGAGTTATAATTTTCCATCAGTTTAAGTCAATATTACGTCAAATCGTTTAAAAATTACAACAATCTCTCTCTCTCTCTCTCTCTCTCTCTCTCTCTCTCTCTCTCTCTCTCTCTCTCTCTCTCTCTCTCTCTCTCTCTCTCTCTCTCTAACACTACATTTATCATCACCCGCTCCTTTTCTAGATTATTCACTTTCTTTCAGCTGCCAATTGTAAATTCTCAATTTTACCCTATCCCCAGTTTTCCGGTACCGACAGAAATTAATAGCATATCTTTTACCATAAGATATGCATATTATAAATCACTCTGGCCGGGTCAGCGGATGGTAATTCTAACTAAACTACATGTATTTGATTTACAAACCGATGGTCATTTGACCTGATAGTTACAAGTCAAGCGTGACCACTAAGTTGACGTCACACTGCAATATCGGTTAAATATATACACTATATGTAGTCCCTTTAATAAACATGTACATTGTTAGATATACTCAAGTGATCCGCTTATAGCCCACTTTAAAATTCAGATAATTAAAAATAATCAAACTTTGAAAACAGAAAAGACGATTATCCTCGGGAACATATACATGACTTGGTGAATGATTTACTACGCGACATCACCCCTGGAAGAGTAGCACAGTATAAAACTGTGCGTCCCACAAACTGTGCCACAGGGCTGAACACGTGTGCAAATTCCTGCTTTTCTACGTGTTCAGCGATAATTGATTATAATAGACCCATAATTATATCCGACTTTTAAGCCAAGAATTATCTGCTTAATGCGTCTGATGTAAACCTGTTTAAGGCCCAAGGGGCACAACTTTGACACCAGAAAGAGATGCAGAACAAGATATCAACGATTTCATGTTGTATGTTTATTTAGCTTTTATCATATAATCGCGCTTTGAAATCGACAACGAAATACAAAATTGTTATCATTCGGCCGTTTTCCGCCGCACATCCACAAGAATTCACATGTACATGTACACGAGCACAATAACCCCATTATTCACACCCACGACAAGTCATTCGATACATTTGTCCTCTTTGCACATCAACAATTTTCCGTAACACACTATAAACGTTTTCTTGTCATAACGCAAGCCACACGTTTTAGATCAAGCGACAAAATAACTCGAGAAAATGTGTGCATATTTTCTATTGTTTATATTGAACAAATTTAAATAACACCTTTTAAACAACGGGATAAGAAAAAAAACATATTGTGTCAAGTTTCAAAGGCATGCGCCGCAGGCTTTTATATGGATCAATTTTACTACTGTTTTAATATGCAACAGTTGCTGTTCAAGGGGGTAAGAGGATTTCGTACAAGTCATGCGGCTTATACCTCGAACGAAATTAAAAACAACAACTTTTATTTATATTCTAAACATACTCTTAAATCTCAGTCTTAATCTTTTGGCAAATATGAATCATAATCAATATTAATTCCATTAATACAGTAGTTAGTCATGAAAAGGGTTATTCCTTTGATTATTTTCAAAGTAAAAAATGATCCAAAACCGAAAAATTCTGTGGATTCCAAATAAACTATTTAATAACTGATAAATACACAATAACTAACCACATATCGTAGACGAAATACATGTACATTTGCCATGGTTATTTAGACTGTTCAAACAATCCATATTTGTGAGCCGTTTGTTTTGAAATATGAGAAGATCATTCAAAATCGTTTTTTAAAACATTTTTTGTTAAAATAATCTGCCCCCAAAGTAAGACTTTAGTCTTGCCACAAATGCCACCCTTGTTTTCCGGGGCGCCTGAAATCCTACCATGAGCCAAAAGTTGTTCACAACTTTACAAGCATTTCACCAAATGATTAATTGCGCTTCCTTATTTTTTGTTAAATTCACTAATCAATACATAATGTACATTTCACTTTAATCAATCAGTTGATCTCAGTTCCATGCTGTGAGGTTATCACTCTCTGACGAGTGTAACAAAATAGTAAAATATGTTTTAGACATTCACTCACCTGTTTTTGGTTTTTATCAAATTTGTCCAATTTCGAACTGGCATTCGTGTCGGATTCGTTATCCGTGGGTATCGGGGTGGTAGACAACAGGGTCGGAGTACCCGCCCTCGTTCTCAAATAGTTAAGTGTAACGGCTTTGACATCGGGTAGGCCTACTGTTTGAGAGCTGTGTTTCAGGATAGATAGTTCTACCCCCGTTTTCACTCTCGGGGAAAGACGAAACTCCAGGCTGTTAGAAATGGAATTTTCCCCACTATTGGACGAGGAGTTTGAATTCTTCCTGTTCAGATTATTCAACATAACTAAATGATTTATCACACAAATTTGAAATATATTATCCACTTCATTCCAGAACTTGAAAATAAAACTTGGATCACTATTTCTACACATCTAAGATATCCAACGGTTGACGCATTCTTGCGTTCACGTAAATTCTTAGGGAATTTAATAACTTTGCCTTTCTTTTTTTATCTAGAGTAAGATCTCAATCAAGCACAAAATGAAAACAAACATGCAGTTTTTAACTTAACTCATCCCTTCCCCCGACTGCTGATATAATTACAATAGAAACACACAATATCCTCTCCACTATACAAAGCGACGTCTGTCCATGAAAACCGACCAAGCACTAAATAATGCATTAGACCAGTGACCATGCGCTATAAATACGAATAAATCCCGCGGGCACATTACGAGTCGACATTTTGAGACAAATAAAGAAATTTGACACTTTCCAATCAAGTGTTATCAGTGAAACTCTTCATTATTATGTTTCAGTGACCCGCGAGAGTCCGTTAGTGGCGCGTAGATCAACGTGCCAATCAAAATATACCAATTTTAGCTTGAAATATTTACATGCTAAAACTGTAAATATTGCTTGTGTCTTAGATATGCATTTGCAGTAATGCGTGAAGACGAGTAGTAACGAGGCTCAGTAAAGCAGATCATACAGTGATATGTACGAGAGTAGGATAGCAAATATAGGTAACATTTTATTGCAGATATTACAGATACCAGCGAAATTATATAGTAATTCAGTTTGATATGGTTACTTAGTAACAAAATGACAAAATCGAATTTCCCACGTATAGGCAGGTGTATCATCGATTTTTCCTTTATCAGGACATTGAAATGGGACTAACAGTCTCTTGAATAAGTACATCACACCTTCGATTTGATGACAATTGATGTTCAGCGGAATCAATTTCCTCCTCTGATGTCATTACAGAAAAAAATGGCTAACTCACATTGACACTAATTATGGAGAACATAGAGTGGCCTTGCACACTTATGTCGCTCGCAGGGAGGTATACGTCCCTGGATGTGTTTATGAAAGGGGAAGGATTTCAGAGGGGTGTACGTTCTGTTTCGGGAAATATAGGCAGTTAAAAAATCCAGTAGAAATCCCGATTGTATACGTTCACTTTCGGGGCCCAACAAATGACGGTCTCTTAGGCCCAGTTCCTCTCTTAATCTACTCTATATACCCATAAAGTATACATTTTTTATGAAACCTATAATATAATTAGCTTGTGCCAAAATTAGTATCTTAGTGTCAAGCTTAGGACGGTACAAAGGAAGTTCGGATAACTAGGCCTATATAATCTATGTCTCGCCCGCGATTATCCATGGCTGTGCCTTTTCCAGGATGCGATCAAGGCTTGGACTTCCCCCATGGGTTTTGACAACACTCCATCGGTACCTAGCATTTTTACTACAATAAATGCGTACCGACTCATATTTGTGTGTGTGTATAAAGGCAGACATACTAATGATTAAGTTACTACATTCTATAGGGGCGTATAAATCGAGAGACAATGGAAACATTTTAAAGGGACGAGATAAAGTGATTCTTTCAAAAACTAGATAAGTTTCCATCGAACAATAAGGTTTTTCGGAAGGA
Source organism: Atrina japonica (assembly GCA_030159075.1). NCBI lineage: Eukaryota > Metazoa > Mollusca > Bivalvia > Pterioida > Pinnidae > Atrina > Atrina japonica. The sequence continues at coordinate 920,316 of BROG01000088.1, read as the reverse complement.
ATTCAATAAGCTTCTTAGAGGGAGATATACACAGTAATACATATCTTATACAAACGTAGGTTCACATTGAACGGAACAGAATTACTGCAAATATATACCTGATGAAATGTACATTACGTTCGTCAACTGGTGCATTTAATAGAACGTACACTGACGGATCCAAGGAGTGTAACCGGCCCCTCCTTTGAATTTGGATTTTTTTTTGTTATCATTATATATATTTTATTTATTTACATAGAATAATATCAGTGCTAGAGAGAAGATGATTAAGTGTAAGTATTAGCATTTGGAAGCAAAAATGTCCTCTCGGAGCTTTTGAAATTCAAATATTTTCAGGAACACCCCCCCCCCCCCCCCCCCCCCCCCCCCCCCCCTGCATGCACTGCTCTGGCAAGAATTATGTTTGTTTCAATGGAAACTCAACTTATCATAGGGAAATATTCAGTCTGGCAATATGTGGACTAGCCTACACGTATGTAATGTCTTGCCAGGATCAATATTTTGTCTCTAGCTTGAACTCCAACAAGTACCGTCCGACACAATTTATCAAACAATAATGAAAACACGTGCAACAAAGTATGTATTGTATAAAATTGGACAGCATAAAGTTTTATTACCCCTCAACCCCAACTCCCACTTTGAAAAAATCCTGGATCCTCCACTGACGTATACATGTCGTGTATACTGACACGTCAACATATTATATTATATTATATTATATTATAACTATATATATACATATATTATATATAATATATATATATATATATATATATATATATATATATATATATATATATATATATATATATATATATATATATATATATATATAATATATGCATATGTGCATGACAATTACGGGAAATTGTAATAGATCTCCGAAAACGAATTCAAATACATGTACATGTATTGTTACAAAGGAATGGAACAACCCCAGTATTCATCTCTCTCTCTCTCTCTCTCTCTCTCTCTCTCTCTCTCTCTCTCTCTCTCTCTCTCTCTCTCTCTCTCTCTCTCTCTCTCTCTCTCTCTCTCTCTCCGGGTAAATTAATTACTGGATCATTTTTATTGCGAGTTTGACCTTTCGTCCGATCGTTCTTGTCCGAAATCATCTCAACTGTAACCCCTGATCACACAGCCTATACAGTACATTATAATTTTAATTGCCTGGCCCAATGTCGGTGTAGCTATTCTTGGTATCTAATCGTCCTTGCGTTTAATTAAATGCCATTGACGTTGTAGATAGCAATGATATACGGTAGACCTACTTCCTATTGAATGTCCGAATGCAAAATGGCATCAGCAACTGTATTTTAAGTTTCGGACTGATCTGAGCTGATCATTCTATACAATTATGGGTAAAAGATCGGGAACAGATGGCGCTGACATTGAATCACCGTGTAAATACATACAATATAGATGTAAGACCACCATGGCTCTTATCACATTTATTTCTTGTATCAGTTTGATTTCCGGGTCGCACGAATACACCGACCGAATAGACCAGCTAAAGTCTTTATTACACGTTGATTCCACGAATGAACCGGCAATTCGATTTCACTACATCGTTAAAACAGCTATAAACAAATAATACGTGTATACAGCCTAACAATTATATATCGCTGTTAAATACTCAATGTAGAAAATGAATGAAAGAAAATAAAACAAATTTGAAAAAGAAGACAAAATTATATAATTGGACCGCAAAGAGGAAATTTTTATGGTCTAACGATTAGACTATTTACTTTTTTTTTCTTTTTTTTACGCTATTTACAATTTGAGAAACAATATACATGTGTATGACGTTTATGTATGTATATATATACAATTTCGATAAACGATTAAAACTTATTGTTTTTTGTAAATTATCTTATAAGCAATAAAATGGTAAAAATATCAGATTTATACCATAAAATAATAATGATAGATGATATCATTATTTTTTTTTTTTTCATTTCATTATAACTATCGTTATTATTTATCTCCTTCCTGTTGTTGATGATGGTAAAATTGTTTGTTACGATAAAAAATGTTTATGATGTTGTGATGATGATGATGATGATGATGATGATGATGATGATGATGATGATGATGATGTTTGTGGTGTATTGGATGCATCAGTTACCTACTCAGTCCAAACCATAATGGAATTAGAAAACAAAATAATTATCTCATAGGCGAAGGAACGGGGGACGGGACAGCCCCTCCCCCACTTTTTTCACATACATTTTTTATATATATTATCAACACGTCTAGAATCCAGAAAAGGGCTTCCCAGAGCTTTTAGAAATAATATAAAAAAAATTCTGGATTCCTTCATCACACTCATGTATTTGTAGTTGCTGAAACTCAATTTTTTTGTTTGGGGGGAGGGGGGGGGGAGTAAATGATGTCTGCCAATTTAATGCAATACTTGGGATAAAAACGAGTAGCAATGAGATAATTAACTCTCTGGTTTTAAAATTTATTACTGTGAATCATACACTAGACAATGGGGAAACGGTGATTTTGTTTCTGGAAGCTAGAAAATACCTCATCGGGATTCAGAATTAATCTATTAACAAAATGTTTTTAACGATAAAGAGGTCATAATCCAATGTCTGGAGGATATTAGGTGGGAATTCTGCCCCAGTTTTAAGTAACTATTTTTGTTGATCCAACTTTCTTTTGAGAATGATAATCAACGTGATTTATTAGCGGATTGCAGAAAATGCGTCTACGGAATTCCAAATTTCAAAAGTTATTTCAATTTTAAAGATGCGTTAAACCTGAACCCTTAATGAAATATTGCCTCACAATTCATCCAACATTTAGAAATATGTGCGTTAACCAGGAAGAGTGGATAAAATAAGTGTAACCTTTAATTTTCTATAAATAGTCGGAAAATTAAAAATAAATTTCCCTAAAATTTCGTGCTGCGCTGCGCTCGACGAATATAATTTCAATTTACACCCCGGACATTAAATCCCCACTCTGCTTTTGACGAGGTATGTATTGCATAACAATTTTTAAAAAGTATAATTTTATGTCACCAGCCTCAAAACCACCCCTTTTAATTTTTCTAGATCCGTAAATGTTGAATTTGTTTATTGCATAATCTAAACGCACACGAAAACAATTTTTAGTGGGAAAAACATTTTCATATATAAAAATAAATTGCCCCCACCCCACTTTTTGCTTCCTACGCCACCGTGTCTTATTAGTACATATCTTTGGATATATAAAAAAAATTGTTTTTAATTAATAGGAAACAATAACCTGAGTTGTTGGTATTAAAAACTAAAAAAAAAAAACCAAAACAAAAAAACAAAAATACAAAAAACAGATGTAACTTTTATTTTACCTTAACCTAAGCGACATGCTTTATATACATGTATATAGACTATAGGTTTTTTTGCTGGTAAAATACATGCATTTTGACTCGAGCGGAAACAGAGAAATAATAACGATTTTTAATTGCGAAGATGTCAATGATTAAACGATAGTTTCCATGATATAAATTAACTAAATGTTAAATATCAATTATATTCTTGTTTTCTTTCTCCTTCATATCCTACATTTTTTCAACATTTTTTTTAAATCCTGTAATTCAATATCTTTTAAACGCAGTGCTTATTTATTCTCCCATCATTTCGATTCATTTGTAATTGTTCAAATCTTCTTGCTATCTAAATCTTTCTTCGTGTTTATTTTGTTGTTTTGTAATACAAATACCAGTCTTTTCGCATAGTAAAAAATTGAAATCACAGCCAAATGATCGTATTACCTCTTAGCCATTGTGGCGTTATGAATAGTTATCATATTTGGCGGGTAAACGAAGAGGTTTGTTTCTGTCACGTGATAGGCCCTGATCTTGCATATGTGACAGAAATAATAATTTCCCTGAAAGTAGTTTTATAAATAAGTAAAGAACACACAGGTTCTGAAAAACTAATTTTAACTACATCTTATATTGGTTGGAATATTCATTAACTAATGACACTTCGATGCTGACCTAAACGAAAAAAATCGAGCGTGGGTACTGCTGCTAAAAATAACCCATACAACAACGCCATCTTTTCCCAATAACTAACATGGCGCGGTTGAGGTTTCCCGGCCGTCCAGGTTGCAGATTTGGTCGCCTGGGAGTCCGATATGGAGCCGATGAGGCAAAAAATGTTTTAGATCCAACACTCGCATTTGTTGCTAGTATACATAGGGGACTGCGCCTCTTCAAAGAACTGTTTGGAGATTCGGACGAGGTATTTTCTCCCCGTTATAACTGTTCAGTCAAAATGGCCGCCATCGATAAAATTCGTGTACCCACACATAGATATTTTCTTCTTCTGTCATGACTTTAGGTCATTTTTTGATTTGTTACACGAATTCTGAGTTAGACAGATAATTAATCTAACAAAAAACATCGATCATTTATTATTTAGACTCAAGAAAAGGTCGATCTATCACTATATTTTCATCGTCAAAACAAACCCTCAAAATGGCCACCTGTTTTGATGCACAACAAAACCAATAGCAATCACAGGTTCCTAACACCAATAAACATTTGTCCTGTGCATATTGTTGTTCCTCTGGTCGTGTGCCATTCAAATATCATCTTGTCTAGTGGCTGTGGTCATTGTATGATGCTAATAACCCCAATCTTGCATCACCCACACAAAATGGGAAATCTTTTCCTGCATTAAGAACAGTGAAAAGATCATGCTTTCAATAAGTATGATTAACCAAAGTTAAATCTAAAATTTGCTGTTTTACAGGGTGTAGCCTACCAATTTCCACTAAATTATGTATCGATTCTGCTGAAGACATATACAAGAATCATTTCTAAACATACATTGATAGAATCAATTATATACTATTGATCAACAAGGATGTTTGCTCGTGACCCTGAAAAAAACCCTTTTTTTCCCCATGAATGTGACATGGATTAACTTCTAGCTGTATGAAATTTATTGACCAAGGAGCAACATTCAAGTCTGTGTGTTAACAAGTAACCTTGGTCACTGAACATTAATTTAGCAACCATAAGTCCGAAAACTGAGGCAAATATCAGTGCCGGACACTTGTTCACCAAGCTCTCTTCTGATATAAATATACCCAGATAAACAACAAAAGTAGATTTACATACAAGAAAAAGCAAAAACAATCTACAAAATTCAAATTTTATATTTTTACCTTGACTGGGCTGTCGCATGTTAATTTTGGAATTGGACTGGGGAAATTTATGGCATTTTTTCTTATGTTAGGAAAATCACTAATGATGTATATAATGTATGTTTTTATATATAGAAGCATCAATAGATTTGAATGATAAAAACAGTCAGTTCACTTGCAAATAATAACTAATTATCTATGTGCATGCCAAATGGACATTAACCTATTCACCCCTAAAGACACATTTGGACTGGTCTAGGTCATTGATTTACTGAAGAGTCCATTGTTTTTAAGAGGTTGACAAGTTAATGAGTAAGTGTACACCCACTGAAAGTTTTAACACAGCAAGTTTTGAATTAGAAATGATAAGTAAAGTTTTTATAAGGAATGAATAAAAAACTATTTTCTTCTGAATGTTCAAATTCAATCGTGTGGTTTCCAGTTTTCTGTACATTCTTATATCTCGCTGTAAAAATGTTTACTCAGAAGCATAGGTGGGACTGTTTAAAGTTCAAGAAAGATAAACTTTATGACACTTTAGCAATATTGGTACAATCTATTAAAATCATACATTGATATTAGCATCAAGTAAAATTAATGTTTATTGGAAATCTTACCTTATCATCTCCCCTTGGTGTATCGTATATGGTATAATAAAAAAGTTACCAAAGATTGTGTTTGAAAGGCCTTTATAGGCAGGTGCCCTTTATACAGAGGTGGCCTTTAATTAAAGTTTGATTACTTTTTGTATGAAAACAGGAAGAAGAATTTGAGGGATTTACAAGAAAAGATGTAGCTGACGCAGAGCGAAAACTCAAAGCAGAACTAGCAAAGTACGAAAGTTCAAGTGAAGAAGAAAGTAAATCACCACGTAAGTTTATAGTGAAAACGTGGTAGTACGTACTGTGTAAGGCAAAAAAAAAAAAATTGTTTGGTGTTCCTCAACTGATCCACCTAAAAAAAGCCCTGCCCCAGAATTTATTTAGGCAGTTTTTTTCTTTATCTGAAATTTTGCCCTATTAATTTACTTACCAAAAATAAAAAGAAAGTTAAAAAAAAAAATAATTTGCCTAGGCACTTTAGACCTAATTTTTACAAAAGATGACAAAACATGCTTAAAGGATTTAAGAAGAGATCTTCAAAGATAACGAGAATCGTTTAGATAAACAGACAGCAGACAATCAATGAAAAAACGTAAGGCCACTGTTGAAAAATTGTAAACTTGATCATTATGTTGCGGCATTGTTGCCTTCCATACTGTCAATCTTTCATCGATCGGGTTTTGGTGTTGGTCTGAGCATTTAACGTTTTTTGATTGGGAAACCTGGCGGAACACACCTTGTGGCTCAGTTGTGGTTAATCATTTTCAGTGGTAAATTAATGATTATACTATTAATATTATTTGTTTTTCTTCTATTTATACTGGTATTAATTCCAGAAATTCATGTTTGGTAATTCATTTGCCCATGTAAGACATTGTTGCTGTCCGTGGCACTGCAGACAAACATCGTCATTTTCATGAACATAGCAGACAGATTTTGTCGGCTGTTGGCTTCTATTGAAAGGCCTATGTTTGTATATCACATGATGTTTAGTCTGTAGGGCCTATTAAACTATCTGTTCTGTATTTCTCCAACATCGGGGATAAATAAGCTTGTATCAAAACAAAGAAAAATAGCGACGAAAATTTGTTTTCAGTAGGCCTGTTTTACCAAGGCGCTTGAAAATTTAACAATGGCGCAGACAGTTTAACAATGGCGCAAGACAATTTAAAGATGATACTGCACCATCATAAAACAGGTCATGGAGAATCCTGTGTATACATGTATATAATTAGCTCACCTGACCCAAAGGTCCAAGTGAGTTATTGCTTTGTCCTGGAAACGGGCTTCAAGTTTGTGAATATAGTGTATAAACAATTTTTTTTTTTTTAAAGAAACAAGGAAATAAAGATCAGGTAATGGAACCGGACCAGACAAAAGTCTGGATAAAAGAAAAATTGCAAAATTAATGTGAAAAAAATACTTTGGGCAGAAACATTTTGGGTGGGTAAGCAGGCAACATCAAGCAAGGCTTAAATTCTTGTTTGATTATTATGAAAAATTTATGGCTAAACAAGCCATCTTAGGAAAATAAAATGTCACACACACACATATATCTATATATAGGTTCCATCATTTCCTGGTATCTGATCTTAGTGACATTTAACTTGATTACCTGAAGGCATTTCTATGTAGTGTCTATAATCTCTGTATTAATCCATCATCCCCTGAACAACAATGGACTCTTCTATAAGTCAATGACTTAGGTCAGTCCAAATATGTCTTGAGGGGTGAAAGTGTTAATCTTTTGCCTACCAGTCTGGAATCCTATCTTCACCAAATTAGTGTGTTTGTACCCTACGGCAGTTTTCACCTTATTTCCGAAATGCTGATTAAAATCTCCATGATTAGTTTATAGGTGTTGCAATAAGAACTGATTAGATTATCTTTAACCTTTTGTAATAGTTTTATTCAAGAAAGTTTTGTAGTAATGAATTTTTATATCTTTTCGGTGTCATTTTTATTAGAGCGAAATTGACAGTTGGTAGTTGTTTTACTTTACTTTTAGAAAAAAAGAATATGACTGTGAAACCTGTCTTATACTATGCCATTGTTATACATCTTAATTTGGGAAATTTGCAAATTATGTCAGACCATAATGCAACTTTACATGCAACTTTACATGCAGACAGTATGGTTTCACATTAAGCTTTTGTTGTTTTTGCCAGAGTCCAAAAGAAAATCTCTAACTAGACTTTCCAGAACTAGAGAGAGTCTTGAGAATTTACCAACAGCAGAAAGGACAAGAAACAGGAAAGAAACTATCGTCAGAAAATCATACAAGGACTTGCTCGTGAAAGGTACGACATGACTGTGTAATCTTAAGCAATCTAATTAAGAACCCATCTCTCACCGCGTAGAGGATCTAACGCAATCCGCTATGGGGTCACCTGCAGGTGACCTCTTGAAGATGTTTGATGTTCAACCAATAAAAAGGAGATTTATAATAATTAATGGCAAAGGGATGTCATGTATTTAAAAAAACGAAAACCATCAGTACGCAAAACTCCATCGGAATATCTTTTGTGATCCGAACCCATCCAGGGTTATGAATATAATTCTGTACTAGTTACTGTATTTTGTGTGCTCAGTGTTGTTTATAATGTTAAAAATGTTTACATCTCTTTGTCTTTTGATTGCTTACAAGATTGTGTAAGTCGCTTTTTCATTAGTTGAAAATGACACACCTACGATGTCATCCAAACGTGACCCAATAGGGGATTGCGTTAGGTCCTATACGCGACATATCTGATAACAGGAGCGATTAAAGATCGGTTTTTAATTAGACTGAATCTTCAGATGCAGTTGAGAAAAATGTATCATAATGATAATTGTTATTTTCCGAAAATTATATCTAAATTGTTAGGAAAAACAGCGGTTAACACATTCTGATTCCGTTCCAGGGTTTGATCATCGGATCTGGCGTGAAAGTATGCAAGTTCAACAAATTGGCCAGGGATTTCCTGTCCTATCGTTGGGGCCAAAATAAGGCCCCATTCCCAATGCAAAAAAATGTATTTTTTCCTAATTTGCAGATGAAATTTCCCAATTAAAGTCAAATGACAATTAATTTGAAGAGATTTTTGTATTTTTTGAAAAAAATCTGAGAGGGGGGGGGTGTTACTGTTTTTTAGTCATTTTTACTGTTCATTTGTCTGTTTTCAATATTTTGGTTTCATTCAAAACTTTATTGAGTACCTTTCCTCAGATTTTTACCAGATTTGGTATGTTGCTGTACCTGAATGAGATCTCAATTATTTGTTTATAACTAGCATTTGGCAATAGCTGTCATATGAGGCATATATTTTCTAAAACACATCTTAAATTCCTAATACTTTTGGGAAGGGTATACATAGACAAGCTACACACGGTCTGACACAAGTCTTCTATGTAATAAGAATTCAGTGCATTTAGAGTTTCATCAGATTTTGTTTACGTGTGTAAACCTGTATTTGAAGCATGGGAGAAAAATAATCAAACCAGTTACATAGAGACATTTGGTGGAAAGGGAAATCTCACTCCTTATGGTATTATAAAGATAAAAAAGTCCCTTGTACATGTAGTTTGAATTTTACTTTTAGAAACCCATCTAATTCTTTGCTGATTGGAAACAAATGTGTGCATGTGTCAATGAACTTTCTTTCCTGAAGTCGCCATGGACACAGTACAGGTGTCTTACTTCTGGTAGGGACCCCACTGAAAACTTGTTATCATTTTCATACTCGTATTACTTGGAAACAAAGCAACATATGTAAGTTGCAATTAACGGGAACTCAACATTTACATATAAGCATGACGTGAGATACATTATCAGTTAAAACAAAATTAACACTCTAACTGAGCGTAAAAGAGCAGCCACGGGACTCTTATATCATATTATTATTACAGTACAATCTGCCTATTCCATATCTCTAGTATTCCAATATTCCCTTTAAACCAATCGAATAATTTTGACATATTCATATCCTGCATTCCAAATCCCTTCCCCCATATTTCAGAATATATGATTTGTCCTGTAATTATATACATGTGTAAATTACACAACTGGACATCCTGTATTCCGATCGATACTTGTAAACGCAACCCAAGACTATGGTCAATTTAAAAGGATAAATAACATCAAATGCTTGTAATATTTTGCAAGCAGAATTGAATTTATTGAAATCTTCGTATCTGATTTCGACTTGGTGGTTTACAGATTGGTTGTGTTTGATGAAATATATTGGGTCTTAAAACAATACACATATTGGAATATAGCATATATCTATGCTTATTCTGTTCAACTAAAAAACTTCTACAATCCAAACTCTGTCAATTCTGAATATTCTATTTGGTCCCTCGGAAATTCTGAATAGACCTGTTATTCGGTGTTGTCATTATTATTATTTTTGATTTGTAATTTTTCTTGTAGGAGAATCAAAAGCAAGCAAATGCTATGTTATTAAAAAGTCAAAAGAGGTACAAAGTGCATCACAGGAAACAAAGAATGTCCTTCAGAAGTGGAAAGCAAAGAAATCTAGAGATGCTATTTCAGAACAGGAAAACGTTCAAGAATTTCTTAAGTTCAAGGTCAAATATGACAAGAAAGGTAAGCCGGCTGAAATCATCAAAGGACGAGGACGACCCTCGTTTTTGGAAACAAAAGTTCGGAAATCAATTAAACTGGGTACTTTCAAGAAGGATTTGAAGAAAGGATTGCTGACCCCTGAAAATGTGAAAGGTCAGAAGGATATAAAAAAGATAAAAGAAAGAGACAAAAAGGAAAAGGGGAAATCCAACTTAACAGTGAAGATCGGTAAACCATTTTCAAAACAGTTATCCAAAGCACCACCTCAGGAACGACCTCCGAAAGTAGGGTTAAAGTCGACCAAACCAGGAAGCAAAGCCATAGCACAACAGCTACTTCAGAAAGCTAAAAAGGGACAAAACGAAAAAGACCAATTGGCTAAATCACCGTCGGGCTCAAATGCTCAGCCACACCAGAGGAAACGATTCATTCTTCCTGTACAGAGTTCAAGGTCATCACGGGTCATTATTCCCAATAAAAGATTCCTGGAAGATGATAATCTAAATGAACTTCATGTGGTTGCTAAGAGACCGTCACTTCAGAAAGAGGAAAAGGAGCCGCCAGCAAAGAAGGACAGCCAGCCTGGTCTCTTCTCGGTGTCGCTGGTTGAAACATCGGAGAAACTTCACATCCAGACGGACAAAATTCCACCAGGATCTGTTCCGTCACTCTCACCCTCAGGAATTCCTGCACCTGCGTTTGATACATCTATTCCAGGTAAATTAATCTGTGAAATGTACATATAAAAAACCCGAAACAAAGCAGCAAAGTGAAACTTGTATATAAAGACAAGCCTTAGGGACACAACAAAATCAGTCATTATAGGGTGGTGGTCTTTAAATAGAGGTTGATTTGTACATAAATAGTACTATTGGGGACAACAAAAAACAGTCTTTGTGCCCAGGTGGTCTTTATACACAGGTGGTCGCTAAAGCAGGTTTTACTGTATATAAAAAAAACAAAAACAAACATGCAAAATGAAACTTCAAAACTTGTGTACATGGCACAGTGAATTCCACTGAAACAAAATATGAAAGTAAGGAAAAGTTCTTCTATGTAATATGAATGATTATCATAAATTTATGTATTTTGGTACTTTTTAAAACTGCAATTTTGTTTAAATACATAACTGTATGGGTCATTGTAAAAAAAAAAAGAAGAGAAAAATGATATGAGACATACCAGAGTTTTTGAAATTCACCAGTCTAACCAGAAAAACCAGTGAATTTTACAAATATCTGATAACTGGTCCAAATGACCAGTGATTTGCCATTTCATTTCAATTGTGTATATATATACAGACCAGTAAAACATTTTCTTTGACCAGTGGAATTCCTTTATTCACTGGTCCGGTTGACCAGTAATTTTTTTTTTAATTTCAAAATGTCTGACATACTGTACTGTGTTTGTGTTTTGAACAGCTTAAAGTGTACAGTTTTTGTGGGACACACTACATATTTTCGATACATTTATGTATGATTGTATTTTGTAATTTTTTTTTTTTCAGGTATGGGTCATCTACAGCACCACAAACCTTTGACCTTTGAACCACCACTTTTAGATCAACCACTAATAGTTGAAGGGAAAAGGGAAAGAAAGCCAAGTTTGAAGGTCAGAATGAAGATGTCCGATATGTCGTATCAGAAGTTCAAACAGATGTCATTTGAAAAGAAATTACAAGCTCGTAAAGTTATAGAGCAAGAAAAATTAAAACAGAAACAACTAGAATCTGGGCAAGATATGAAAAAGATTTTACTGTCACCTTCAAAACTAGCACCAACTATTTCACCGGTAAAACTCCCTTCTTTACCCATAGTCGCACCACCAAAGTTTGGCGTAAGCCCATTTGCTTCACAATCTGAACGAGAGCGGCTCGAAAAGTCTGAGAAAGAGGCTTTAGTCACACGAATGCGAGGGCATAATATTCTACGCAAGGCAAAATTCCAGTTGAACAGAGCAGCATTGAACAGGTCAAAAGCAGATTTAGCTAGAACATTGAAAAAAGAAATGAAAAAAGTAGCCAAGATGGAGGAAATTCGTCAAAAACAGTTGGAAAAGGGATATTCAACATTGGTCAGGAAAAGTGCAAAAGGCCTCATGGATGTACATGAAGATATACAGAGTAAAGAGAAAGTGACAACAGGTATGATTTTTTTTGTTCAGTAAAATTTATTTTTTGTCCGGTTTTATGTAATTTTTGTCCTTTTTATTCTTTTTGTCCAGTTTTTTTTTTGTCCGTGTATTACTTATTTTCTTACCTATTTTATTTAATTTTGTGTAGTTTTTTGTTATATATTTAGCCTATACATGTAGATTCCTTGTAGCCAGAGCTTTCATTTGGTACCTTGATTTTTTACCTAGTGACCTTGACCTTTGACCTTCTTTTCATATCTTTTAGCCTGAGCGGAAGGAATCAAAAAATTTACTCTACCATGACTTTAAAACCTGACAGCTGTAGGTCAACCATCTATTTTGAAAATTTACACCAATTTCAGGGTTCAACATTAAGGTTTGTTCTGTTGTCTGGGACAACTCCATTTTGGGTTCAGATGAGTAGATGTTACTTCTCATCTGACCAAATAGACAAGTGAAATTGTTGAAGACCAAAATTAATTCTATAAAGATTATTCTTGTTTAAACACAAAAATAATATCTTTAAATGTTACACTTGATTTTTGGACAAATCATTTTTGCATTTGGACAAGTGGAAATTTTCGATATTGTTGACCTCCTGCATTTCCAGCGAGCTTTGTTGTCTTCTGACAACTCTTGTATTCCTCACCGGATACACTCCTATGTATGGTGACAAGTAGGGATGATTACTCTAATCAAGTAATTTTAATGTAATGGTTTATTCCCTAAAATTTAAACTCGTCCAGGTCAAGAAAGGGTTCACGAGACTTCACCATGCCAGGTTATATGGATTTTACTAAAGCCCACATCTGAAACCGTTGATCGAAATACAGCAAATAGAATTATTTTTTTTTATGATGGCTCTAAATGATTTGATATGTTCCGCTTTAATTTGGGTATTATCGCACAAACTATTTCTGAATTAATTTTCACAGAGAAAAGAGAGGCACAAGAAGGGTCGGCGAAGGAGGAATTTTTATGTTGTGTATGCAATAAACCTATGGCACAAAATTTGATATATCATGGAAAGTTGTGCTGTGTGAGCTGTCGCAGGTTTCACACGAGATATGTTGATACGCTGAAAGAGAGGGAGGCATCTACTCAATGTAACGGTAAGATTGATAAAAATCTTGGTATCTATGTTGGATCATGCGGCCTCCATGCATTTATCTTCCCTTTGAAATACCTTACTATTTTACATATATGCTTGTGATATTGGTAGACAAGTTCTGTGATTTTCGACTCAAATATTATTCAAATCCTTATTTATACTGTAGAATCAGAAAAATTTGTTGTTGTTTTTATAAACAAAATCTAAACCATGACAAAGTTTTTAAAACAATGAAACTTTAACCCCATAAATTTTTTGGATTCTACTATTTTTAAATGTCATTTCCAGGAAATTGTATGATAACGTTTACCAGTCGTCAAGTGTGTATGCTTTGTAAACTGCGGAAGTGTATTCAATTGTTTTCCGAGACGGATAAGAAATCATTTTCTACTCTGGATGTTAAACCTCATACAGAGAAATCACCACACAGAGTATCGGAGGAAGCCGCAGAAGCAAAGCATGATGGTATGTCATCATTTACTTTGTTATAAAGCTTAAAACTTTGTAGCCACTATTGTACCTTGACTTGAAAGGATTTAGTTTTCAGATTTTTTATTGAAAAAAAACAACAATACATACTTCATTTCCATTGTTTTCTGAATTTTTTTTGTCAACAGTACCTGCAGTACCAAGTGAACCTGCTACACTGGGGACCCCTGTTGCCATGGCAACTACTTTATCACCACCCCAGCAGATTACCAGTTCTCCAGAATCTGAAGATTCACCAAAGTCCAACGGCAGAGGTCCACGTATCAAGCATGTCTGTCGCAAAGCAGCAGTAGTTCTTGGAAAGCCTGTAGCAAAGTTTCCAGAGACATCAGGGGAGATAACTCTCAGTGCACTACCAAGCGGAGAAAAGGTCAAGTTATGGAAAAAAGAACAGGAAAGTAGGAAAGGTAAACCATTTTTAAAACATTTCATGGCAATTACACAGAATCACAAATCAGAATTACCAGAGTGAGACAATGAAAATACAGAGTTATGCAAGGGTTTTTCTACATAATCTTAATCTTATAAAATGATTCCCTGTAGTATAATTTGTTCACTTAATTTGATGTGAGCCCAGGATTTCTGAAATTGGGAGAATTTTCATGTGTAAATCAAGAAAAATTAGAAAATAAAGAAATTATATGTAGTTCATGATAGTTTCATCAAGAGGTTTTGAAAAATTAATAAGCCTTTTAACAGGTTCACAACCAGGTCACTCCACAACTTTTTGTTCCTGAAGATTATGTAAAAGTATTTCCAACATATGCTCTTGACACAACAAAGCTAGGGAGGACAGTATTGGGAATTTGGGATCAGAAGAGAATTTATTAGCAGAAAAGTTTTGCAATATTTTACTGTAGGAATGGGTCCTGTTACCAGAGGTATATCCTACAAGTAAATGGCTATTTATAGATTGATCTGTATAAAAACTTTACACAATATATACACGGTAGAGCCACCTACATGCACCTTAATAAGTCAGGGAACCTTATTTTATGCCCCCGGCCTGAATGGTCCGCCGGGGACATCTAGTGTTTGGATTGTCCATCTGTCTGTTTGTCCGTCCGTCTGTCTGTCCGTAATTCCATTCCACTTACATATCAATTGCAATATTTCAAGTTTGGATTGTGATACAGTAGCCAAACTTAGGTTGTAAGTTCATCTAAGGGTTGCTCACACTTCACTGACATCACATGCCCCTGGGGGTTCGGTGGGGTCAAAATGTAGGACATTGCAATATTTAAAGTACCGGTATACATATTATTTGCCAGCATAGAAATTTGTTGGGATTGGGGGCATTTGTGTTTCACAAACACATCTGGTTTTCAAGTGAATTTTCAGAGGCTTTTGGAAATCTGTGAGTGAAAAAATTCAGGAAAAATGAAAGTGGTACCCATTTATATCAGATCTAAAGTATGCACCACCCTAAAACTTTTCTGGAAAAACTTGATTATCAACACAAAATGAAAATATCTGTGTAATAATTCCATCATTAAAAAGGTATTGTTGGTAAGGTGAATTTCTGTTGCCTGTTCATTTACTTTTAAATCAATTGTATTTATTTTCTAATTCAGATTATTCGGATGATGAAATGCCACTTGAAGGCATAATCCAACAGTCGGAAGACCACATTATCACGATAAAAAAAACACCAGGAAAGTCACCACCAAAAACCGTGAAAGCAATCAAAAAGATGGGCGGTAGAAAGAGAAGAATCCGGTGTAAAGTTTGTAAGGGATGTCTAGCTGTTGACTGTGGCAACTGTATATATTGCTTGTGAGTTGAAGTTGAGTTATATATTTGTCAGTTTTCAAGCCTCCGGCCTGAAAGGTCTGCTGGGGGCATATAGTGTTTGGATCGTTCGTCCGCAATTCTGTCCTGCTTGCATATAAAGTGTAATATTTCAAATTTGAATTGTGATACAGTAACCAAACATGGATTGTAGGTTCATCTAAGGGCTGCTCACACTTCACTGACATCACACGCCCCTGGGGGTGGGGTGGGGTCAAAATGTAGGACATTGCAATATTTAAAGTTTGGATTGTGATACAGTAACTAAACTTCAACTGTAAGTTCATCTAAGGGCTGCTTACACTTCACTGACATCACATGCCCCTGGGGGTAGGGTGGGGTCAAAATGTAGGACATTGCAATATTTAAAGTTTGGATTGTGATACAGTAACTAAACTTCAACTGTAAGTTCATTTAAGGGCTGCTCACACTTCACTGACATCACATGCCCCTGGGGGTAGGGTGGGGTCAAAATGTAGGACATGCAATATTTAAAGTTTGGATTGTGATACAGTAACTAAACTTCAACTGTAAGTTCATCTAAGGGCTGCTTACACTTCACTGACATCACATGACACTGGGAGTGCATTTCATTGAAATCATATGCCCCACCCACCCCCCAGAGGGACATTTTTTTGGCCAGCATAGAAATTTGTTGGGACTGGGGGGCATTTGTGTTTCACAAACACATCTTGTTTATGAAAAACCGGTGTTTATTTCAATGTGTTAGGCAGAATGATAATATTTAACCTGAGTGAGTGTTCGATATGTATTCCTCTGCCTAACAAAATGAATTAAAATTTTTATTCATCAAGAATTGGCAAATATTTTATTTGATACATATTTATTTCTCAGAAAAAAAGAAAAAGGAGTCCCAAGATTTGGAAAGTTCATGTATTTTAATTGGCTGAGTGAAAATAACACAGTTTACATGGAGTGTTATTTTTTACAGTAAAAAGTAACAATTAAAAATAACAAATATATTCAATTGATAAATCCTTATATTTCACTACCAAAAATGTAATAGATATGAAATATACAGTGATACAGTTAAATCTGTAAATAATAAATGTTTCACAGGTAGGGGACATGACTGCATTGAATAATCAGTACTGTAAGAATGCTTCTTTGTATATTAGTAAAACCTGCTATAGCGGCCACCTCTATATAAGGATTACCTGTTTATAAGGGCCAGGTTTTTCAAGTCCCTTGACTGCATAATTCAACTAAATTGAACCTGTGTATAAGGGCCACCTGCACATAAAGGTCAATATTTTCTGGTCCCTTGGGTGGCCCCTATATACAGGTTTCACTGTATTTTATATTGTTTATTGTTTTCTTTTAACAGCAAAACATCTTCACTTTCAATAATTTTGTTTTTGTACTCAAATTTCAGTGACAAACCAAAGTTTGGAGGGAAGAATGTCATGAAGCAGGCATGTATGTAAGTACTACTGCATCCCGTACATCGATTTGTTTGACGACTTTTATAATATGTGTGTGTAAATGTAAGACATAAATGATATTAAACATTGATATAAATAATAGGCATGTTTAACGTCCCACTCAAGAATCTTTCACACATATGGAGACGTCACCAAAGGCCGGTGAAGGGCTTCAAATTTTGGCCTATGCTTGGCCCTTACAGCCAAATCTTGAAAATGGGTCAAACGAATACCAAAAGCTGTGTCATTCTCTTGGTCACTTTGAAGTTTTTAAAAAAAAAAAATCATATTTAGATCTGTAAACAATTTTTTGTATGAACCTTCAGAGTAGATATATTTAATGCTTACGAGACCAGTCATTGTGTGTCTGTGTTTGTCCTGACAGCAAAGGTTTTGGGTTCAACATTGTGGCCAAGTCTTAAGCTTTATAATTCTATTGAAAAACTTAAAAATATTAATATGACTATTGCTGACATCATTGCTGTAGCTATTTTAACCAATTACATCGCTTGCGTTAGTCTAGTGGTAGAGCTTTCGACTCGCAAGCGGAACATCCTGGGTCCGATTCCCAGACCGGGGACATGCCAAAGACTTGGTATACGAAGTGAAAGTCACGAGTCTTTCGGATGAGACTGGAAACAAAGGTCCGGTGTTGCTGAAGGCGTGGAACATAAAAGAACACTCAATGCATTGGTGTCAGTCTATAGCACAGGTCAAAATTTGTAGATCTCCACCTGAAGCAGTCATGCCAAATGATAAAAAATAAAAATTTGTTTGATGTGACCCAACTGTTCGACCTTAAAATCACCGACCCAAAATTTTTTCAAGCATTTTCTTATGAAAAATCTGAAATTTTGTTCATTTTACATGTAAAAAAGAGTAAAAAAAATATGCCCCCATTGGTTATTTTGTATTCAAATATTTTCCATTTACTGTTCATTGGCAAGTATACGTAGAATCAGAAAATTTCGTGGATTTACGGTTGTTTTAAGAATAAACAAGTTCATTGTCATTAAATTTCATTAAAATAAAAAGCCTGGTTGTAAAGTAACCTATAACTATTACAAGGAGTAATTTATGTAAAATTTTGTCATGGTTTAAATTTTGTTGATAAATGTATACAACAAAATAAACTAAATTAAAAGCACATTGAAATTTCCTGATTCTACAGCATTTGTTTCAAATCAATATAAAATATTGCTAAATATTTGGCTCATAACAAACTGTTAAAAAAAATTGAACAAACAAACTTCATATTAATATTTAAAACCCTTTTTTTTTTACAGTCAAAGAAAATGTATTAATCCCAGATATGGTCGCTTAGCAACGAGAGCATTTTTTGATCCCAAGAACTCTGGTTCAGATGGCCACAGTGAAGATTCACAATATGGAACTAGCCAGCAAAGCGCTTGTGACTCACCAAATGGAAACTGCTCCCCTAGTAAGTACCGTGTTGATACTTTATTTGGACTAACATCATACTTTATAGGTTAGAAAATATAAAACCGAGGAGAGGGTTGGTGTCAGAATATCGGAACTTGAAAAATCACATATAACATTGGAATAGATGCATTGAAAATGTCCATTCTTGTGATTTCATTTTTTTTTGCCTGTTTCATGTGAATGAAAAAATTAATTGATGGAATTAAGATGACAAGCTTAAAAAATTCTAATTACAGAATTAGATTTCAAACTTAGCAAATGGAAATTTGAGAAGAAAACCTAAGGACACAAAAAAAAAGTTGTAGATATTGTATAACTGCAGACATTTTGAAATAAAAAAAAAATTACTGGTCAACAGGACCAGTGAATAAAGGAATTCCACTTGTCAAAGAAAATTTTTTATTGGTCTGTATATATACACAATTGAAATGCATTTGGACCAGTTATCAGACAGATTTCACCAGACTTTTGTAAAATTTACTGGTTTTTCTGGTAAGACCGGTGAATTTCAAAAACTCTGAATTGGTATATTTATGGTTATACAACTTTGTTTTTATGGGTTAAAACGTGTGACACGTTGCTCAGATGACGTTGCACCCAAGAAAAGATTTATATATCTCCAAATGTTACTATAAACTCAAATTTCTGAATACAGTCAGCAGTTTGGCACCACAAAAACTTTCTGCCATTGGATTCTATTAAAAGCTAATCTTTACTCCCATTTAAATGATTTTATAGCATCTGTGTAAGGTACTATAATTGTTCATAAAAGTACTTGAGAATGGGTGTGTTAGCGAGAAAATTAGGACTCAAAACTAATGTCAGTTCGCAAACTGATATACATATAGATTTCTCCATAGACTGAGTCAAGTTCCAATGCACAAGTCCTGTAGACTGGTAAAGTTATTTGTCAGCATGCTACATTCCATTAGGCCATAATGCATCAGGAGAATCTCTGTCATTGCAATTAAAAACTGATGTGGGGGTGGGAGCTATTCTATCTCTAGTAGTATTCTCAGAAAAGCAATGTGGCATCAGTTGATCATAGTCTGTATTGTGTTTCAAATATACTAGTAAATATTACAGCGTCTGTTGTGTGACACTGAATAATTTGCCCTTCCTTTTCCGCCTTCCCTCTCAACCATTTGGTGGTATATCTCTCGGGTCACGACACACGGAGAGCCTGCCTGGCTCAGTCAGTAGTGCGCTCAACTCTTGATAGTAAGGTCGTGAGTTTGAGTCCAGCCAGTGGCAGGTTGGTTTCCTGTCCTTCGGATGAGACAGTCAAATCCGAGGTCCCGTGTCACAATAGGTGTTGGCACGTTAAAGAACCCTCACTGCTCAATGGCTGTAAGTGCCAAGCATAGGCCAAAATTTGAAGCCCTTCACTGGCATTTGGTGACATCTCCATATGAATGAAATATTCTTGAGTGGGACGGTAAACAACAACAAACAAACAGAACGACACACAGACAATAAAATGTAGACAATACTGATAAGAGGGAACATTTGTTGGTAGACTGTAAGACATTCTTGTGTAATGGTAGATTTTCTAATTAACCAGTCCACCTAACTGATGGGGGAAATAAAAGTTGGTTTCAAGCCCTGACTGGTGGATTACAGAGATATTTCATGGTTTGTCAGACAAAACTCTTAAATATTTTCCTTGTCGTCAGGGAAGTCACAGGTAACAGTTACCCTGGGCCTAGTGCCGTTGGGTAATAGTTTCCCCCACGATTTCCCCAATACCTTACGTAAGTATTTTGACTTGCCCATATAACCCATGAAATACCTGTTTTATTACCCCATAATGAAAAAAATGTCAACCCATGTTTTACAAAAATCTTACACGTCATGTATATAACACTGAGCGCTCTGCTTGTAAACCATCACTGATTAATATGTGACATATGAAAGTAGGAATTCGTCCAAATACATGTATATGTGACGGTTACGATTTGATCCGCCTGCTAGCATTAGCATCAGTGTAGTTGATACATGTTTACTATTATTAAGTTTTGCACATTGACATTTTGTCTAAGTTATTTTAAAGGTATTATATTTTCATAGTAATACTCAAAAGTATTGTTCATTCCCGATATGATCGTTATTTTAAGTGCTAATGTCCACACTCATTTGTGTCTATTTTTGTTTACTTGTAATTTGCACGATTTTAGCAATTCATACTACGCGTTTTGTAGCCTTGGTGCTGATTGGCTCAGGGATAGTTCTATCTACGGCATTTATTGGCTGTTTGCAATACTATAGCTTTTGTTTGTTTTTTTTGAGGATTTTCTAGTAGTGTTTGTTTATTTGTTTGTGTATTGTTGTTTAATGTCCCACTCGAGAATCTTTCACTCATATGGAGACGTCACCAAATGCCGGTGAAGGGCTTCAAATTTTGGCCTATGATCGGCACTTACGGCCATTGAGCAGTGAGGGTTCTTTAACGTGCCAACACCTACTGTGACACGGGACCTCGGTTTTTACTGTCTCATCCAAAAGACAAGAAACAAACCTGTCGCCAGCTGGACTCAAACTCAAGACCTCACGATCAAGAGTCAAGCGCGCTATCGACTGAGCCAGGCCAGCTCTACAATACAATAGCCAGGTGAAGTTTAAATTCAGGTGTTCGTCACCTGAGGTCTTTAACTTGTGAAAGATTGTAAGTCTGACAAGTTCATGCTTTTTGCTTAGTACTAGTAGCAGCAGTAAATTTTGGCATGGAAATCTAAATTTGTTAACATAATTTTGTTAGGGTTTTTCTTACGCTCAGGTCCAGTCTGGCTAATTCAAAGGCGTAGATTTGGTATTTTCAGTATGTTTTAGTTAGTTTTTTATACACGTCAGTTTTCCTGGGAAGGGGGTTGAATATAACACAGGCGTTAGGTCTAGCGTAGATAAATTATTTACGCAAGTATGCTTAGGTAGGATTTTGTCATTTACATACACGTGTCGGTATACCTGGTAACGGGGGTGGATTTAATATTTCATAACTTTTATACGTCAGTATAGGCCTACCCTAAAAGGGGATTGAATTTTATTTATCAACTGACAGAACACAGTTAAGTTTTGTTAAAGTATTTTATTTTCAATATTTATTTCTACAACTGTTGAGTTTATACATACGTAATAAAATTTAAACGTCATTTTATTGTTCCCTGTTCTTCTGAAGTTGAGAGACATCCTACTGAGCAATATTTAGCTCTTTTGAGATTGTTGTGCTGATCAGGGCCAACGTCTGAGCGATAGGAACTTAAAAATAAAACTATACAGTGACAAAACACAACCACCAGGTGCCACCTGTCACATATACATATTTTGATAGAACATTGGGTAATACATGTAATATACACTTATCACTGCGTGCGTATTTGCATATTTTATGCATAAAAAAATCAATGGATATGCCAGCAAATTAAGATCCATGCGTAAGATACCTAAGGCAATTTATATCTGAAACGTAGAATTGAATGCATCGGATCTGAAACCTACTGACAGATAAAAAATTGTGCGTACTTGTTCTGAATGGATCTTGGTCATTAAATGCTTAAATATGTTCAAGCCCTGTAGTGATTATGGGTTTTACTTACCCTCACCCAGATGTTAATGTTTGGACTTAAATTGTACAGACAGTTAAATATGTTTTGATTAACTGTAATTTCGCAGTCAAGTTATTCGAAGAAAATCAATGGAAATCATATTTTGCCAACAGAATTCGAAAATACCCACTTGACTGAAATTTTTCACCTGTCCAGGGCGAGCACATTTTTCTCACTCTGTGTACCCAAGTGGTCTGAAAGTTATCTGGAGCACTGAATTATTCCATGTGTTTGTTTGCAGGCATTAGTCAAAATATTAACTACCCCATGGCATCAGGGGAGTCGTGGGAAAATTGTTACCCGAGGTTGACGAATTCCCTGATGCCTCATCCAGGACAAAATTTTGACAGTTGCCCTCAAACTGATGAAATAACTATATTCATATATACTGGTACAATTCAGAAGCAGGTGAGGTAATACAGTGAGGACAGTTTAATGTGAGTTTTAATGCAAGTGATTGATTGAGTGAATGTTGTGAATGGAAGTTAATTTTTCACAATCAATGTAATGTCGGTCTAACTCTGTCTGAAGTCCGTCTGAAAATGTATGCCAAAACATTGATAAAATCTTGCATTAGAATTCATTAGATCACAATTGGTGGGAAACCTTACTGCATTTAGGCATGTCAGCTCTGTTTTTAGAGCATTTTTGTACAAAAAACTCACCCCATTCAATTTTGACTGTTTTGTCATTTTATGCATATTCATCCTATTTTCTGCTCTGTTTAGTAAGCAGGGGTTCAAAATTTATTTTTAGAAACTCAAGTCAGGGACTTGAAGAATGAATTTCTGGCAAGTCCAATTTAGAAATTTCAAAGTCTGTGCTGAATTTAGTTAATAAGTAATACAGTAAAATTAAATGAATGCAGATGAGGCAAGTCCCTCAGACTTCAGGTATTTCTAAATGCCAAGTCCAAACCCGAATATACCAAGTCCCGGACTTGGGACTTGGGGAATTTTTAACCTCTGGTAAGGTGATCAGATCTCTCAAGTGAGAGTCTGGATTTATAAGATACTTATTAAAAGAAAAACTGAAGAGACTGGACACTGGTAGTTAATTTATCATTTTTGACACTGGTAGTTAATTTATCATGTTATGGTTTTAAATTTGAGGTGATCTCCATAGTAAGATGGTCTTTAGGCCACGTTCTACTGTGTTTGTAAAATACAGGTGAGCAATATGGCCCATGGGCCTCTTGTTATGTATACCTATATTAGGAATGACTACTGACAACTTGTCAAAACTACTGACAACTTGTCAAAACTACTGACAAATTTGTTGTCAGACTATTGATAGCGAGAAAAGGGTTAAATAAGTTGTTATCGAGCAGTACTCCTATATTGCAAATATCAACCTGTAGCAAATGTTCCTTATATTTCTGTTCAAAATAGAATTGTTTAGAATGTCCAGATATTCCAAAGAGAAGCAATTGTTTAATGATTAAACGCTTGTCAAAGTGTATTTATTGTAAATATGGATACTGTTTCGGTGACAGATAATTATCCATGGTGCAGGTTCAATCGTTTTACATGTATTTACATTGTTCATATTAAAAAACAAAATACTGAGATTCCAATATCTTGTCTTAAACATTATCGGTTTCATGTTGATAAAACAGCGAACTTCATGGAAGAAGAGTAAAACATAAGAGTATATCCATTGATAAATCTTGGTATGACATCATGTTATGAATGATGTTACATCGTTTTTCCTGTGATGTTTTGGCCACAGACCTCCATAAAGGAAAATGCAGAACTAAGAATGTCACATGAGACTTAAAACTGGCATATCATTTTGCAGAAGGTGTGGTATGCTAAAAAACTCTCATGATAAAAGTTTTCAGGCATAGTATTTTTGTCTGCCTATTGTTCTGTCTCTCTGTTCATGATTCTAAACCTCTATGCTTTTTTGAACACTTCCAAGTTTTCCCTTACGCATGATTTCTGCATCTCGGATGCATAAAATCTTTTCAGGACGCAAAACATGAATATTAGTGAATCCCTAAGGGTGCACAAAAACTCAGTAATTTTTTTTTTAACCTGAGACTGAAAATGTGTGCCTTTGTTTTTGTGTATTTTCTTGAATTTCATTGACTTGAGAACTCACCAATTTAAAGAAGGATTTGGGAACTTTTGTTCTTGTGGGTCCCTGGAATTCACTTCCTAGGGAAGACCCTGCACTTCTGTGGCCATGTGGTTAAAGTGTTATGCTTTAAATCATGGTCTCCTATCTCTAATCAGGGTGGGTTTGAGTCCTGCTGGAATATAAGCCGATATTGTGAGAAAATTTGTCAGTTTACCTGCGGAAGGCGGGGCTTCCGTGGCTGAGTGGTTAGAGCATCACACTTTAACTCATTCACACCTAAAGACACATTTGGACTGGTCCAAGTCATTGATTTACAGGAGAGTCCATTCTTTTTAAGGGGTTGATGAGTTAAACCATGAATTTCTCACCTCTCGTCAGCACCAGTTTGAGTTGAATTTTTATAAAGTTGACTTGCACAAGACCAGTGGTCTGGTCCCAGAAATATTGTAACCGAGTTTTCTCCTTCCATCACTAAAAACTGGCAGCTAATACCATATAAGAGTTTTTGAAACTCACCGGTCTTACCAGAAAAAACCAGTAAATTTTACAAAAGTCCGATGAAATCTATCCAGTTTTTACCAAAAGCGTCGGACCATCAGTCAAATCCGATGGAAATTGAGTTGGTCTGATACAAAATTCGTAAATGTCGGTCCAGAATTCCGACACTTTTTTACAATCCATTGTTTTGATTTTAAGCAGAATATATTAATTCTGTCTTTGATTATTTTCATTTTACTCTGTATCCGGTTAAAAGTTAAACCAGCGATATATATCGCTGGTAAAACATACATGTACATCTATAAATCTGCTCAGATTCAGTCACTACTTCTATGACAGGAACAGTTTTCAGTGTGGGATCTATTTCATACCTCAAAATTCAGTGTCGGTGAGGCACGGAAAGGGAATACATTAATAAATTTTATAGTCATGAATTAAAATAGTAAAACATGATGAAGGAAAACCAATTTCCATGTTATGTATCATTCTTGATTCATTATTTTGTAAATAAATAAATAAATAAATAAATAAATAGATAGATAAATTTATACATTGTACAATAAATGTACAAGTTTCATAATATTCATAAAAACAACCTTCATTGAGCCTCTTATTCCCTTTGTCTGTGGCTCCCAGAGTGTTTTAGAGGTACAGAAAGGGAACACATCGATAGTTTATTTGCATGAATAAATACAGTAGAAAAAAGAAAAGATTCCGAGAATCAAGTTAATAAATATCTTTTAATACATTAGTTTGTGATCATTAATAAACACAAACATTGAACAGTAGGCAAATAATAGGTGTTTTATATGTCCCTATACAAAACCCTCATTGAGCCCCTGCTACTGCAAGTTTCTCCTTTTGAAAACATTGTGGTTGTATTTGTAACTTGATGCCTGTTTTCAATCCATGTTATGTAACTTTGGGCCAAGTTATTTTTTTATATGTTGATACATCACAAGCACAAATCTATAGGCAGTTTGGAACAGTATGTATAATTTTTCAGTTGTGCGATTAAATGTTAGACATCACCTATCTGTAAAATGTGTCATGCAAATCGAAAGTGAAACATGATCTTTTTTATACTTTCAATGCCACATTAAAATTTTGTGAACGCAGATAAGAATTCTCGAATTTTGGAAACCTGTTGACCATGCCTGAAAAGTCATATTCAACAAAATGGAAAGAATGAATGAATATGAACAAAATCAACAGGAGAGGATTTTGAATCCCAAATTTGAAGGAGGGATGGTCATGGCTCACTTTGCTTTAGTTTGGTTGATTAAAGATTAGTCTATTGTTTTTTTGTTGTTTTTTTTTAAATACAAAAGTAATTTGGTCAGACAAAATTCCTTTCAGTCTGGTAATCAACCAGACTGTGTCTGACTGAATGTCCTGTGAAAAAAAATATATTTCGCGAACACTGTCTATCTGATAACTGGTCCAAATGACCAGTAATTTTCCATTTCATTTCAACTGTGTATATATACAGACCAGTGAAAAGTTTTCTTTGACCAGTGGAATTCCTTTATTCACTGGTCCTGTTGACCAGTAATTTTTTTTTCAAAATGTCTGCCATATAACAAAAAAATTGAATGTTGTGCAGAAAAACCATTGACACAAACAAAAACAAAATAAGACCGGGTCTGTATATTAAACTTTTGGGGAGAATAACGAGGATAAGATGCTATATAATTAGTGTCTGACTAGGACATCTGACTAAATGTTAAAAAAGATAAATAAGCATCTGAATGAAAATTTAATGCATCAGGATTTGAAGTAAAACATAGCTATGCTAGTCCATGAATATCCAACTTATATTCTGTATCTGAATATACAAAATGTGCTTGTTCATGTTTTAAGAAATATCAGATCAGTGTTTGCATTACATTAAAATGTTCATGCAGATCTGGAGTTTAAAATAAACCCAAGTAGGAGTTTTTGCTTTGCTGTGAGCTAGCAGACTGAAATCAATCTAATTCTCACTCCTGTTATCTATCGTTCAGGGATTTCTTTTTCTTTTTGCAGGAAAAATAAAAAAAGCTGAAATAGATAGGCAGGGTTTTTCTTTCAGAAAAGGGGTTCTTTTTATCGACAGTCCTTTTTGATTTTTTAAAAAATGCATGGCAAGTGCCCTTTGTAAGACAATTGCTAGTAGATCATTAATTTTGTTGCAATGGTATTACACCTTCATTTCTTTTTATGAACTGAAAAAGAAAATTGATGTTTCGTTTTAATTCTTGTGTAGGAACATATCAATTTGACTTAAAAACAGGTCGCCTCTTGTTACCTCAGTGTGAACTCAACCAGAAAGCTTTCCGTGCATGCTCAACCAGATGAACAATAACAGAGATGTTGGAAAGTAACAAATTTTAAAACCTGAAAGAAAGCGATTCTGCAAAAAAAAAAAAGAAAAAGGATGTAATATTTAAGTAGAACAATAGCACAATATATATGGCTGATTAGATTGCATGCTGGAATGGTATTTTTACAGTTATTGTTACAGTACCTGCGTACTACCTCAGCACTGATGATAAGAGTTAAGGTCTTTGTCTAAAATTACTTTTGGCCATTAGCTTATCATATGCTCTTCACGAATCTGGGTCCTTGCATAATAAATATGATCTTACTGATGGAACAACCTAATATATTTCCGATTTTACATGATATTAATATTTTTTTTTGACATGGAAACATCATTTCCATCTTTTTTACCCATCGGTTTTCAATGGTAAAAAAAATAATATTGATTGGCACTCACTTTTATCACCAGAAAGGTCTATAGATAGGATTCATTTATTAGGGTGAAAATGAAACAACTTTAAAACAAAATGATCAAATAAACAAAATTAACAAATAAATAAGTTAAGATTATAGAAAATAAATAATTAATAACAATGTTAATATATTGACTTATAATAAAAACAAACTAGTAAAAACAATAAATGAAGAAAATTTATTTGAATAAGTGTAATTAACTGACTTTCTTGAAATGAAATCCAGTACCGGTAATATATTTTCTTTCATTGGTGGTTTGCTTATAATTTAATTCAAACATTTTTAAAATTCTTTATAGGAAAAAAACAAAACATTTTCTGAATTCTTAATAGAGGAAAAAATTATTGTCCTGATTGTGAGCGCCTTAAGATTTTTTTTTTATTTTCATCATTATTTTTTTCACTTTAATTTTTTCTGTTTATTTTTACTAAATCTGTCCAAACCTGTTTTGATATTTCATTTTGGAGTTCTCAGTCCTGGTCCAAAAAATATTGAAAAAAAAAAGTAAAAATAAAAGTCAGATGGATTTTTATTAAAATGAAGTGTATAAATATTCTATAATTAAAGCATTCATATATTTCATGGTATTTAAGCACTGTGATAAGCTAATTAAGCCTTTAGAATCCTTAAAACATTTATATATAATTTTACTTGAGAGAGATTGAAAGAGATTATCTTCCCGCGTTTTCCGGTTATCTCCCTTACCAAGATGTCAGCTTCCATGTGTAACATTACTTCGGAAGTTTTATGGATTATATTGAATGGTGTACAAGTGTTTTCTCGTCTTTGCAAACCTTGGATAGAAGAATATGTCACCCTTGACGGAGGAATAATTGCTTTAATAGCTGTGACAGCGTCTGAAATCTGAAAATGATGCGAAAACAAAGTAGGTCGGACCTCGCGGCCAACTGTACAAACTTTTTACATTGACAAGGCATGCTCCACGCCTGTGTCATACGAGTACCAGTGGTGCGCCCGTGACGTTGTGAATTTAGTTACAGTTTGTTTATCTTTGGACGCTTAAAATACTGTTTATTCGTTGTTAATAAATATCTGTCACGGGCACCTGTCACTTGGCGGATCCAAAGTTTTCAAAAATAATTGCAATTATTGACAAAAACTGAAGTAGTTACAGCTGTAACGAAGATGGGGACAAAAATAAAAAATAGTAAAATACCTTCTTCATTGCAGCTGTAACTAGAACTGAAGAAGCGAAACAAGTTTTGATACTGAAATTTTATATAATTAAATAATTTTTAGATCTACATAAAATATTGAAATGAATTGAGTTTGTGTGCTTTAAATCTGAATAATTCAGTCCCATTTGTACTGCACTAACTTAATTGGTCACTAATATATATAAAATAGATAAAAGTGAAGAATGTCCAGCCTTTCAATGAAAGCTGAAAGCTGACAAATTCCATCGGCTATTTTTATGAAAAGCAAGTTTAGGTTACTTAACCATTTATTTAAGAAAACGTTGATTTTCATCTCAACTCAAAGTTCAGTAATACCGTTTTTTTGCTGGTTATTTTACACAACTTGTCTAATACTCTTAAAATATTGAGAGGAAATGTATACATAGGGTAACAAAAGTGAATACAATTTTTATTTTTCTCTGTATGCTGTAAAACCTGTCAAAACAGACACCATAATTCAGCAGATCCCCCTCCATTAAAGAAGAGTTTGCCTTGCTCCCGATTTGCATTGTTATATAAAACTACTAGCAACTGTTTTAAATAAATGGACACCTCATTTACACGGACAAAGTTGTTGGCCCAAAGATGCACAATGTAAATTTCCATTATTTCAGAGTACTGGTGAGTTTTGCAGGAAACAAAAATTTTTAATATCTCTTTTCAACATGTTTAAATAGGGAAATTATGGCATATAGAATTCAATTTTCTTTTAAAACTCCTGGACTTGAAACAGAAAATTTGAACATTGTGAGCTAATACACAATGAAACTATTAAATACTTTTAGTTTTAAGTTTTACCAAAATTGATTTAGAAATGACTTAACACGAATGTTTCGAAAATTTACAGATTTATATGAACTATATAGAGAAAACAAAAAAAATATACATTTGTACTCACTTTTGTCACTTCTGTACTGTATTTTATTTATTCAATAACTTTATTTTTAAGCAACTTTGTATTTTGACTAACTCCTTCGATTTTTTTTATATATCATGTTATTTTTTTATTTAATGATTTAAACATTTATTTTAAATTACCTTGAATTATCATACACACTAAAAATTCTAGTTTCTTTCCCCAAAATTCCAGTTTTAAAGTTAGAATGAATCATTAGCAGTGTTTGCTAGTACTTTTGTAGTTGTTTTAACACATAGGAAGTGACTTCCCTTCTTTAGTTACGGTCCAGTTTTTTTTACGCTAGCCTGCCATATCAACGTTTATGATTAACTGATTATGTTGTGTGTTTCCTGGTTTGATCAGATTACATCAGTAATGTAACTGGTTAAAAGCTCGATCATGAAAACCTGTAAATCAATGTCATTACGGATGAGATGTAATACTGTATACTTCTACCGATTTTTATCTTTGGACAATTTACACTACTAGAAGAGCCGGTCTGGCTCAGTCGGTAGCGTGCTCGACTCTGGATCGTGAGGTCGTGAGTTCGAGTCCCGCTGGTGACATTTTGGTTTCCTGTCTTTCAGATGCGACAGTAAAAACTGGAGGTCCCATGTCATAGTAGGTGTCGGCACGTTAAAGAACCCTCACTGTTCAATGGCCATAAGTGCCGAGCATAGGCCAAAATTTGAAGCCCTTCACCGGCATTTGGTGATGTCTCCATATGAGTGAAATATTCTTGAGTGGGACGTTAAACAACAATACACAAACAAATAAACAAACACTACTAGAAAATCCTCCAGTAAATGCACTTTCTTTATGACCTGACCTGGTATGTTCCAACAAGTACGTATGTTCAGTAAAAATGCTGGGACATGACTAATATACTTGTTTCAATTGAATAAAAATAGTTTAGGTGAAAAACTTATATATTAAAATAAATACATTGTTTATTATTTTTTCTTTTTCAAAAAATAAAAAGTAGAGGTAATTTTTTTCAACAAGAAATAGAGGTAACATTTGCATAAAATGAATGAAGTACATGTACTTGTATTCTTATTGGAAAATTCACTTCTTACATTTCCCCTGAGTAGGAGCATTCTAATTGGAAAATTCACTTCTTACATTTCCCCTGAGTAGGAGTATTCTAATTGGAAAATTCACTTCTTACATTTCCCCTGAGTAGGAACATTCTAATTGGAAAATTCACTTCTTACATTTCCCATGAGTAGGAGCACTCTAATTGGAAAATTCACTTCTTACATTTCCCCTGAGTAGGAACAAAGGTATATTGTGTATGTGCATTTAGGAAGTAAAAATTATGAGATGTGAAGAAGGAAGTAAGGACTGCAATGATATATTTGATGTGTACAAACATATAGCTATATAGGTTGAATCACAAGGAAGTAAGGCCTACAATGATGTATTTGATGTGTACAAACCTATACAGGTTGAACCACAAGGAAGTAAGACCTACAGTGTTGTATTTGATGAGTACAAACCTATAATATGTTGAACCACAAGGAAGTAAGACCTACAGTGTTGTATTTGATGAGTACAAACCTATAATATGTTGAACCACAAGGAAGTAAGACCTACAGTGTTGTATTTGATGAGTACAAACCTATAATATGTTGAACCACAAGGAAGTAAGACCTACAGTGTTGTATTTGATGAGTACAAACCTATTATATGTTGAACCACAAGGAAGTAAGAACTACAGTGATGTATTTGATGTGTACAAACATATACAGGTTGAACCACAAGGAAGTAAGACCTACAGTGATGTATTTGATGAGTACAAACCTATTATATGTTGAACCACAAGGAAGTAACGTCTACAATGATGTATTTGATGTGTACAGACTTATACAGGTTGAACCACAAGAAAAGCTCTAATGCCCCCCTCCCCAAACCCCACCCCTAAACAAGGAAGAGAGATAAAGAAAGAAAAAAAGCAATTTTGTCCTTTTCATGGGTGATGAAATCTCAATTAGTCCTACTTGCACATAAACATTAAAATTTGTAATTAAACCACCTACCTAGCAACAAAATGTATCGCCTAGAAACCAGGTCATACAAATATTGACAAAATTCATTTTTAGGTCAGTGCAGTGTGATTTGTTGCTGTCTGTAGTCTTACAGGTAAAAGTCTATATAGAGATAAAACAGGCAGACTGGACTTACTGGTAAAAAATAACCCAAAATGTAACAGTATACTATCCTTTCATTTTTTAAAAAATAAGTATTGACCACATGGATATACAAGAATCATTTTGACCGTTAAATATGACAGTTGCTGAAAAAGTGTTATAAAGACTTAAGTTTATTTAAGTGAACTGCAAATGTCATACCTTGAACCTGATCAAATTTGCAGATTCATGACATTTGCCTACTGCTAATGATATGCCATGATATGCTATCATATGAATACTTGTTCTTTAAATAACTCCTGAAACATGTATTCAGGTATATATGCATATGGAAAACTTTTTAGGCATATATGAAGTCTATAAATGCCACATAAGGGAACAGGCAAAAATGGCCATTTTAGACAGGTGGCATTCATAAACAGGTTTATTCATGGAAAAAAGTTATTTTTGGATGGTTTTTATAGGCAGGTGCCGTTTATGCAGATATGGTGTTTAAGGCAAATTAGACTGTGTCTGATATTTCTGATTCCATCAAGACATTTGAACTAACTCATTAGATTTCTGTACATTAAAGTTAATGTTATTTATGTATTTCAGGGCCATCTGCTGGAGGTAGCCAGGGAAACAGAAGTTCAGGTTCAAGTTATGGTAGTTCCCAGTCACAGAACTCGAGTCTTAACATGATACAGAGAATGGCCTTACATAACAGCAACAAAACCAATGGTGTCAAGTTTCCAGGTGACAGAGACACCACCTCCAAGCATTCCTATAACCCAGACAACAAGTCTCCAGCAGATGTCAGTAGGAAGCTTCAGTTTTGTGGTGGTGATTCAGGCTGTAATATGTCAATGATACCAATGCCCAAAAAACTTTCTACAAAATTTAGAGATAAGGTAATTCTTTTATAAGGGTCAGAAAATTGTAATGTCTCCAAATCTTTAGGTACCAGTCTTTGCAGAATACCATTTAGTGTTACTATATGTTTTTCTGGTCCACATCTGCTTGTCAACTGGCTAGAACAGATTTTTGATTGTGTGTATAAAAAGATAAAGATGAGTAAATCTGAACTACTGTAGGAGAGGCACTTAAAGGGACATAGGCACTTAAAGGGTAAAATACGGTAATTCTCAAAACTAACTGTCACTCACAATTTGTGAAAGTTGTATATAACGACCTCCTTTTGGACACAAGAAAACCATGGGTGTCTGGGTAGAGCAGTGGTTGGCGCACTCGCTTCTCACCAATGTGACCTTGAGTTCGATCCTTGGATTTGACAGAGGAGTATGTGAGATGGTATGGTGGTAGCCAACACAGAAACATAGGTTTTTCTCCGGACACTACGGTTTCCTCCTACAGCAAATCAACCCGCACGCTAACATCGGAGCCAAAGAGAAATATTTAAGTTGCTTTAAGTTGTTTGTCAATCATTGTAAAATGAATAAAGTTTAAACTTTTTAAACAAGAAAACCAGGAGGGAGGTGGTCTTTATATAGAGGTTGATTTGTACACAAATGGTACTATTGGGGACAGGAAAATAAACGGTCTGTGTTACCAGGTGGTCTTTATACACAGGTGGTCGCTAAAGCAGATTTTTCTGTACTTAGATATTTTGTTACTACAACTCTTGTTTCCACATCCCAATCACAGGCCAAAGGTCTTGCACAGAAAAAGCACAAAATTACAACCCTACCCCATACCCTAAGTAAATTACCAGGTTTACAGGACTGTTAATTTTTCAGGGTGGCGCAGGAGTCAGATCAGAACCTGTAGCCTTGCAGTCGGTTACAAGTTACAGAGGATGGACGGCCGGCGTGTCTATATCACAGCACAAGATAAAGGCAGAGTACAGGGTAAGATCTAGAAGAGGGTATTTTTTGGAAGTATGTATTTGGCAGCAAGACACAAATATGACAGGATAAAAACATATACAGTAAAACCTGTATATAGGGGCCACCCAAGGGACCAGAAAATATTGGCCTTTATGTGCAGGTGACCCTTATACACAGGTTCAATTTAGTTGAAGTATGCAGTCAAGGGACTTTTCAAAACTGGCCATTATAGACAGGTGATCCTTATATAGAGGTGGCCGCTATTGCAGGTTTTACTGTATATACCACTATATATATATATATATAGTGGAATCAATTAAAATTCCAGGTACCATCTCTATTACTTCGAGATATCCTGAATTGGAGATATAAGAAATTGTAATTAACATATTTATCTATAAATAAAAATCGGGACATGCCATTCAACTTGGACAAAACTGGAATTTCAACTCGTCATAATTTTTTTTTTTTTTTTTAGAATTTTGACATAACAAGGTTCCATTATACATAATTTTTAAAGGTATCTATGTCAATGAAGGTGGGGGAGGGGGAATGAGTAGAAATTTAATTGTGTTTGGATAGGTGGGGGTAGAATTGTATTGTGTGTTGGCAGATGCCTATATGCCTAAGTCTCTGGTATTGCAGGAAGTTTATGAAATCCAATCCGTATGGAGAAGTGGTGTGTCTCTGACGGTGTCCGGCCCAATGTGTGTTAGAACCATCTGTTTTCTCTGCGGTAGTGCCGGCAAGTATGATGTAAGTACTGTTTGGTGTAATTTTCAACATCCTAAATGTCTGAAAAAATTAACTTGCCATTCTTCCATTGTGTCAGTGAAGTTGTGTTTTTTCTTTTCTTTTTTTAAATTTTAGTATAAAATATGAATTTTGAAGATGTTTTTTTTTTTTTTCTATTTTTTAGTATAACATGAATTATGAAGATATCTTTAAACTTTTTACATGAAGGACTTTGCACCTACTTCCTATAAAGGCAGCGTTTTAACCAATGAGCAAACGTGATAAGTCACATAGGGCATAGACTTATTAATAGCGCAATCTTGAATTCGTGCCATTAATTTTAGCGCTACCCTTGAATTAGCGCAATGACTTGTGCACGAAAGGCGCTAATATTAGAATACCACTAAAATAAGTACATGTACAGTATGTTAAGAATCTTCATTGTATTGTACAAGTTGAACTCCTCCACCCCTGTGGTCACATTTAGACCCGCCCGAATCAGTAACTGTAAAATTTTAATGTCAAAATTAAGGGGTGAACAAGTTAATATTGAATGTAAAAATCAATTTGAAATTGGGATTCTATATTATACACCCCTCAATTATGACAATGAACTTGACCATTCTTTGAAATGGATGAGTCCAAATGTGGCTACAGGGGTCATTGAGTTAAGTCCAATACACAGGTCCTAATTTGTGGCATTTCATCTATTGCTGGTAATGTTTCCAGTGCTCTCCGTATAAGTTAAAAGCAAGGGTTAAAAATTCCCCAAGTCCGAAGTCCAGGACTTGGTTGACTTGGACTTGGCTTTTAGAAATACCTGAAGTCGAGGGACTTGCCTCATCTGCATTCATTTAATTTTACTGCATTACTGATAAACAAAATTCAGCATGGACTTTGAAATTTCTCAGTTGGACTTGCCAGAAATTTAATCTCTAAGTCCCAGACTTCAGTGTCTAAAAAGGAATTTTGAATCCCTGAAAAGTCTTGTCAGGGTGTAAAGTAATATTTGTAAAAAAGAGAATGGACCTTTTCCAATACAATGACAATAATTTTATAGGAACTTATTAAATTTTTCTGATGTAACACTCAGAAGCTTATTTTCTATGTTGATATCTTCAGTTGCTGTATTGCAACATCTGCTGTGAGCCATTTCACGACTTCTGTTTGGAAGAGGAAGAGCGACCCCATGACATAATTCCGGAGAACTGGTGTTGCAAGCGGTGCCAGTTTTGTCATGTTTGCGGACAGCAAAATAATGTAAGTATTACAGCAAAACCTGTCTTGACGGACCACAAAATGAACATGATTTACAGTAATTTGATACTTGTTTATGTACTGTTGGAATCTGTTAGACGCCCTTACAATATAATTTATCATAATTTAATGCCCTTTACACCAAATACTGACCTTAAAACATATTGAAAAATAAATGACTATTTCACACCAGCCTGGACAGTTGGATCTTTTTTCATTGTATCGATTAATTCAGTTTCTATTATTTCGTTATCCTGAATCTGATGTTTCTCTTTACAGTTACTTCAGTGCGACAAATGTCAGAACACCTATCACCCCGAGTGCCTTGGTCCAAATTATCCAACTAAGCCGTCAAAGAGGAAAAAAATATGGGTATAGTATTTCGATTGACTGTAATTTTATGATTTTCTGTTACAATAGTTAAAAAATTTATTATCATTACATGACCATTGATACACACGTTTGAAGAGCAATAGTAAAATTAGACCTTGATGGATTATTCAAGGAAGATAATTATGTTTGGAAATTTTCATTGCAAAAAAGACCATGACCTCAAGTAAAAAATTTATTGAGTCCTGAATATAAAAAAAAAATCAATTTATAGATTGGTTTGCATTGAATATATATATAATATTATTATTTATCTTGTGGCAGGTTTGCACAAAGTGTGTTAGATGTAAAAGCTGTGGTGCCACCACCCCGGGTACTGAAGCGGGTGCCACATGGATGTATGACTTCCAACTCTGCTATGAGTGTGGACAACTGATGGATAAAGGTTAGTTATATGTATTTTTCATCATTTGTGTGGAGGTAGAAAGATCTAGAGAAAATAACCCCCTTATTCTTACTACAATGATCAGAGAATCTTGTGTGAAGAATGCTTCAAGGATTTGATTATCCTTGATTGGTAACAAGTCCTTTTGTCTTTAAATAATATGACTTGTGTATTGTTGACTATCTTACGAAAATGATACGCCTTGACAATATTGTCACTGACAGCAAACTTCATAGAGTATTGAATGTGTTGACTATATCAGCAATGGCATCCCAGAGCTTGAAATACTTGGCCTAGTTACAAGTGACTTAACTACCAGATCAATGGACACCTTGGCCTGGTTATCAGTGTCTGCAGAACATATACTTGGCCTACTTAATGTGATGTCAAAGAACGTGATACTTAGTTATCAGTGACATCACAGAATGTGCCTAGTTATCACTGAAGAAATGTGATATCTTTTCATAATATCCTTTGGAATAGGAATGTAATATATTTGCTGACTTATCAATATTTTTATTTACAGGGAATTTTTGTCCGATTTGTCACAAGTGTTACTCAGATGATGATTGGGAGAGTAAAATGGTCCAGTGCGTCTCGTGTGAAAGTTGGGTACATGCTAGATGTGAGGGTCTTACAGGTATGTCACATATAAGCAGGGTTTTCCCTGGGATTTTCAAATGAGGAGTCCATGGACTCCCACAACTACAAAATTAGTCCATTTTGGTAATGTCCACTTCAATCGACCAGATTAAACTGAATGTCAAACGGCACTTTTGTTGATAATTACAGACATCCCATTAGGAGTACATGTGGAGCACTGATCAAATGTCGGGAGAGTGAGTAGTTTTTCTGGCACTCATATGTGAAACAAAACATTAGTGCCATTTTTATTTTACTGTAACACCATCGTAATTTCCTGGTTTGCTTGAACCCTCAGAGCCCTTAATTCAATATAAATTATTGTATACATACATGATTAAAGTTTATAAGAAATTAAATAAAATATAGTTGGTACATTTGAAATCTATTTCATATTAAAAATCTATAAATTGAAATACAATTACGAGAAATATAGATGCAAAACTGAAAAGTGACTAAATACATGTAGCTTACTAATTGATGGAAAATTTTTACTGTCCATTTCAAGTATTAAAGTACTTTATCATATGTATGACATAAACATTTGAATAAATAAATCCATATAACTATCTGTACTTTTCATTATTATTTTTTAATTTTTAATTCAAATGAAAGTCTGGTTTGGTATCCCATCTTCAATTTCACTTCCGGAAGCTCATTTAATAGGTGAAACGAGTTGTTTTGTTGATTCTAGCTATATTAGAGGTAAAGATTTTCCAGTTTTATTATTGATGAATTCCTTGGTTTTCTTGTGGAATTGCACTCATAAGAAATCACATAAAAAAGATGCAAACTAGAAATAGGTCGCATGCTTGGTTTATTTACCCAAACGATGACATAAGTATCTCCACTAGGACGCAATAGATTTATTTTAGGCGTTTTAGGATGGTAAATACGCAGAATTTTTGCGTCAGGGAAAACCCTGTATAAGCTTGTTTATTGTTGTTTAATGTCCCACTCAAGATTCTTTCACTCATATGGAGACGTCACCAAATGCTGGTGAAGGGCTTCAAATTTTGGCCTTTCTCACAAATTGAGCAGTGAGGGTTCTTTAACGCTTGTGACACAGGACCTGGGATTTGTCTCAGTGGGACAGGAAACCTGCCACCGGCTGGACTCTAACTCACAAGCTCACGTTCAAGAGTCGAGCGCGCTACCGACAGCGAGGCCGGCTCTGTCACATATTAGATGTGAGGGTCTGACATAGATCTCAAATTATTATCATTTTAATGGTAGAGGAGAGAACCTGATTACAATGTGTCTGATAATAGACCACCAGCCTTTCTCACAAAAACAGCTTAATTTTGCTATGGCACTGGAACCTGTGCTGACCAAGACTGACTACACAGGGTACTTACCATTGGCGAGAACAGACTGGCATGTTCCAGTCTGTCCACACCAGTGGTAGTTTGTTATACCCAGACAGACCAGCAGCTGCTAGGAGTTGGGTTCCTTCCTATGATTCAACTGTACTATGGTGGCAGAAAATACTAAGAAACGACATCAGTTTTCAAAAGTAAAATGTTTTCAAATGATGGCTTTAAAAACTGATCAAAAACAAAAAATAATAAATTTCCAGAATACAAAATGCTTCTTATACATATATGAAAATCATTTTCAAATTGTCAGTCAGGTTTTTGCTCCATTCAAATAACCAGGCAAGTGTCAGTCTGTCCTTTATCAATGGTAAGAGCTCACAATGTTTTCTACTTTAAAAGGGAAATAACTCTAGCATTTATCATGTGTACATGGATCAGTATTATCAAAATGTAGTTCAATCTACAGACAGGTGTTAATGGGTAAGGAAGTATGCCTTTTTTATATAAAATACATGCCCACAATGGGGTGATTAATTTAACAATATATATTTCTTGTCTTCAGTCTGTGGCCACTGTAAATATGATAAGATGTTCAAATGACATAATATTTGTTTTATTTGTGGTATTTACATCAAACTTTTAGTATTTTACAAAATATTCATGTAAATTTGACGTTTAGATGACAAATTTCATTTTCTGTCCAGTATATGGATGGATAACGTATTGTCCATTCACTTCTTTTTATTACAAAAGAGGTCAAAGGACACCATTGGCAGGATAAGTCTTAACTTAAGTTACATACAACAGATCAGAATACGTAGTCCAATGGCAACAGACCTCAATCGTAGACTTGTGATCTTGTGGTTTATATAGTGTGTATGTGTACACATTTGCTAAAACAAAGGCAGTTACATCATCATAAAGTAACAGATTTTATCATGTATTATATTAAAATAGAGAAATATTCAGATTTCAGTGTCACAAACTCAATCAGAAAGTATTTACACAAATTCTGATCACTGAAATTTGACATTTGTGGTCATGTGGACAGTTGTAAAAATTTATTGTCATATGAAACATATTTTCAGAGTGTATAGGCTGGAAAGGGAGCTAACTCAAACATGCATATCAGTGCACATGCATTGCATTCTTGTGTGTTAGAGGCTCCCCAAAGGAGAATTGATACATTGAAAATTCAATTTCACCTTTAGTTACTATAAATAGAAAGTTTTCTAGTATATATATATATATGGAATGAAAATGTTGACATTATCTGAAGATGATTTCAAGTAAATGTGAGGCCCTGGGGCTTAGCCACGCCCTTAAACATGATAACACTATATACCTTCTGACTGTATGTGGAAGCTTGGTG
Source organism: Atrina japonica (assembly GCA_030159075.1). Taxonomy (NCBI): domain Eukaryota; kingdom Metazoa; phylum Mollusca; class Bivalvia; order Pterioida; family Pinnidae; genus Atrina; species Atrina japonica. The sequence goes on along the minus strand of BROG01000088.1, from coordinate 880,439 downwards.
ATAGCATTCACTTTACTGAGTCAGTATAACCATATACTTAAAGAGTAGCAATTAAACTGAATTGAGAATTGTTAACGAGACCAATGTTGTCTGATAATATTTTTTTCCGATGCCCTACGGCCTGAAAGGTCCAAGGGGGGCAACATAGTTGCAATAAAATTCCCCTGCCTAACAATCATGGTTAAAAAAAGAATTAATAAATTTCAGCTGTTGATAAATTGATATTTACTGACTATAAATTTATTCGAAGTTATCATGATTTTACTTTTTCAGACGAAATGTATGAAAGGGTGTCCTATTTACCTGAGGACGTTCATTATGTTTGTAAGATGTGTTCTCCGAATGGCACGCGTCACTGGGAGTTGGTGATCAGGGACTGTTTCATATCGGGAATCAAGTCCGTTTTCTACACAGTCACACAGGCCAAGTGCGCCCAGCACCTGATAAATATTGACGAGAAGGTTGGTTATGTTTGTTGTGAATGCTAGATAAAATTAAGAATTTGTTTAGCTGTCAAAATTATAGTTCAGGATGAGAAAAAAAAAATTACTCCTCAAAATGGGATGAAATATTTTGATAATCTCTCATTCCTTGTCCCAATTTTTGTTCAAAAACTTTTGGAACCATTGAGACTTAAATATTTCTCTGATATAGGACTTATAATTAATTAAAATGGCAGTAAAGGATTTTGAAGATACCATTTTAATGTAAAGTTTTCGAGGCTATAAAGTAATACACAAATTCAATTAATCTAGTAGAAAAACAACACATCACTTGGGACAAGTGTCAATCCAGAAGTACTTGTCCCCATGTCATTGTGAGTCGTCCAGGACGAATACATTTTTCTCACTCTGTTAATATGATGTTTATGAATTGCAATTCAGGCCAATACTTTGTTTACACTTTTCATAGATGCATTGATATTATAAAAGCCTCTCCCTTTCTTTATTCTCTCAGTCTAACTCTCACTCTGTGTAAATATCTCAGTTCCCCTCTCTCTCTGTCTCTGTCTCTCTCTCTCTCTGTCTCTCTCTCTGTGTCTCTCTCTCTCTCTCTCAAAATATCTTGTAAATTGACACTTTCAAATGTTCTTCAACAGAAAGTAAAAGAATTGGAAAAGAATATAGAGGATAAGAGAGTTGAATCTGTGTCTAATCAAGTTCAAACGCCAGAGAAGGACATCGCAGACTTGTCGCAAACTGATAAACAAGAAATTCCAAATACCTGTGATCAGGACCTGAAACTAAGAAAACCATTAGAACTGGATAAAACTTTGGAAAATTTTGTTTCAAATCTGGAAAAAGTTTTAAGGAATAGAGGAAAGAATCTTGAATTGCCGTCGCCCATGAAAGGACCTGATGTTGATAGTGATAAGGTGTCAGTATCCATGGATACCAAGACATCAGTATCGGAGGATGGAAAATCTACTTGTAGTGACAGTACTATGGAAGCTAGTTCAGATCATGTGATACTTAAATTAGATGAGGTCAAAAACGATCAGGAGAGCAAAAAACAGAATAGTGAATCTGTCACTGATAGGAATTTAGAATTAATGGATGTTGATGTCGATAAATTTCATAGAGGAATGACAGAAAAGACAGAAATTAATCAATGCAAGTCAGTCATACAGGATGAAGTAGATGGAAGCAACAAATCAGAAAGTAGCTTGCATTCTGTTTTATGTAACCATAGTGATAGAGAAATGATCCAATCAAATAATGAAGTTGTTAATGAAATAAGCAATATTGATTCTTTAATACTGAAAAAGGAGATTATTTCCGCAGAAAGTGAAAATTGTACAAATTCCACATTATCCAGGTCAGTGACCTCTATTAATCATAACGTTAATTGTGTTTCTGATAGTCTTTCTCATCAGAACATTGTGGTTCAACCGCCAGTGACTAATAGTGTAGCAATCGCCATGGCAACACATACACCATTACTTAGTGCCAATCAAATGCCTACTGATAATAAAGTTGTTGATTTGACAGTAGAAAAATCGGTCTCCTTTCAAATAGACGCAAATGACCCGGCCAGCAAAGGGGAGGTAACTCCTACTAAAGCAAACACTATCTCTCGTCTGGATAACCGGTATAGAGGTGGACCTATACGAGATTTTCCAAAGGACTTTGAGGCAGTTCGGAAGAAACTAGAAGCTGCATTGTACAATACTGTGGTAAATAAAATTGTGATCTTAGAAAGTTTTAGAGGGAATTTTGAAAATATTTAGCATCCCAAATTAAAGATAAGTGTTTTTGTTTCTACTTAATCCACATTTTCACTTATTTGTTCTCATTCTTTGTTGAACCCTTATAAATCTGACAGTCTTATATACTGGTAGTAGCTTTTCCATCATTCAGAGCAGATGCTTGGCATAAGAAGTGCAAGTTCTGAAAATCTATTTCAAATGTTGTGTGGAAAAAGAAAACAATCTTGTCGGGAGAGAGAGAGAAAAAAACTCGAAATGTTCAACTTGTGCAATTGAACTCCGTTACAGTACCCTTTTTAATTAAAATCCTTAAATAATTGCCAGTAAAAACTGAGGTCCCGCATCAGAGTAGGTGTCGGCTCGTTAAAGAACCCTCGCTGCTCAATGGCCGTAAGTGGCAAGCATAGGCCAAAATTTAAACCCCTTCACCAGCATTTGGTGACGTCTCCATATGATTGAAAGATTCTTGAGCGAGACGTTAAACAACAATTAAATAATTGCAAGTTATAGAAGAAAGATGTTATCCCACCATGTTAATCACTTATCCTATAACAGACTTTCTCAAACAAGTACAACATTTAAAAAAAAAATGAATACTTTAGTAGGTTGACGAGCTTTAATTATTTGTTAATTTATTATTCAGAATGAGTTTAGTGAAGACATGGCCCACATCATAAACTTGGCCTTGAATGATGCCGATGAATTGCGATTGGTCAGAAAAAAGGCAACAAATTCTGTTCGGTCAATGTTCGTTAAGGTAAGACACCATGTAGATGTTTGATGGAATTTGCAAATAGTATGACTGAAGGATGAATGTGTTTTCTCGATGTATTGGTAAGTTACATAATGTGTTGTCTATTATCAATTTTTGTTACACAATGGAATCTCATTATCTTGAAATTCATGGGACCGCCCCAATATATTACTTCAAGATATCGGTAATTCAAGATAACAAAAATTTTGATTACCATATTTTTCTATCCATAAAAATCCGATCTGACAGTTCCATTTTGACGTGTCCAGAATTTCATCTAATTCGATTTTGACATTACGAGATTTCACTGTACTTTATGATCATTTAAATGGTTTCCCGGAATATCTCCGTAACTTAAACAGGAAAGATAATTTTCTCGGCATACACAGTAGAGTTGTACGTGTTTTGCATGTTCATTTTGATACAGGTTTTTCTGTTTATTTTCAGCAAATGGACAAGAATTTTCCATGGTTTAATGTAAAGGCATGTAAACTTTGGGATCACAACCAGAATTTTCCTTCGTAAGTTATTTGACAAAATATTACATTTGGATCATTTGTAGGCGTGTTGGATAAATATAACTGGATATGACACAGTTCAATTTTTTTGTTTCTTCTAGAAATAGTTTTCATATCTGTATCTTCCCAAAGGATTCTTTTCTCACAATTTTTATTTTGGTTCTACGTTTCTCTTAAAACAAATTTTGTTCTCATAGAATTGCTCTTCATTTTTGCTTGTGTTCAGGCTACATCTGTGTCTGTAAGAACATATTTTTCTGTCAATTGATTGATTTTGCTTGGAGAATATATTCCATACAATCCAGCCCTCTTTATAACCTTGACCTTCAGGTTCAAGGTCAGATAGTCTATTTCATAAGGAAATTGTAAAGAAGACTTATTGTATCTTTAACAGTGTATAGGTTTTAATATTTTGATTTTCAAAAACAAAATCACAAACGTTCGTTTCATGCAGAATGCAGCCTAAATTTGATCTGTGTAATTTGTTTCTGCAGTGGAATGTTACCAGAGGCTGTCCTGCCACCATTTGAAGACCACACGTATGCCCAGTGGCTACAGAGAGAAGGTGCACCGAAATCACCACAACCCTCTCCCTTTAAGAGAGTTTACCATGCACCTGTCAGAAAAATGGTACCACTAAGTAAGTACAGGAACATGTGTTGACAGGCTTCTATGTTTTGTGTGATTTTGTGATCAGTGGGACAGGATTTTGGGGGAAATTATGACTTGTTTATATTTGGGTGGTCACTTTAATGAAATGAATATAATTCCGCTTGGAATTGGCCAATGATTTTAGTTAACACATTAGTGCAACATACCTTTTGATAAATGATCACAGACAAAGGGAGGTAACTGTACTAAGAGTTGTTTTTAAAGCGAGGGTACTCTAGCAAAACTACATAATTTGATGACTTCTGCCTAACACAATGAGAGGTTATAATTTCACTTTAGACTCTGCAAAGGTACATTTTCAGTGTAACTTTTTTGCTGGCTTCTTGAATAATTTTCCAAACTTCATTCAGTTGCCGTGTATGAAGACCAAGATTGGTCAAGGAAATGATTCAAACATGGCAGTAGATGCAGTAATATGAAATATTTAAAACAAAAATGGAATCTGTATTACCTATATAACTTTATAATCATGCCATGTTTGTAATATTCATTTAACAGCAAAGTTGAGTCACTTTGGACAACAACAAAAAATATTTGCCTTGGCCATTTGTTGTAAAAATGGTTTAGAATGGCAACTCTGGTTGAGAAATAGTACTTGCCAAGTGCATGGTATAACAGGTGAAAATCACAGGTTTTTCATACAACACTTTGACCCTATGTCAAATGTAATGGAAGGTTATATATCAGAACTGTGGTGTCTGCTTCAGTCCATAGCATGTTGTGCAAAACCGGTTTTATTCGTGATAATTTTATTTATGCTTGATTTCGAAAAAAATTTCGGGTGTACGGTATCCAAACTTAGGGCTCTTTTGAAGTGTGTGACCTTGCCAATGTGGAAAAATTATTGGCAGTGAAGTTAATACAAACAGGTGTCATTGTACTGCCTCTGATGAATTATATATTTAGAAGGTGTTTTAGATCTGTCACGTCTCCGTTTTTATTACAGCTGTAGATGAAGATGCAGAGAAGGTTCTATCGACAGACTTGGAAGATGCCGGAGAAGATGTCCGACGCTGTATACTGTGTTGGCATTATGGTGACTCTGATCCAAATGTAAGTGCAATGATCGTCAAAAACAGAAATAATTTTAATCTTTTTTTTTTTTTTATTCATGTGGTCTTTTGAATGCCACACAAGTTTCTTTCAACTATATAGTGGCGGTCAGCCTTTAATTGAGGCGACAAGTTTCTGTTTACAGTGAATCTGGGACGAGACCACTGTAGATTGGCAAAAATTCTTACCGAGTCAGCTTAACTGATCAATCCCTGAAAACCAATGGACTCTTCTGTAAATCAATGACTTAGACCAGTCCAAATATTTCTTTAGGGGTGAATGAGTTAAGGAGTGAGAGACATCATGGTTTTTGAAGTGCAGTCCCCTAAATACAGGACCACAGAACCACTAGTAAAAACTACATTTTTGACATGATTTTAGGTCACAGCTGTATTACGGTTGTCAGGATAGAGTGATCCGTCTCTCTGTTGAGTATCATACTGGTCTTTGTATCATATCAGCCTGGTATCGGCCTGTTTATAGGTCTTGTTTGTGTCCATTTGATTAGGTAAGGTTGTGGTTCAAGATTTGTAATATCTCGCCATTCACTAAATTATGGTTTTGCAGATAGCGGAGCTGTGTTGATAAATCAATACTCATGGTGTGCTTGTTTATGTTAGTACTGTATGGTTGTTTAATTTTACTGGGAGAAAATTTCGAATTTTTATTTTTAAAAGGAACTTATTCACGGGTTTTAAATTTCACGCAAGACCTTTTCAAATACTGAAGTGTGATAGGAGTTGAAGTAAATCTGATAAAATTTTGTGAATCTTGTGTACAATGCCAGGTTATATAATTAATAAATTTTGATTGGTTATAAAATTTTATAATTTTTATCGGTAACACATTGCCTTTTTGATACTTAATAAGTATAAAGTATTATATTCACAGGTATTTAATTTTGTGATATTTTCTTAGACCATGAATATAGTGAAAATTAAATCCCCAGCAAATAATTAAGGATTAACATTAACTTCTCAGTTGTTCACTGAAAAATAACCAATGTTGAGGCAGAGTACACTTTGTATTTTTGCAGGAAGCTGGTCGTTTGCTGTACGTGGGGCAAGATGACTGGGTACATGTGAACTGTGCGCTGTGGTCAGCCGAGGTGTACGAGGAAGAGGACGATGGATCACTACAAAATGTTCAGACTGCAATATCTCGAGGCAGAAATATGGTATGTATACCGATAATTGTTACAGATTATTATGTTTGTTTATTGCTGTTTAACGTCCCACTCAAGAATCTTTCACTCATATGGAGACGTCACCAAAGGCCGGTGAATGACTTCAAATTTTGGCCTATGCTCAGCACTTATGGCCATTGAGCAGTGAAGGTTCTTTAATGTGCCGACACCTACTGTGACACGGGACCTCGGTTTTTACTGTCTCATCCGAAGGACAGGAAACCAACCTGCCGCCGGCTGGACTCGAACTCATGATCAAGAGTCAAGCGCGCTACCGACTGAGCCAGGCCAGCTCTTGTTGCAGATTATATACTTAACTATATTGTTTACATACAAAGTTATTGAATGTGTGGTGCTCTCATCCAGAACTACTGAAATATGAGGACTTCTTATCAACAAATGGAGAAATATTCTTTATCTTATACCAGGGCTTTTTCTATCTCCAAAGTTCTGATCCAGTGTCAAAAAAATTTGGGAAATATATGAATTTTTCAACCAAAACAGAAAAATTTGATTTAATACATTTGTTTCAAAATACTTTATTATTTATTTTCAAACTCCAAATTGGGATTTTTTGCATATTTTGGGGAAAATACAAGCCATTTTTGCATTGAGAATGGATCTTGTAACCAGACTCCTAAGCAGCCAAGGAAAATCCATTTGTATGAGAGTGTCTGGGTCATCTCTCTACCATCTTTTGAAGTAGAGTATGAAAGTCTAACTAAGTCACTATATCATTTTCATACTGTTTGTCCATGCACCATAGCAATCCCTGTATGGCTTTGATCTATAGAGGAATTAGGCCATATCAAAGTCTAATTTCTCTTGTTTTTTTTTTTCTAAAGAGATGTGATAGATGTCAGAGGTCAGGAGCAACAGTAGGATGCTGTACCAGAGGCTGCCCCGCTAACTTTCATTACATGTGTGCAAGACAGGACCTTTGTATCTTCCAAGAGGACAAAAAAGTGTTTTGTCAGCAGCACAGAGACAAAGTGGATGGTGAGGTAAGAATGAAGGCTAATTTTGTTCCAGTGACAAGAATTATGGGTAACTTTTGTTCCTGAGGAAGGAATGATGGATAATATTTTTGTTCTTGAGGAAAGAATGATGTATGATTTTTCAGGAATGATAGGGAATTCTTTTTTATTATCTGTTAAATTTATTTGAGATGAAGAATCAAAATACAGATTTATTAAAAGGTTACATTAATTAAGATGCACAATAATATTTTTTATTTTTCATTTCAAAAAAATATTTGACACTGTTTAAAATTTTGTATTTTTTATATTTATGTAGCTGGTGGCACGTGGCAAGTTTGCTGTTACAAGGAGGGTATACATTTCTTTCGAGGATCTAAAATTTTCCAAAAAGACTTGGGTCAAAGGACTAGACCCAAGCTCAATCAGTGTTTTAGTAGGTTAGTATCTTCTTACATATATCGTAATTGATTTGAGAATGGAGGAATTTCTGTGTATAAATGTTCACTGCTTGCAAGAATAAATAGATATGAAGATGATGATGGATGTAATAAAATGGTGATAATTCATGGTCAGAAATGTCTTGTGTTATCAAGGCTGGACAAATATTTTTGGAATCAGCTTGCCCAGGGCAAACTGAAAGAAATTTTCAACTTGCCCTGACCAATTTTTTAACTTGCCCAGATCATCGGTTTCCTCAACACTTGCAGTAGTAATAAGACTAGACTGATTTTTAAAACATTAATATTTTTTTTAGCTTGCCCATGGGCTAGCTGTCATATTTTTCACCTTGCCCAGGCTAAAATTGAACTTGTCAAGGGCGTCGGCAAATGGATTTGTCCTGCCCTGGTTATTAAATAATATTTGCATCAAGTCATGAATTTGCCTATTCTTACATTGTAAGAAATTTGCCCGATATATTTCCTTCTTCAGCAGCACACAGTAGTGTTGTAAGAAATTTAGCCAATATATTTGTTTCTGTAGCAGCACATCTTTTGATGTATTTTCAGGGTCATGTACCATAGAGCAGCTTGGCCGATTAAGCCCGATATCAGAAACTAAACAATTGCTACTTCCTGTTGAGTTTTGGTAAGTTTCGTACGAGTTCTGTTCGGCCTCTTGTTTATTATTTTATTGTTTGTTAAAATTATTGAATGTCCATAATTTTGAAGATAGCAGTACACAGATTTTCATTCAGGTGTGTTGGGGAACTTGGTCGAGTCCTTGGTTAGCTTTTTTTAAAAGTTTTATCCACACTGCCCTAACTAAAGTCTAAAAGCGTATTCACATTGTATCTAGTAAAATAATTGACAGTGTATGAATGGCTATACCTGCTACATTAACAAAATTTGTATGATATTTATAGCAACTTATATCTACGCTCTGCCTTTTGGGAGTCCTAAAGACAGGACCTGATTTGGTTGCAAGTCAAGTCCTAATTCTTTTTTAAATGGTTGTAAGTCTGGTCGTTAGACTTTTCTGAAAATGGCCCTCTGAATATGAATAGTACAGACAAACTTGTCTATAAAGGCCAATCAATGGAACAGGCAAAAGTAATTGTTATAGACAAGTGGCATATATAAAGAGTTTTATTCATTAAAAAAAAAAAAAAAATTAAAGATAATGTTTGAATGGCCTTTATAGACAGGTGCCTTTCGTACAGAGGTGGGCTTTAATGCAAGTTTCACTGTATATCTAAGAAGAGAGATGTTTCACAAATTGAGTTTTATTTTATTTATTGATTTATAATTTGATTTCATAGTGTTGACTTTGTCCCTTATCTTTTTCAGTTGCACAAGGGTGTTTTGGAGTACCCAAGATGCACGCAAAAGATGTGTGTATACATGTAGAATCGTTGAAGTTAAACCGGATAGCCCAAAGTCGGCTGATGTTATCAAAGACATGACAATCATTCATGATTCGTCTCATCCGGATTATGTGCCATTGACTAATTTAAATTTTCCTGGACTCAATTTATTTCCGGATTCAGAGAAATCGGCTGCCTCCCTAAGTCACGATATAGTTGATTTAACGGATGATTCTTTACATGCCAGGAGTTTCAGTTCTTCAGGTGAATTAGAACTCTTTGACAGCTCAACAGATAGCCATTTCCATGACAACTCTCGGCCTGGAATTCAAAATGCTTCATTGGATACTAGTAGTTCAATTGATACACTGAGCCAGTCATGGCCAATGGTTAAGAAAACAACATCGGGTTCCAGAGCGAACAAAGTAGATCTTAGTGTATTGTCGCCTAATACACTTAAACTGTTAAACATTAAAAATCCCAATCAGTTTAAAAACAAACGGCCAACAGTAGAGCAGCCAGTCAGAAAAAAACGAGATGATGATTTCAGTCATTTGATTAAAATAGCTGATCGTTTGAATATGGCAGCCGCTAAAAGGGTTACTGAAAAGAAGAAGGCTGGATGGACACCTTCATATGTTAGGAGAGAAAGATCCAAATCTGCTGACAAAATATTATCATCTAGATTATATTCACCCCCCATGGAAAAGTCGCACAGTGCAAATAGTTCAAGAGCTAGTTCTGCAGAGAGAATGTTAGTTTCTGCCGAGGCAAGTGAAAAAGAAATGCCTAGCTCTCAACCTCTTTCTGATGGGTTAGTGCCAAAAGTTGGAAAAACATCACAGGAGAATGTGATGGACTCTAATATCAATGAATCGGGTCTTAACCAATCAGAGACTACACTGGATGTATCCATGACTTCAGAATCGAGTGGTAGATCAGCTGAGGAGGGTGACAGTTTAGAACCTATATCAGAGGAAAACGAATCTCTAACTGAAACTGTGATAGTGTTACCAGAGGGATGTGAGGAGTTGACAGAAGAAGATTATCTTACCATTGCCCAGATGGCGCTGCAACAGAGCCATAGCGAGTCTGATTTAGATAACAGCAATGCTTTATCTTCGGAGTCTACTGATGAAGCTGGCAACACGAAGATGGAGGAACAAGATGTCCCAGTTGTTGTCATGGTAGAGGATAAAGAAGGAGAAGAAGAGAAGAGTACTAAATCAGACTCGCAGACAACAAACGTAGCACAGGTAAATCCACATACGATATACTGTAAATCTGGTTTTATTCGCGAGAACTTTATTTACGAATAATTTCGCGAGAGCTGTCACTCGCAAAAAATACAATTATCGCGTAATAAAGTATAATAGTAATATGACAAAATGGGCATTCAAAATCGTGGAGATATCATCTCGCAAATAGGTTTAGAACTTGTGTATTGTGAAAATAAAATCCCGCAAAAATTTTCGGATTTACAGTACACTGGATCCTAGTTATTAAGTCAACCTAAGTGACGGACTCTAAGTGGTTTGATGATGAAGGTCATCTCTTAAGTAAGAGTTTGGACTGAAAAGACAATATTTGTCAAGAAATTTTCCAAGAGACTAAAATATTTATGGTCTTAGATTGGAGGTGATGTTTAAGCAACGTTCCACTGTATTTTTATTGCAAACTTTTGTTAAGGCCGTAGAAGTGAACAAATATTTCGTTAGAAAATTCAGTAATGAAAAAGATCAAAATGACACATCATTTCAAATCTACATTTATGCTTGATGTATTCATACATAGGTTTGCACATTGAATTTCATCTCTTTTTTAAACTTTTCTTTTGTGATATGACAAATGTAGAAGAATAATAAAATAGGATTTTGGAATTTTTTTTAAATGTGATAGGCCATTCAAAGTTTTTTCTCTGTTTAGCGTATGCGGACAGATTGGTTTTGAGATCATTAAACAGAATAAAAAAACACAAACGTCTAAGGGAAAAATATGGAATATAGCCCTAAAGTGAACAGTTAAATATGAACATTTGTTTACATCATTGTAAAAATAAAAATTTCATAGGTTATTTATTAGTATGTGCCAAAGATATGGTTTTTTTAAGTGTAATTTTGTTTTCCTTTGTTAACATATGAGGAAATACTTAAATGTCCATAAATTTGCATTTTTACTCATAAAAATATCATGTTTTTTTCTGTCATTTTGTGTTTTTTTCCTGATAGAAAGATAGGTTTTTGACTTTAGGGTGGATGCTAAACATAAAAGAAAACTTGGAATAGCCTAATGCATAAGATCAAATGGTGACAATGTGTCATTAAAAAAAAAATTCAGTTGAGGGGACTTTACATTTCATATCTGTTGATTTTTTTTTAGGGCGATTCAGAGTTCAAAGGCGATACTACATGTGAACCAGGCAGTATTCAGCAAAACATTGATGACACTACCATTGAAAAGTCTCAGAGTCCAGTAGGTTCTTGTAAGTAAACTTATTTTGACCCACAATCTTTTCTTGAAAACAAACAAGACTTTTTAAAGGTGTTGTTGTTACCCCCACCTCTTTTTTCTTTACCCTAGCTTAAGACATAATAGCGAAAGGTATTCACTGTACACTTAACAACTAAAAATGCTGGGAACATATATACTTAGCAGGGCTCTACAACACTAAAAAAATTCACTCTTCATTTGGCCAGTGAACCAGAAATTTTACTAGCCAGCCAGGAACTTTTACTCGCCAATATATATATATATATATATATATATATATATGTGTGTGTGTGTGTGTGTGTGTGTGTGTGTGTGTTCTTAAAAAAAATCCACTGGATGAAAATATAGAAATGAAATAAAATATTAATTTTCTAAGTTTATGCAACCTTTTATTGTTTCAATCCATATAAAACAAGGTTATAAACTGCATGTTGACCTTTTTGTGCATTTTTTATCAATCCAGGAGTGTTTATATGCCTATATTTTTTCATATTTGTTGCTCTAATATTGAGGAAACCTTAAACTTTGTTTTTAAAATTTTTAGCTCCAGTTTCTTTTCGACAGAATTTACAAAAAGGAGACTGCCCACAAGAATTGTAAATTTTGTCCGTAAGTTAAAATCTAGAGTCCAACACCCGTGACCTGATCGTCAGACAAACACCTATACAGTTCTTTAATTTATAGGTGTTTGTCCGACAATCGGGTGTTTGACTCTCGATTTTAATTTACAGATAAAATTTCCAGTTCCGACTGTGGTTAATCCCTTTGGGGATTCTGTCGCGGTCGTTTTATTGTGTTCCCCCACGATAAATCGGCCACGATAATCCCCAAAGGAATCAGGTTGTGGTCTGTTTGTCCTCCTCGTCGAACACTAGGCCGAACTTTCTGCCCCGATTTTACCACTTAAAAAATCGCTGAAATTAAAATCGAAATCGGGGCAGAAAGTTCGGCCTAGTCGAATACTAGCCATAACTCTGTTCCAGTATTCCTTTAACCAAGATCGTTTAAAGTTAGTAGTGTCTAATGATGCTTCTGTTGAAATCGACCGAGAAAAAAAATGTCATCGTGTGTGTTAGGAAAATTTCAAGTCGAAAACGTGAGAGCAATACAACGTGGTTTTATACAGTAATCCACGTGCGTTAGATGCTCTAGTTTATCGAAACTGAATAACCAAATTGGTTGCTGTAAAGCGCATAACCGACCATGATTTCGATAATGTAATTTCACAGTGAAAACGGACAAACTTTTGATTTCCGGTTCGGGGGGAAAAAACTGGTCGCAATGTGGCGACTGAATGAGGATAAACACTCGCCAAAATCTAAAAAATGGTCGCATTTGCGAGTGATTTGGTCGCATTGTAGAGCGCTGCTTAGCACCCCCTGTAAAATCTTTTTTTTTTTTTTTTTTTTTTTTTTTTAATGTTTTTTATTTATTTAAGTTTTCATGGATTTTCCTAAAATAAAACCAAATTTGATGACATTAATTTTCGTAATGGACTTATATTTGTTGTTTTTGTTGTTGTTTTTTTTGTAAGCCACAAAAATAACAAATTTAAATCCTGAGTGAAAAGTTATGATTTAATATCATAATTTGATTAGGTAAGGATACTTGAAAAATAGTATGGGTAATATTATCTACATTGAAGCTGTGTCTCACAAACTGTTCGACTTTTACTGATTTTACAGCAGTTTTCATTGTTTTCTTCAACTTAATTTGATACCGTATGTGGATACTCGTACAAGTTCTAACTCAAGCCCCGGGCTATTTTGGCGCTTTTACAGCAAAAAACATATTCAGCCAGGCTTAAATTATTTAGCTTGAAAATTTTGCTTTCATTTTAAATTTTACCTTCTCATCTTGGAGCAAAATTAGATATATAGAAAATGTACTTCAATCATTTTATATATTAACCGGAAAATAATGATCTATTGTCATTGTGATGTCTGTTTTATTTTCCAGGCTCGGATAAACAAGAACTTGGGACCAATATAGAACCTGAACCTGAAGTATCGGGTGCTACGAGGAAGAATGTTACCGAGTTGTCAGTTGAAACTTCTGTGAAAGATGGCAGGGAGCCAAGTGAAAGTCCGTTATTGATAAATAATGAACCAGTGGACACTAACAGAAATGAAATCGACAAACCTATAATGGATCAACACTTACAGCAAAAAGACGTGTGTCCTTCTGATGCTGCAATGGGTAAAGATTTGTCACTCAAAAATCACTCTGTACAATCTCCGTTTGCTCCACCACTCACTTTGGAGATCAATACAATATCCACGGCAACTGAAAAACATCAGCTGCCCAAAATACATCGTGTGATCCACAGTATATGTTCAAATTCTGGCTTTGGACACAAAGCAACATCAAAGGCATCATCTGAAATGACGCCTACGTACAATGCAGAAGGCAGTATTATTGGCTACAAATACGCCGATTCAGTGAGGAATTTGGACATGATTTCAGCAAATGAGCCAAAGAAAAACAAAGAGCCAGAAGACAGCAAGGAAATGGATATAGATTTCTTAGGTCCATCTACATCTGGTTTTAAAGGTAAACGATTGGACATCTTAAGTCCCATGGAAAAAGAACATGCGGAAGGTGAACATATGGAAACAGATTGCTGTTCTATGAATATGGATGTTGATACTCGTGCGACTCGTGGTGCAAATATTTCAAAATCTGTTGTTGAGAGTGATCAGTGTTCAACCACGTCTGCAGTAGTAATACTCTCGGATGAGGAAGATGGCGGCAAACAGAATGTGAAATCCTCCGATCTTGATTCAAATATATATACAAACGTGGAAGTTGTTGGTGAATCAGTAGATAATTCTGTGCATGATCCAGTTGGTACTGTGTCCAGAGGTGATTCCAATCATGATTCACCTTCAATTGTGCCTCAAGGTAACTCAAAATGTGATTTAACTCTCACTGTGACTACAGGTGATTCATCTAGCACTGTTTCATTAGATGATTCCACTCATGATTCAGCTACAGATAGTGTCAGGCCTAACACTGCTGTTACAGATTATACACATGAAACAAAACCTAATTCAGATGTTGGAAAGTCTACAGATAATTCAGTAGATGATTCACCTAACAAGGTGTCTGTAGATGATTCAGCTGGTAATGTGATATCACATTATTCAAAATGTGATTCACCAGACAATGTGCCTACACTGGATGCCAAAGACAAGTCAGCTGTTGCGATTCCTTCCGATACTTTCACACTTGATTCATCAAGTGAATCTACTGAATCCCGACACAGTTCAGATAAGACTAGAAACATTTTTTCAGTGCTTGAAAATGATTTAGAGGATTCTGAGAACAAAACCATAAAATCTGAAAATATATCCTCGGACTTTTCTGGTTCAGATGGTATGCGGCAGTCTTCAGATGCAAATAACACAAGCTTAAGTGCATCCCATGAATTCAAACCAGATAAAGATGACAATTTATTTTTGAAACAAGAGTTTGTCAGTCAAGTGGATTCAGAAGACCAGGAACTGAAATATAAAACAGATGCAAATGAGGCTACTGAGGGACAAGTCATGTTTGACTCTGAGGATGATCTGAGGTCAGAAGAACATAAGGCTGAAATTCTCAAAGGTTTGGGTCTTGCCAGAACTCCTATTGCTAGCAAAACGGCAAAACAAAGTGCTCAGAAATCTCCTTTGAAGAGCTACCCACTTAGAAAGCGAAATAAAAAATCCTCGGAGGGTTTAGAACAGACTTCCAATGAGGATGAGGCCAACACAGAAAGTTTGCCTCTACATGATAAAATTGCACAAAAAATTAAAGCTGAGAGTTTAGCGAAAAGTAGCCCAGGTGAAAGAGGACCCTTTAAATGTCCGACTTGTAAGAGACTTTACAGAACAAGAGAAAGTTTCAAAACTCATGTGCAGACTTGTGACTTTGAAGTAAGTACCAGTGATGAGGAAGGAGAGAGCAGTGAAAGTGATGCTGGCATAAGGAAATATCCTCTCAGGCCAACGACTGTTGTCAAAAAAGTTGTCATGGAAATCGAACAAAAAGAACGAGAAACTGAGAGTGCTGGCAGGCGAGGTAGACCTCCAAAGACGTCACTATCCCCAAAGGTTGTACTTGACAGGCTGTCTCCAAGGAAATATCAAAAATCTTTTAGAGGTAAACTAAATCTTTCACCGGTGAAAAGAGGACGAGGAAGGCCAAGAAAAAGTGAGGGCACAGTGAATCTCAGTATAAGTGAATCGCCTAAACAGTCTAAAAAGTCAGAGAATTTTGTAATAGAAAGAGAATCTTCGAGAGGAAGGGGAAGACCCCCGAAAAAGAAACTTTCCTTGGAATCAAACAGTGATTCACCCAGCGAGAAATTAAAGAAAAGTTCTTCACCCAAAAGAAGAGGGCGACCACCTAAAAATATCAGTGCAGTTAGAAGTAGATCTTTGTCCCTAGGAAGTAACAAAGTGAAAAAGGAAGGAGCGGTGACCAGAAGACAGAGTTTGGGAAGTGCAAAAATTCTAAGTCGAAAGAAATATGCCGGAAGAGGAAGGCCACCATTAAAGAGACCATTACCCATCACACCAATCACAAATGAGGGTCGGAAAAGAGACAGACCTCCTTTACATAGATTTCCTGATCCAAAGGAAAAGAAAGAGGAAAGAAATAATTTGAAAAGAAAAAGAGGTCGGCCTGTCAAGAAGGCAGTATCCAATGATGATTTCAAGGAAGTTAAATCAAACAATGAGTCCGAATTGGTTGAATCACCCAAAAAATCAAACGGAAAGAAACCGTCTCTACATTTGAAAGATGTGCCAGAATGCATAGATTTAACAGATGACATAGGCACTTCAGAGTCAAAAGAAAGTGGATCACCAAAAAAGCTTGACAGAATTAAAAAAGAAATTGGCAAATTTAAATCCCCAGAGACTGTAAAGAGAAGCAGACGGTCATCACCCAAGAAAAAAAGTGCAGGCGCTCAAACAGAGATAGAAACCGATTCTTCTATGGACGATGATAAGGAAATAAACGAAAAAGGAGTTAAGGAAACTGCTGAAGAAAGAGATGACAAAGAAGCTGAACTAAATGAGGAACCTCCGAGGAAGATACCAAAATTAGATATCTCCCATGGGGTGTCACCTGTCATTGAAGATAACCAAGTGACGGAGTCCGTGATATTAAAATCCTCAACGCCAAAGAAACCTACTCTAGAATCTGCTGATGAGGACTTGATGTCGTACTTGGGTGAAACTGATTGTCAGACGCTAAGCGACATGTCAATGTCTGACACAATTTTGTGTGAGTCAAGTGGAGACTTTCTGAAAGTGGAAGAAAAATTGAAAGGTGGCAAACCAAAGAAGGAAAGCCCAAAGGAAAGTCCAAATGAAAAACATTTATCAGATGAAGGGAAAAGTGTTACGTGTGCTGGAGAGGAATCAAGCAAGAACTTTGGTACGCAAGTGCAATCTGAGAATTTTTTGCAGGATCTTGCAGAAGAGCCATCTAGAGAAGTCAGAGTGGCAGGTAATAGAACCATTTCTAGTACTGGTGGTGAAGAAATTTCCAACATATCAGATACGGGAAAAGGTGTCCCCGTTGACCAATCAGGCAACAGGACTGTAAAGAGGATCACAGCAAAGAAAATATATGCAGAAGAAAAGAATTTGACTGTTGGAAGAAAGACAGAGATGACAAGTAATGATGATGTTATTATCGAAAACTTCCTCAAGACAGAAAAGAAACGAATGACAAAAGAGCAATTTGAAGACCTAAAACAAAAAATTGATAATCTTCGTAATATGCCTTTAGAGGACTTGATGACAGTTAACCAAATCCCAATAAGTACACAACCAGAAAGAGATTTAACAACGAGTCTCTCGAATGTTGATGACAACTTTATGTCGAAGAAGAATGAAAAACATTTGGATTCCAAGAAACCGGTCATTCCAATAGTCAAGTTCTCCCTTCCAAGTAATGTTAGTCCAGAGGATGTTCATAGAATTATTGAAGCACATACAAGTGCTGCTGGCAAGTTGGCTTCATCGGGGCAGACTGTAAGTATTACTTCGCTTGTAGCTAGCACAGCCATTCAGACCATTACAACAGATAGTTGTCAAACAGTGACGTCTGCTGTTGTCAGCCATTCAGCTTTAGAACAGTCTCATTCCAGTAATTCTGTTAATCAGAGTTACGTTAACCAATCATCTTCTCTGAAATTGTTTCCAAGAAACGTGAACCAATCGCAGCAATCATCTTCACCATCGGCGGTAAGTGTGGGAAGCATACAGCAGTACCTAGCAAGTAAGACACAACAGCCAGCCATTTTGACAGTCCCGCCTCCTGTTAGAAATCTGACTCCCACAAATAATTTGGTACTACAGACACAAACTCCAGAAACATTAATGTTTGACTCACTTCTCAGAAGCCTCCCAATACCTGCAGCAAACCTCATGATGGGAAGTGGAAACACAGCTGTAGTGAGTCCACACTATCCGACCTACCAGTCGTTGTTAGGCTGTTTGCCCGTGACGCCTACTCCTTCAATATTGCCTAGTGTGGGAACATCCTCAACTTTTGTTGACGGTGCACAGATCCCAGTACATTATGGATCCCAGATACCTCTTCAGGGTCCGATAGTTGGCCAAGATCAATCACTGCTCCCGAAACAAACGGCAATCCCTGTTCAGGGGCCAGTGACACCAGTAACCATGCAGAGTCAAGGGTTTCAGAATGATGTGTCACCCGCCCAGAATTCCAATACCATTGTGAGAATATTTGTGGATGGGAAACCAGTTGCCATGACAACAGATCCATCAGTCTTGCAGGATAAGAGTTCCCTATTATCGAAAATAGCATCCACTAAACTACAGAGTGGTACTTACAGCGTGTCCGTAACCTCACATCGTGTCACGAACGTGCAAACCCCACCCGCACAAAGTCACGCGTTGCAGCAATCGAAATATCTAGGATCTAATATCGCCGTCTCTCCACAGAAATCACCGATTAAAGACAATAAGGTACTCAGTGCCCTGTTAAATACCAAAAAGTTGTTCAACAGACAGCAAGTGTTGAAGACATCGGAGTTGTCACGAAGGTCAAGTACAGCGACCCAGTCTCAGTCCAGTGCTATTGACATAACATCACAATTACCAAAAGTCATAAGTGATGTTTACCCTAGTTCATTATCGACAGGTCAAACAAATTCCATGGCAACACAGACATTTTCTAGTCAGGCCATTCAAGCAGTCTCCCATACACCGATTCAAGCAGCATATAGTACTTACAGTGCTCCCATTTCACAAACCAGTTTTAATTTGAGTCAAGGTATTAGCAGGAACACATCTTCCAAAACTCTGCTACCATTGGCAACCGACACCCATACATATGTAAAGAAATCGGATGACGGTCATGCGAGAAAAGTGGCAATAAAACCTGCCTCGAAAAGTGCAGTGATAAAGAAACATCCGTATGCCAACGTTTTATCTCTGTTGCCGAGGAAGCCTGTAATGTCTCCGGGTGAACGGCACTACACGGCACATGCCGGCATTCTGAAGTCTTTGATGAAAAAGTTGGGTAAAGAAGTGAACGTTCCGATATTGGGAAGCAAACGATATGTAGGGGAAAGCGAAAATAGTTTTCTGGTCGTAAAGCCGAAGGCAAATTCCACAGTTAAAAAAACCAAGAGTCCTGTCAAGAAAAAACATGTAAAACAAAAGAGAAAGACAGAACAGAAAGCTAGATCATTGGGTCAGCCTCATGCAGGTAAGTTATATTTTGTTCAAAAAAATCCAGTGCAATCTTGTTATTTTGAAATTCATGGGAACATCCTTGATACTTCCAAGATATCGGGGAATTTGAGATAACCGAAAATTTTCATTGACATTTTTTCTATCCATAAAATATTAGGACCGGTTGTTGAACTTTGACATGCCTGGAATTTCCAATCATCCGATTTGGAAATAACGAGATTCAACTGTATATTCCAGGTCACCTAATAGGATTTTCACCTATCTTAAAAAGTCTGGGAAAATTTATATGTTGAAATTTCAAGAGAGTCTGGGGGAAATCTAAAACAGTCCCTTGTATAATACTTTGTGGATGTTGTTATAAAATCATTATAAAGGTGAAGTAGACGAATCTAGATTCTGCAAGAAAAAGGAATACTGTATTCGACCCATCGCCCCTCCCCCAATTTTTACATATGATTGAGAATCTTTTTTAGCTGGTTGACAAGGGGATGCGGACCTGAAAAACCGTAAGTAACAATTCATCTGTAGCACCCCAGCAACAGAATTGTGTTGATAGGTGTCTGAGGTAATAACTACAACAACTTAACCACCGTGCCTATATGTCAGTTTGACTATTCATTGGTCCCTTTAAGCGCTCACCCCTATTTCCTGGTTTTTTGTAGTGCCCTGGGTGCTTAACGGGCCGAAAACGGTAGATCCAATGTGATGTCTAACTGGAACAAAAGCGGGATAAATATGGGTGATTAGTTTGAACGCTAGAATTGTATTTTCACCACCGTTTTTACAGTACCTCAGCACCTATGATTAGAGTCCAGGTTGTTGTCTAAAATTACTGTCAGCCATTAGCGTATTAGATGCATCTTAGAAATCTCATGAAAAAAAAAAAAAAAAAAAATTATACGAGGAATTAATATATATTTTTTTTCAACACAAACATTATTTTACTCTTATTTTACTCCCCATGACACTTTTTATCTGTATTACACATTTTCCCCGTATTTTAAAGGTGTTATTAGTCATCCTATTATACATCCACAAAAAGAGGGAGCAGCATTACCACAGCCGGCAGTCGAGGAGGAGGTTATGGAAACCCCATTGCCCGTTTTCCAACAGGAACAGAGTTTACAACAGAAGGAAAAGGCTCGGAAAGGAGGCCCACACTTTCAGTTTGAAATTACAAGCGATGACGGATTTTCTAGTAGAGGAGCCACCATGGAAGGTACATATGATTTAAAAAAAAATCATTTATATCTTACCACTTGTGGTGATCAAATAGTAAAGAATTCAACGTCAAAGCCAGATCCTCTCTCTCTATTGGTGTCAGTCCATAGCACTGGTCAAAATTTGTCCTCTCTTCTTCACCTAAAACCTAACATTTCCATTTAAGAAGAAAAAAAACAGACAAAATCATTGATATCTTTGAAATATATCATTCTTAGTGTTGAGTCATGGCTTTTGTGCAATGTCATGATGTGTGTTACCATGAATAGATGCATTAAGTAGCTGTGTTGTCTGTCTGTAACTTGTGAACAAATCGTATGTCTTACAAATGTAACTTGAAACTCAGGTTCCGTATTGCTGTAGGTGTGGCAAGTTCAAAACCCTCACTGCATTGTCTTCAGTCAAAATTTATGGCTTTTCACCTAAAGCCGGTGACATCTCCATATAACTGGTGAGATGTTGAACAACAACAAAAAACATCGACCTTAGTTTAAGAACACAAGTCAAACTTCACATTTTCAGACAAATTTTTCAGTTCATTGTCATGGAATGAAAGCCACCGACATGATGCAGAACTAAGAGTTTTTATTTTCTTGACTAATGACACAAATTTTTCACTTGATTTCTTATGTATTACTTAAAAGTACAGTGGAACCTCACCTACAGACCACCTAGCTCAGGAGGTTCCACTGTAATCATGACCCAGATTTCTAATTTTTGTCGATTAATTTTGCACTGTAATTATGTTGCAGAAGCCTGGAAGCAGGTGATAGAGAAAGTCCAAGATGCCCGTGTGTCAGCAAGATTAAAACATCTGTCTTTTGCAAGTAAGTCATCACACATGAGAATATATATTGGTGACCTTTGTTAGTACCAGTCATGATGGCTTACTGTGTGTCCCAGCAAACCAGGGTTCAGCGATTTGCAATTAACTCATCAACCCCAGAAAAACAATGGACTCTGTATATTAATAAGTTAGGCCAGTCCAGTTGTATCTTTAGGGGTGAATGAGTTAGCAGTGATATTTACAGTAGGTTGAAATGAATAAGAGATTTTTATGCCACTGGCCTGAAAGGTCCGCCAGGGGTATCTAGTGTTTGGACCATCCGTTTTTGTGTCTGTCTGTCTGTCCGTAATTCCACCCTGCTTACATATAAAGTGCAATATTTCTAGTTTGGATTGTGATACAGTAACTGAACTCAGATTGTAAGTTCATATAAGGGTTTCTCACACTTCAGTGACATGCCACTGGGGGTGGGGTCAAAATGTAGGACAGTAATTAATAATAAGTATACATATTATTTGCCAGCATAGAAATTTGTAATGCCCAGGGGCATTTGTGTTTTAGAAACACACCTTGTTAATTTTTAAGGATTGTTTTTCATTTTTTGGACTGCATCGAGTATAAATGCTATGGCTTATGGAAAAAAATTCTGTGCAGCACGAAGTGTCAGTCCATAGCACAAGTCAAAATTTATAGGACTTCATCTAAAGCTGGTGACATCTCCATATAAGTGAAAAATTCTTGTAGGGATGTGAAACAACAATCAAAGAAAACAAAGATTGAATAAATGAAACCCATTGTAACGTAATTAATGAAACCCACTGTAACAAAATAAATGAAACCCACTGTAATGGAATAAATGAAACCCACTAATGGAATAAGTGAAACTCGCTGTAACAGAATAAATGAAACCCACTAATGGAATGAGTGAAACCCACTGTAATGGAATAAGTGAAACCCGCTGTAACAGAATAAATGAAACCCACTATAACGGAATAAATGAAACCCACTGTAACGGAATAAATGAAACCCACTAATGGAATAAGTGAAACCCACTAAGGGAATAAATGAAACCCACTAACAGAATAAGTTAAACCCACTGTAACGGAATGAATGAAACCCACTGTAACGGAATAAATGAAACCCACTAACAGAATAAATGAACCCCGCTGTAACAGAATAAATGAAACCCACTATAACAGAATAAATGAAACCGCTGTAACATAACCATGTAGGATGTGTGACGGGTCAAGTTATAGTTTATGTATAAAATTTTATTTTATGCTTAGGGACTAAAACATTTTGCTTGTCAAACACTCAGTCTCCTTGTGTAATTCAAACAGATGGGATGGTAAAATGCATTGATAGCATCAGAATGTCAGGATCGACTGACATGTTTCATTTATTTTCTTTCAGGTCTCGACTCTGCTAGTCTATTTGGTGTTAATCATAACTCGGTGGTTTACCTGTTGGAACAGCTTTTCGGTGCTCAGAACTGTCGGACATACAAGTTCAAGTTCCACAGATATGACCAGGCAGACATCGAGGAGGCAAGTACTAGACACACAGCTCTGTTCATACTCTACAAGACGTTGCAGCATTTATTGTAAAACTTGTCTATACAGGCTACTAAAGGTGGCCTTTTAAAAGGTTTATTCGTTTATAAAAAGTTAACAAAGGTTATGTTAGAAAGGCCTTTATAGGCAGGTGCCCTGTATACAGAGGTGGCCCATAATGCAAGTTTTGTTTGTTTTGGACCTTATGCTAGACACTCATTAACTGAAGTAATCACATTATTTGTTTATTACACATTGAAGATATTTGTTTCTTCAGCTGTTGTCCTCATTTCTGTTTAATATTTAAAATGATAAAGATTTTCCACGAAATGTTAGCATAATAATCTTGAATTCAGTTGAACCCATTTTTCAGACATGATTTACCCACGATTGTAAAAGAAATAAAGAGAAATGTGTTGTATCTTACATATTTAAATATAATGTTCTCCTTTATAGGAACCTGCAGAAAACCCAACAGGCTGTATTCGATCTGAGCCCTTCCAAACTCGCAAAACTTTTGACATTTTCAGTTTTCTAATGTCACAGTACAGACACATGCCAGAGCTTGTCAAGGGAAAGAGCGACATTGAGATGGTTCATAAATCATCCAGGTAAATTCAGTGTTTTTTTTCTGTCAGTCCACGGCTTGCTGTGCTCTTATGATAGAGCCTTGTTCCTTCTGTCGGTCAACGGCTTGCTGTGCTCTTATGATAGAGCCTTGTTCCTTTGCGGTCCACGGCTTGCCGCTCTTATGATAGAGCCTTGTTCCTTCTGTCGGTCAACGGCTTGCCGTGCTCTTATGATAGAGCCTTGTTCCTTCTGTCGGTCCACGGCTTGCCGTGCTCTTATGATAGAGCCTTGTTCCTTCTGTCGGTCCACGGATTGCCGTTCTCTTATGATAGAGCCTTGTTCCTTCTGTCGGTCCACGGCTTGCCGTTCTCTTATGATAGAGCCTTGTTCCTTCTGTCGGTCCACGGCTTGCCGTGCTCTTATGATAGAGCCTTGTTCCTTCTGTCGGTCCACGGCTTGCCGTGCTCTTATGATAGAGCCTTGTTCCTTCTGTCGGTCCACGGCTTGCCGTGCTCTTATGATAGAGCCTTGTTCCTTCTGTCGGTCCACGGCTTGCCGTGCTCTTATGATAGAGCCTTGTTCCTTCTGTCGGTCCACGGCTTGCCGTGCTCTTATGATAGAGCCTTGTTCCTTCTGTCGGTCCACGGCTTGCCGTGCTCTTATGATAAAGCCTTGTTCCTTCTGTCGGTCCACGGCTTGCCGTTCTCTTATGATAGAGCCTTGTTCCTTCTGTCGGTCCACGGCTTGCCGTGTTCTTATGATAGAGCCTTGTTCTTTCTGTCGGTCCACGGCTTGCTTTGCTCTTATGATAGAGCCTTGTTCCTTCTGTCGGTCCACGGATTGCTGTGCTCTTATGATAGAGCCTTGTTCCTTCTGTCGGTCCACGGCTTGCTGTGCTCTTATGATAGAGCCTTGTTCCTTCTGTCGGTCCACGGCTTGCTGTGCTCTTATGATAGAGCCTTGTTCCTTCTGTCGGTCCACGGCTTGCTGTGCTCTTATGATAGAGCCTTGTTCCTTCTGTCAGTCCACGGCTTGCTGTGCTCTTATGATAGAGCCTTGTTCCTTCTGTCAGTCCACGACTTGCTTGTTTCAGTGATAGAGCCTTGTTCCTCTTATCCTCAGGGATGAGAAGTTGCTCCAATTGGAGGAACACCTCCATTTTCAAAATTTTGCTGCAATGTTAAATTTTTAATTTCCCCATTAAACCCCTACATATGAGCCATTTTCCTCCTTTGTCATCGTAATGGAATCACATCTCTGTATCCTTGTTATATTGTTTATTTAGTGAAAAATGGGAGTATTAGACCTATACAGTGTCAGAGTGATATGATAAACTCCATGTGAATAGAAAAGCTTTAATACTTAAAAGAGAGCAGCTGTCAGTTTGGGAATACATAATCTTTTCAGTAATTTTTTCTGCCATATTTATTAACGGGATAAGGAAGTGTAGACTTGGAGTTGGGAAAAGATTCATTTACTGTATAGTTGCTTTCACTCGCTGGCGATTTAATTTCGCTATATTCGCAGTTATAGAAACTTCCATGAAATTAAATACCTGTGAATATACTACCTTACATTGGTGAAGTTTCAGAAAGCCAATTCGTAAACTATCAGACATGTTAACCTCTGATGACCAAAAAGAGGTAGATTTACACCTCCAAAGCGGTAGCATTGCACGCGACATTTTTTCGCGGCATTTCGGTGACTATATTTCTTGAAAAGTATTACGGTCAAACAGTGTTAGCCCTGAAAATGTATTGTTCTAATTACATGTATTGGCAAACTTCAATTTTCATTAGCCAAAATAATTTTTTACATCTTATTTATTTAGTTATTATCACTACAGGTAAGGGGTCTTTGAATTCTTTTTTCTTGTGTGTTGTGCATTTTTCAAATTAATCAATAATTATATGTAAAAAAAGTAAAAAAAAAAATGTAAAGTGCTACAGTGTAGTTTGGTTAAATAGACATGACAAGTACATACGTAGACAGACTAGTAACTTACCAAAAACATTTTCTGACCGAAGCAAAATTCTGCCAAATGTCCAGTTGCATTCAAATTTACCTACATTGTTTTTATCCATTGCATTAAATATTTTCAAGACCAATTTATCATTGATAAACTATTTTTTTATCTATGATATAAGCAGCAATGAATTGTTTTGAGTTGCATATGTATGTACATGTCAAAGTATGTAATACTCATTCTCTCTTTCTTTTGGGGTTAAATTACAACTTTTATTAGTATTAGTTCGTATTTTTTAAACATAATTGGGGTGTGGAACATTATTTTCAATAATTTGAAATGCAATCCTAAGTGTCATTTGGTGATATAAGCGGCCTCATATCATCTGTTCTTCGTCTGACATATCAACACGTGGAGAAGTTTACCGAGATTTAAATCTAATTAAATGATTATCAGGAATTAATCGTCGTCCATGGATGATGATTGGGGTCTCACAAGGGATAGTACTAATTGCAGGTAACATTAATTAGGCGTGACGTGTAGTACTTATTATTATTAAGTAGTTAGTCCGTATATTGCCGGAGGCCAGGGTATTGTCAAAACAATGCAACGGTGTGAAATAAACTCAGAAAGTTACTGTGCTTTGGTTAATTGGTAGAAATGTAAAGAAATTGGAAGTTTTGGACATAAAAGCGGTAGGCAGGAGATCTGTCTAAAAAGCGGTAGACTACCGCTGAAATCAGTAGAGTTAACATGTCTGAAACTATCTTGTGCAAAATTTAATACCCATGAATAAGCTCTATTTGAAAAAAAATATGAAATTTTCTCCCCGTGAAATTAAACGACTATACAATATTTGCCATAAATGGAATAGGATCAATTGTGGAACACGTGGAATGGGTAATCCTAAATCTTCATGGTAAAAGAGCATAAATAAGCCACGTTTAATTTTACAGGAGAGCCACAAGTATGGATCTTCCGATGGCCATGAGATTCCGTAAGCTTAAGGAACACGCTAGAGAAGCTGTTGGTGTATATCGGTAAGTGTGTAGTCTTTTTTTTTTTTGTATATCTCTGAAGTAAAGAGGGCTTTGTTGTGTTTTTAGGACTTCAAAAATAAAAATGTGTTTATTATTACTTTTTTTCTGTCTATACTTAAACATGATGTACCTAGAAGTTTTTATATTATGTTACTGACAGAAATTGGATGTGTCACTTTATTGCGGTTGACCTAAACATATGACAAATTCATACTGTATTTTGAGATAAGCATTTACAGTAAAACCTTGTTATACTGCCACATTTTGTTCAGCCCAAATTTGGCACTATAAAGGGGTTTGGCGATAGGTTGAGGGAAACCTTATGAGGGAAAATGATATTATAGTGAAAAGTGGACTTTCAAAAATTGTGGTGTTAAGCGAAGTAGCAAATGAAACAAGGGCATTACAAAGAGGTTTTAATGCTCTTGCATCCCTGTGACATTTCATTGGTTAACCACTTGTATATCTATAGAATAAAAAAGGTAGGCAATATATTTAATGAATTTAACTTCTGAAATAAAGAACTTAAGTGCTGAGAGAACATAAGGAAAAAATTCTGTGCTCTGAATTTTTTTAGGTCTGCTATCCATGGCCGAGGCTTGTTCTGCAAGAGAAGTATAGATGCTGGCGAGATGGTGATTGAGTACTCGGGAGAAGTTATTAGAGCATCCTTGACAGATAAAAGGGAGAAATATTACGAGGGCAAAGTATGTGCTTATTGTTGTTCCAAAGCTTTTTATAACAATGAGCATGCCAGATTTGATCTTACTGGTATGGTTTGGTCTTAAGAGTTAAAAATAAAATTTTCAAAGTAATTATTCCAAATATGAAATAAGATTGGAAATAATTTCTCTGAGAAATATTGATAATAATTTCAAATTTTGTCTGGAACAAAGATGTAAGTGGATTTGATGGTTCAATTTTACCACAAATAAGGCTTAGTGCATTAAAAATTTGTTGAGGCATGACAAATAAATAAAGGGATGTTATGAAAATTTTAGGAAATTTGTCCTTGGAATTTCAAACTCATCTGTATGTGCTGTGAGTACACAGAAATAAAAATTGTAGCTTAGTGTTTGGCACTCACACTTGTAACAAATGTGAGGGGGCCTCAATGACCAAAAATGGTAAGAACGCCTCTTGTCATGTGGGTTCCATCCCCAGTGGTATTTAAACTGATATTTGTGAGAAAAGTGTGCCAGTTTACTTGCGGAAGTCTGGTGGTCTCTTCCCGGATATATTGTAACTAAATGCTCTCCTCCACCATCAAAATCTGGCGGCCACCATATAACTGAAAAATTGTTGAGGGCGGTGTAAAACAGAAGTAAAACAAATAAATCTAACAAATGTGAATACAGTAAAACCTGCATTAGCAACCACCTGTGTATAAAGACCACCTGTGTATAAAGACAACCTAGTCATTAAAAACTTTTTTGCTGTCCCCTATAGTACCATTTGTGTACAAATCAACCTCTATATAAAGACCACCTCCCTATAAAGAGTTTTCTTGTGTCTCTAAGGAGGTTGTTATATACAAGTTTCACTGTATAGTTTTATTCAGAGATTGAAGTCTAAGGGTGGTATAATGGTAGCTTATTATAGTGGATCTGCCCTTAAAAGTTGGTCTCTTAAGACATGTCATCTCTCAGAAAAGGTTTTATTTAGTTATTAATTAATAATGGTTAAGGTAAGGTCTCATAGGACTGGTGGTCTTTCAAGATAGTGGTCTCTCAAGACAGGTTCCACTGTACAACATTGTGAATCTTTCTCAATACCATAAAACCTGCTTTATTGACCACCTGTGTATAAAGACCACCTGGTCATATAGACCGTTTTTTGCTGTCCCCAGTAGTACCATTTGTGTACAAATCAACCTCTGTATAAAGACCACATCCCTATAAAGACCGGTTTTGTTGTGTCCCTTGGGGGGGGTTATATATACAATGTTTCACTGTATTCCAATTTCCATCTTGGCAGCAAGAAATGTAAAGCTTAAACCTGATGTTACTGTGGTTATCTTAATCAGTTGTTTTTCATTCATCGCTTCCAGGGTATTGGATGTTACATGTTCCGTATTGATGACACTGACGTAATTGACGCCACATTACATGGCAGTGCCGCAAGATTTATCAACCATTCTTGTGAGGTATGGGCTTACCTTTTCACTTTCTTTTGTTTATGTCTGTAATGAGATGAAGAAATGCTTTCTTGAAAGAATTTTGCTGATAACAATTTTTAGAATCTTTTATGAAAATTTAAGACTGCCCAAAAAAAAAAAAGAAGAGGGGGGATTTTTTTCACTCAGTCAGCTTGTTCTTAGAAACCTCTGAAGAGATATTGATGAAACATTACAGGAGGCATGTGGCCAGATCAGCCTACATATTCTACTTCACATATGTAGATGGAGCTTAAGTAAGCGATTTAGGCCCACTTGGATCTCGTTTTATTCATTCAGCTAAATGTAGAAAATAGGTCTTATTGTAAAGTCCAGTCACTGTATTTGTAAAATGGAGTGTACATGTTTAAACCATTGCTTTTCTTTTTCAGCCAAATTGTTACTCAAAGGTGATAAATGTCGATGGCAAGAAGCACATTGTGATATTCGCTATGAATTCGTAAGTACTGTTTTAATTCGCTATGATTTGTACGTTGCTATGAAATCATAAATAACGTTTTAATTTGCTATGAATCCATAAGTACCATTTTGATTGATCCTTTTGGATTTGCATTTGAAGTAGTGTAGTAGGAACTCCCAAGATGCTTATTTCATATCAGCACTTCATTCTTTGACCCCCACAAACTGTGATGGAATGAATTTTAATTGTGAAAGGGTTCTGAATCATTATTTTGATGACCCACACCCCCATTAGGTCATTCTCTGCCCAACCACCTCCGCAAACAAACTTTGGAAGTATATGGGAATCACCCTGTCGGTCCATCAATCTTATCCCATTCATAACTTCTTCATGTTTCCTTGGAGAGAGATATTATTTCACACAATTCTTCTCCATGACCTAAGGGTGTGTCATGACCTTGAACCAAGGGCAAGTTTGCTGCAGAGGGTATTTGACCTATTAGGACAGCTCTAGTTATTTCTATACATCACCATTACACCAAACTCATCTGAAGAAAGAAGTTTGTCTGCTTTAACTCATCAACCCACCCACCCCCTGAAAAACAATGGACTCTTCTGTAAATCAATGAATTAGACCAGTCCAAATATGTCTCTAGGGGTAAATGAGTTAAACATCACAATGTTTATCTCCCTTGATCAGGCGTACTTGGCAATTAGTGGAGCTCATAAATTTCTTATTTTCAAAACTTGTTATACTGTCAATTTTTTTTTTTCTATCCTCAGGATAACTCGTGGTGAAGAACTTACGTATGATTACAAGTTTCCAATTGAAGAAGTGAAGATTCCCTGTACCTGTGGTTCCAAGAGATGCCGCAAGTACCTGAACTAAAGACGTTATACATAACATTTGATAAACAACCCGGTGAATAGCGTAGCGAAGAAAAACGCTTGTGATACAAAACACAGAAAAGACAAACCTGAGTTGTGAATGTCCCAGTCATTTTTCAATAATATTGTATCAGCATTGACAATTTTGCAGTGTCCTTTCTGATCTGATTTTTTTTTTCTAATTTTTATTTTTTTTATTTTCATAATATAACACTAATCTGTTACAGACAGTGTCATGGTATTAACCAATGATTGAAGGTCATAGTAATGACCTCAGAATTGGCACGGTGACATGTATGGTGGCACTGTCATGAGTAAGGTGGCAGAATTGCCATCTGCATCATTGTGTTGAACGACTTTTAAAACAAATGACGATGTCTGTCCGTCTGTCAACAATGTTATTTAGCTGTTGTGTCTAGCTTTTTTGTGAGTTTTGAAATACTACGCTTCACAATTCGGTGAAATGTGGTTTCTTGTTGACAGTGCTTTTGTAAGAACCATTGAAAGGCGAGTTCAGATCCATTTATGTTGAAAGTGTTATGGCAGTAAACCGTTAAGAAGTGTATGTTGTAATGATAACTGGTAGCCACTGTCACGGCGATGTCTTCATTGGTCATGTAGATAGGCAGTGGCCGGCAGTGGGACACTAAGAACCAACATATTTTCAGGGTCAAACTGACCATGTCATCTAGATTACCACTCATCAGTGCTGATAATGTTCCCAATTCCACTGTTTAAATACAAATTGTCAGCTCCAGGGACCTCTTGACTTCTGTATTAAGTCTTGGGCAGATACTGTAATATATTATCCCATGGCATCAGGGAAAATTTAATGTGCCAAAATATCATTGTGTTAAAAGTAGGTCAGTAAGTTGAAACTAGGTCACATTGTGATCTGCATGAGTATTCGTATCCAGTCACCTAATATAATTCAGACCAGCCCAAAACAATTGTGCACATCTAAATGTTTATAATGTTTTTACCCATTAATGTCTCGGAATGACCAGCATAAAGTTGTGTAGTTCCACATAAAAATAACTCATGACATCAAAATGATGACATCGGCATATTTACATAGATGGTGTCTGGCGAAGTGTGGGAAAAATCAATCATTTAAAATACGTTTTTCAGAATATGACCCAGCATGCATTTTGTATCTATGAAGTTTGTTGTAATTTCCTTCAAATCTGAAATATTTATATGAATGTCTCATTGTGAATAGACATTTAGATCTGTAGATTTATATATATATATATAACTTATAAATGTAGATTTTTTACACATGAACGGCGCTAAATAACTTGAAGAACTGCTTTATGGTGGTACATGTGTATTCCATCTTGAGAGAGAGATAGAGAGCAATAGAACAACTCTCCATTTCCACTTGGCAGGCTAAATACCAAGGCTTTACTTTTTGTATTTTCATTTATTTTTTTTCAAAAAAGAGAAGAGGCCCTGTTGATTTTTGAATGTTGTCATAATTTTTCTGGGTTCACCTAGATATATCTAAATGAACAGAAACACGGCTTTCATCTTTTATTGTTAAGGTAAGGTGAACTGTTTATGGTGACAAAGTTCACAGAGGTCATCAGACACTTCCTGTAGAAGTGGAACATCACAGGAAACAAAATGGCAGCTACCGTTTAAAATTGTTGAACGGCAAACAAATGAACAACAGAGAAACACGTGCTTGGGGTATAAATATCAAATATAAATATATATATCATGTCTACTATCTCTACCTCCATCTGTTAAAAGAGTTCTTTTCATCACTACCTCCTATTTGTTGTGAAAAATTTGATGTTCGGTTCTTGTATGAAATACATGCATTTTGTGTAGAAATTTCATCCAAATTGAGGTAGTTTAAATTTTCTACTTGGGTCAATACATTCACCCTCTTATCACACATTTGGACTGATCTGTGTCTTTGATCTTATGGAGAGGCCATTATTTTCTGGGAGTGGAGGAGCCTCAAAAGTTTTATTTTGATACGTTGTGTAAAGATACCCCTTAGTCTGTGGTCAAAATATGTTTTTGTATTGGCCAAATTATGGCAGATGTTTAAATGTTGCATGATAGGGAAAAAAAGAGTTCTGATGTATCAGAGACATGGAAGACTTTTAACGTTTTGCATGATGGGAAATGATTTCGAGTTCTGATATATATATCCACGATACCATGGAAGACTTAACATATTGTGTGACGGCAAATGGTTTTAATATATCGGATACATCGTGGAAGACTTTAGCATGTTGCATGATGGGAAAGAGTTTTGAATTCTGATATATCAGCCTCATCATGGAAGTTTTTTTTTCCATATGCATGATGAGAAGTAGTTTTGATATCTGAAAGAACCATTAAGTGATGAACAAATACCAATACCTGTGTTTCACGAGAGTGGGAAGTCTGTTCCGAGGGTTACGACAACATCTATACATTTATCTCGTGTTTGAACAAGTGACTATCATTTTGCATTTGCCATTTTAGTTTTGATAAAACATTTTACGTTATGTTTTGTGTTCATTTTAGTAAGATATTTTACGTTTTTGTACATACATTGCTTTATTGTTTATTTTATTTGTTTGTTTTTCCAAATCAATAGACATTGTCTAGTGATTAGTCATAGTACCTCGTCATGATAAAGTCAAATTAATTATCCAGTCAATTGACCTATCGCCAAATGTCCGACGCGTGACTCTCTTCAACTGCACTATTTGACATCATTCGATTGTGACATCATAATTACACAAAATGTTCCGACAGGCCATTTGATTGTAACGTCATTATGAAAAAGTTGTGACCTTTTGCGAAAGGTCAGTTGTGGATGATGTACAGAACTGGTTAGCCATTCAATAGTGTTTGACCTTCAAAATGTCAAGGTCGTGATACAACCAAAGCATTCATGATTTGTAAACTGATGTAACTAGTGTATTTTATTGTACATCTTTTCATTGTATATGATTTAACCATATTTATTGCGTAATAAATAAACTACCCATTAAAATTAAAAATATATATTAAAAATTTTCATAAATTTGTGTATGAAATTCTTTAATTTTCGGGATAGAATTTTAAAGAAGTCTCCCCTTTTCAAGTATTAATAATGTGGGTGATATATAAGTGAACTTGAAATTTGGAATGACATTTTCTGAAAAAAAATAAACTTCTCTTAGTATTTGAATCTTATTAGGGGGCAATGTATTAAGAAATGGCAAATTAAAAAACAAAATTAAATTTGAAATGATTATTTTGCTGTCAGTTAGAGCTTTCAATACTCTTAGCAAAGATTTGAGTGTATCAGTTTATGTATAATATCATATTTTTGTCCGTGTTTTTTTTTTTTTTTGAGTGTCCAAATCTTGTGATATTTGCCAGTTACATACATATATATATATAATTCATACATTGCAATGCAAGGCCATTTTTAACAAATTATTGAATATATCAAACGTTATAAGTAAACATAAGATGAATAAACTAGTATAGTTGCCAATTTATAGACCCTTTTTCTACATTGTATCATAACCTTACTCTGTTCAGATTGAAATTCTGTTTTTATCTTTTTTTTTATAACTTTTAGTTACACAGTAGAGACTAGTGATTAATCCAGGCTTGTGCCAATAATTAACCAATACAAGTGTCAATGTTTTATATATACCGGTACTCAATATCAATGTTTTAATTAAATTTTTCTCCTCCCAATTAATCAATATTGTTCACAACTGAACTGGTTGGAGACCATTAGCCCCCTAGGACCGGTATCTAGCTTTTGTGTGATTTCATCTTTAGTGTGTACCACGACAATATTTTTTTCCTTTTGTTTGAAAAAAAATGTCAAACAGCTGATGAATGATCTAAAACAAAATCTCACAAGATCGTGTACTACATGTTTATAGCCGGAATAATGCAAAAACGGGCTACTGGTCCTATAAAGCCGACTAGTCCCCGACCTGTACAATAGTTGGGTGTGGCGTAAAACTCCCTGTATACAATTCGGTGTACATGATGCTCAATGTGTTTTTTTGAATTTGCAAATTATCTTAAGGATATATTAACGTGATGACATTTAAACAAGATAGTTGAGAAGGAAGGTGAGAATTGGTACACTGAGGAGTCTTAAGTGTTGAAATGAGACAGGGAAACTGATTTACTGTCAACCAAGATGCAGTTCATTTCTGTCTCTGTCTTCAATTCAGCAACAGTGACGTCAAGTTTTAAGAACAGCATTTTAAACATAGGACCTAGATATACTTCCTGCTGGAAATATATGGATTAAGTACAATCGCAAATTAATTAATAGGGCACAATTTAGTAACACTAATTGCAAGATTTATATTATTTACAGTTTACAAGTATTATTGTTATCAAATTTTGAGTTTGTCACCTCCCCCAGGGAAACAACTTAATGCAGTATAAGTGTAATTAGCATATGTTGTATATGCAGTTTGTGCGATATACAAATTATGAGCTATGTTTTCCAGAACGTGATTGAAATAAGAAACCAGGGGCCCACTTTACAAAAGGTTGTAAGTCCTAAATTCTAACTTTTAGTCCTAACTACCATGGCAATGCATCGCTGATTGGTCAGTTCCATGACAATTAGGACTAAGACTTGCACCTTTCGTAAAACGGACACCAGTATTCCCCCCCCCCCCTTTTTTTTTTCTTTTTGTTCTCTGTTTATTAGAATATCTGTCTATTTTGTCAAATTTTAGACTTATTGTTGTTTGTCATACCTGTACCAAGTACAGAAAGGTCATACTTACAAAATATGTATCTTTAATACACTGTCGTATTACAGGAGTATTTTAATGATAAGAGTTATTTTTACATTGACAACTCTGTTGCCATATTTGAATAGTTTGCAATATTAGTTTGTGTGTTCCTGTTTTGTTTTCAGTATTTTTTGTTTTTTTTTTCACATTGTGTGTTCATTAGATATGTAATATAGTTTGGCTTCATAGAAGCTGAAATTGAATATGTTACCTTATATTCTGATTTGCCAGCTCAACCGAATATGAAATATTTATCAACAATGTAAGTTGCTTTATGTATGATAAACTAGTTACCTGTTGTAGTTATCTCCCCTTCTTTAAAGTCTCGCCATCAACCAGCTTGAAAGGTGTGTGTGTGCGACATTATAACCTTTGATGTATTTTACCTGTAAGCGGAGGATAAATTGTTTGTTTGAGTAATAAATTGTTCACAGAAAACTTCAAAGAAATTATGATGGTGAAATAAACAATACTATATTTGCTTTTGATTTGGAAATTGACAAAGTTATTATACAGATAGATCGCACAATAATAATCAATTGGCCAGTGATCTGTTATTTTATTAACTTGTTATCCCCTGTGGTAAATTTAGACTCACCCAAATCAATAAATAGTATGGTCTACTGTTGTACTTCAGAAGTGAACAAGTTCATATTGCATGTAAAATTATTTTTAAATTTTGATTCTAAATCTTGCACCCCTAAATTCAGACAGTGGACTTGACCATTCTTTGAAATGGGCAAGTCCAAATGTGACTTCAGGGGTTGATGGGCCAATAATCTATTACAGATATTGTATAAACGGATTGGTATTAAGTGATCTGTTATTATATAAACAGATCATTTTATAAATGGTTGTCTAAATACAATATGATAGGATTCTCAGTATTGGATACCTAAGTACGCTGTTGAAATGTATAAGGGTACATGAATTGACACACACTAGTATGGTTATGGTTGAATTAAATGATATTTGAGTAAAAATATACCGATTTAACTCATTCGCCCCGAAAGACACATTTGGACTGGTTTAAGTCATTGATTTTCAGAAGAGTCCATTGTTTTTCAGGGGTCATTGAGGTAAAGATTTGTTTGCATGTTCAGTATCTTAATTTTACTATCTATTTATTGTGGGACTGGCTTTCAATTATGTAGTAATGTTTGTCAAAGAATATCAAGTGAGTATTTTTTTTAACCATATCTCTGCATGTTTTATAAGGAGGTAGCTGTTCTAGTGTGGTTCTTTGGATTATCTACGAAATATATTCAGGATCAGTATCAAATGAAAATTAACTACATGTGGAATATCAAAGTGTGGGGGGGGGGGGGTATCTGTTGTTGACGGATGTAAATGTCTCATGAAATTGTTCTTGCATCTACATGTAGCTACAAGCATAGCATGTACTGGTAAAACCAAGGCCCAAGTTTGAGCCAAAACTTTTTTTCTGGCACTGTAAACTGATGTATGTATGGGTGTATATCACAGGGACATGTCGCTCTGTAAGTATACCAAGGGAGGTAATTAATTAGCTAGACCAGTACAGAAAGGGCATGAAAGTTTTAAACTATAAGTGTAAAAAATTATGTGTGTGTGAAGTTTTATTGTTAAATTTGTGATTTTGTCACTAAATTTGGAAGAAGAATCAAGTTTTTGTAAGTTATGTAAATAGATGTATAGTTTGTACATATCTATAGACATTTTATTCATACTACGACTTTTATCAGCTGTATATAGATGTGTGTAAAGCAAATATAAAAAGATATTTTACAGTGTTTTGTGTTTTGTTGATTTTCGACCCAGGAATTTGCATTGTTGACTTTGTCAAAATCACGTTTCTTGTGAAAAAGTTCCAAGGTCACAGATTGCCATGTGTATGGTCATAATTTAATTTTTGCATCTACTTAGGGTTTTTTTTTTTTTTTTTTTTTTTTTTTGTTAGCTCACCTGAACCAAAGGTTCACATTTCTTTCATCATTTAGCTTTACCGGGGGACATCCCTGGACATCTACACGCGTGTTTACCACAGGTTTTGATACGCTAAAACTAAGACCTATAGTGTCAAGGTTGAAGGATAATTGATCATTCAAAATAATAGGGCCTATATGCAATTCAGAAATATGAATTTACCAAACCTGATATCAGGAAAATAAAGTTAATTTTGTCAATTTGACATGTTATTACTTTGAGTAGTGATCAATTAGCGAATGTCCGATATTGAAAATGTGAAACACCAAACTGACTCTCAAACGTTTAATATTCGGCAAGATATAAAGTTTTTATTTTCAAAAATATAATGATGAAATTAATCATCCATTTACAGTATCAAAGATTATCGACATCTACCAAATCCTAGACATCTTGCATGATTTTACTGCCTGAGCATTTCTCTACCACCACTGATTGAGTAGATGCGGTGAATATTTCACACTAGAATGCTAATAATTTTAGTTTTGATTACAATTACATGTATGTGGCAAGTTTTTGTTTTTTTACTCCGAGACCTAAGAACAAATTTGTCTTGTCACTTGCCTTTTTAGGTCACCCGAGTTAAAGGTTCGGGGTGACCTATTGCGATCCTCTTTTGTCTGTCGTCGTGTGTCATTAACATTAACACATTTTCAACTTCTTCTCAAGAACCACTGGGCCAATTTTAACCAAACTTGGTATATATACACTTTCACAGCGGTCCTGTGACTTTGCCAGTCTTCCGGTTGGCAAAATGGTACAGATACTCGCAAAAACATAGACATCGTTATATTAACTGATTGTTTCTTGACGTCATTTTCTGGGAATCTGTATCATTTTGCCAACCATCACTGGACCGCAGTTACTGCTAAAGAGTCTATAGCATCCCCATGTGAAGCTGCGTAAAGTTTGCGAATGAAAAGTGGCTAGGACTCGTAGGGGCCAAAATGGACCAAAACTTGGTACATCTTTCAAATCTTCTCATGAACCAATGATCAGATGACTTTCAAATTTTGTATGCATAATTGTTACATCAAAGTTTGCGAATGAAAATGAAATCTGTCCATAAACGAGCCACTAGGGTGCGCTTCTGTAACACAGGGTACAGTTGTATTACAGATTGTTTAATAACTCAAAATTGATCGACTTTTTGTATACAAAGATATATGAGAAAGTTGTTTGAAATTATCTAAGGATAATTTTGACAATTTCAAGGTCATGGTCACAGGCACCTAAATAAATGGAAAATGTAATTTTTCTTTGTAAAATTTTAGACATTTTTGACTACTTCTCCAGAACAATTGGACCAAATTTGACAGGAAGTATAACCATGTTAAGGCGTATAAAGTTTGGAGATGAAAAGGGGCTAGGACCAAACACAACTGCCATGGCTAAATTTAGAACAAATGAGTCAGCAGGTATTTTTGATTTTATACATGTTTCTCCAAAATTATTTAAGCTAGAAAAAAAAATGTTACCTGGTGGAAATTGTCAGGTTGACTCTTATGTGAGTTATTTCCCCTTTTTTGTGGATTTTCTTGTTTTTGGATGTTATTTGACATTATCTTGAAAGGTATACTAGCAAGAGTAAAAGTGAAAGAAGCAAAAATATTCAGCACACGAAGTTCTACAAAAAAGTCTAGAGGGTCAAAATTGTCAGGTCACCCTTAATGGGATTATTTTCCCCTTTTAAGTGGATTTTTCATGTTTTTGTATGTTTTATGACATTATCTTGAAAAGTATACTAGCTAGAGTAAAAGTTAAAGAAGCAAAAATGTTCAGCACAAAAAGATCTACAAGAAAATCAACAGGGCCGAAATTGTCAGGTCACCCCTTATGGGACTTATTTTCCCTTTTAAGTGGATTTTTCATGTTTTTGGAAGTTTTTTGACATTATCTTGAAAAGTATAATAGCTAGTGAGGGCCGAAATTGTCAGGTTGCCCCTTATGGGAGTTATTTCCCCTTTTAGTGCATTTATCATGTTTTTGAAAGTTTTGTCCTATTGAAAAGTTTAATAGATAAAGAGAAAGAAAGAAGTAAAAATGTTCAGTATGCAAAGATACAGGAAAAAGTCAACAGGTATTAAATTGTCAGGTTGATCCTTATGGGAGTTATTTCCCCTTTTAAGTGAATATTTTCATGTTTTGGGCTGTTTTTCCCTATTATCCAATGATCACCACAAAGATCTACAAAAAACTTATTGTGCAGAAATTGTGAGGGTGATCCTTGTGAAAGTTTTTAAATGGATTTCGCATGTTTTCGACTGTTGTTGCACATTACATCTTGTAAGATCTATAAAAAAAGTCGTCATGGCAAGTCTACCCTTATGCAATCCTTTTCAATGAATTTTTCATGCTTTGGGTTGCTTTTCAGTATATTGTCAGTAAAATACATTTCACTCAGGTGATTATAAAGGCCCCCAATGAGCCTACTGTTTTTCATGTTTATTAACCATTTTATCTTTTACACATTTTTTTTATGTTTTCTGCAATATTGACCAATTTTGCCAGGTGAGCGACTTAAAGCCCCTTGGGCCTCTTGTTCATGTTTTGGGCTGTTTTTTGGCATTATCTTGATATGTATGAGAGAAAGTGAAAGAAGCAAAAATGTTCAGCTTGCAATGATCTACAAAAAAGTTAGCAGGGCCGAAATTGTCATGCCATCGCTGATTGGAGTTATTTCCTCTTAAAATGGATTTCTCATGTTTTGGGCAGTTTTATCCTATTACCTTGAAAAGTATAATAGATACAGAGAAAGTGAAAAAGCAGAAATGTTCAGCATGGAAAGATCTACAAAAAAAGTTAACAGGGCTGAAATTGCTGGGTTACACCTTATATTTCCCCTTTTATTCTCAAATTTGAGACATGTTTTACTTCTCAAGAACCAGTCAGCCATTTTTAACCAAACTAGGCATGTATCATCCCCATGTGAAGCCGCATAAAGTTTGTAAATGAAAAGGGGTGCTAGGTGCCATAGGGGCCCCAAAAGTGGCCAAAAAGGACCAAATCTTTGTACATCTTTAAAAAATCTTCTCATGAACCAATGATCATATGACTTTCAAATTTGTTATGCATGACTATACAGTCAGTATCTACAATGTTTGTGAATGAAAAGGAAATATGTCCATACACAGTCCACTAGGGGGTGCTTGAATAACAGGGTACAGTAGTATTCAAATGGCTTAATAATTCAATTGACTTTTTGTACCAGTGTCATGCTATATTTTGACCCCCAAGATAGAATAACCCCCAGAGTCATTTTATCGCGATCCCCCCACCTTGCGATAAAATGACCTTCCTGAAAATTTTAATTTTACATGGGGGTCAGTGTATCACGGCTGCGATAAAATGACACCCCCCCCCCCTATGAAAATTTTTCTAAAAATGTCTAGTGGCATGTTTCGACATTAAGAATATATGCATATGAGGGGGAGGATCAAAATATCGCAACCGCGATGATGACCCCCCTTTGAAAATGTTTATTGGCATGCTTCTTCATTTAGAGTCAATATTTCATGCCCATGTGGTCTTTATTTTTTGTTTTGCTGAATATGTGAATTCTAAGGATGGGGGTCAAAATATTGCGGCCGCAATAAAATGACCCCCTATGGAAATTTTTCTATAAATGTAACTTCATTTAGAATCAATATTTCATGGCTATCCAACCATAATTTTTCTGAATATGAATAATTAGGGGGTCTTCTAAATGATGAAACATGCCATTAGACAATTTTTAAAAATTTTCATAGGGGGTTCATTTTATCGGAGCTGCGATATTTTGACACCCCCCTCCCCCTAGTATTGACATATTTAGAAATAATTTTGGTGGTATAGCCATGAAATAGTGATTCTATATGAAGAAACATACCAATATACATTTTTAGAAAACATTTTATTGGAGGGTCATTTTATTGCAAGGGTCAAATTATCACACTGGGGGGGGGGTCAAAATATTGCATGGGGGGTCACTCTTTCTTGGCAGTAAACCATGATCAAATGACCCCGAGGGTCATTCTATCGAGGGGGTCAAATAATCGTATGACATCTGGTATACAAAGATTTACAGGAAAGTTGTTAGGAATTATCTAAGGATCATTTTTACAAAATTGTCAAATTTTAGACATTTTCGATTTCTTAAGAACCAGTGGACTAATTTAAACCAAACTTGAATCCACATTTATCTTGGGTGACTGTTAAGGCCCATTGGGCCTCTTGTTTTAAATGTGTTACTTATATTTTTATTTTAGTGGTATTTATTCAGTCAAGAGGGGAAATAAAACCAGAAACATATACAGTAAAACCTGCTATAGCGGCCCACCTCTATATAAGGATCACCTGTCTATAAAGGCCAGTTACATATATACAATACAGTAAAACCTGCTATAGCGGCCACCTCTATATAAGGATCACCTGTCTATAAAGGCCAGTTACATATATACAATACAGTAAAACCTGCTATAGCGGCCACCTCTATATAAGGATCACCTGTCTATAAAGGCCAGTTACATATATACAATACAGTAAAACCTGCTATAGTGGCCCACCTCTATATAAGGATCACCTGTCTATAAAGGCCAGTTACATATATACAATACAGTAAAACCTGCTATAGCGGCCCACCTCTATATAAGGATCACCTGTCTATAAAGGCCAGTTTTGAAAAGTCCCTTGACTGCATACTTCAACTAAATTAAACCTGTGTATAAGGGTCACCTGCACATAAAGGTCAATATTCTCTGGTCCCTTAAGTGGCCCCTATATACAGGTTTTACTGTATGTAACTTTAGGATCATGTTAAAATGTTTGATATTGTTCAGTGCTTCATTTCTTTTTTTTAGCTCAACTGAGCCGAAGGCTCAAGTGAGCTATTGTGATTACCTGGCGTCCAGTCGTCCATAAACTTTTCATATCTTTTACTTCTTCACTGAAACCACAGAAGGGATGTTGATGACACTTGACAGGGAGCAAGTGCTCAAGATCCTTTACCAAGTTTTCAGCCAAATTGACCCAGGGGTGGATCCAGGGTGGTGCAGAATAGGTCCCGAAAGGTACCCCTCTTTAAAAACTTCTTCTCCAGAATCGCTGCATGAATTGAAAATGTTTCTGAGTGATCTACATGGATATATGATTCAAGTTTGAATTTTTCATAGAAATCAGAAAATTGATTTTTGATGCGTTTTTTAGGTCTTTTCAGACTTTATCATTTTCATTCATTTTTGCATGATTTCCTCAATTATCTCCCCTTGTATTCACTTTGATCTATTCATTTGTATATTGTGTATGTAGATGAAGAAATGTTTTTGTGCAAGAATTTTGCAAAACTTTAATTTCTAGAGTTTTTTTTTATTAATTTTGAAGACTGCAAAAAAGAGGGGTGTTGCATATTTCATACGATCAGCTTTTGTTTCAAAACCATTGAAGGAATTTGACAAAACTTTACAGGAAGCAAGTACTCAAGGTTCTCTACCAAGTTTGTAGTTTTCAGCCAGATTGGCCCAGGGGTGGATCCGGGGTTGGGCAAAATAGGTCACATAAGGTACCCCTATTTAAAAATCTTCTTCTCCAGAATCACTGCATGAATTGAAAAACAGATTGTTTTGAATGATCTACATGAATGCATGATTTAAGTTTGCACTTTTCATAGAAATGGGAATATTAATTCTTGAGGTGTTTTTTGACATTTTGACTTGTCATTTTCATTCATTTTTACACAGTATCCTCAATTATCTCCCCTTGCATTCACTATGATGCATTCATTCCATGTGTTTTACTTGTATATAGGTGAAGAAATGTTTTTTTGCAAGAATTTTGCTGAAATGTTATTTTTATATATTTTTTATTAATTTCTTAAAACAGCAATATTTACTTTTTCGTGGCCAG
This sequence comes from Atrina japonica, assembly GCA_030159075.1. Classification (NCBI taxonomy): domain Eukaryota; kingdom Metazoa; phylum Mollusca; class Bivalvia; order Pterioida; family Pinnidae; genus Atrina; species Atrina japonica. The sequence continues at coordinate 837,826 of BROG01000088.1, read as the reverse complement.
ATCAACCTACATGTACATAGATGTGTTCTTCTTGGTCTTCTTTCAACATTTGTAGATGGTTCTCAGGTGAGCGATTTAGGCCCTCTTGGGCCTCTTGTTGGTGATGATATAACGTGGGTAAAATCTCTAGAATTTATTTTCTAACATATGCATACCCCATTTAAGTGTACAATACATGAATGTTACTCCATTTCTACTGAAAATATATACCAGTTTGTACAAAGCCGTCTGATCTGCCCCTGTTGGTATGATTTATAATTTTGAAAGCTCGATACTTTCAGTAGAATACAGTGGTTATAATATAGGTCTATGATTAATAATATTTCACCCTATTTAACTTTCTCTTCTTTCGAAATTCTACCCGGAATTTTCAGTCCGGTCGGACGCATTTTGAGGCCGGACCGATTATTATAAGACAGGTGTCAGATTTCTTCCCTTTTAAACAAGCATTCGATCGAGATGTATAAAACGATTTTCCCTTGTGTCATTATCAGTTAAAGATTGCAAAATTTAATCATTGATGATACAAAATTCTTTACACTGAATGTATACACAATTTTCATGCGTACTGCGCCTTGTCATTCTTCCCAATCTTAATAAAAAAAAATTACGCCCCTCTTTGAAAATTCCTGATCCGCCCCTGATCGCTGGAAGTTGTAAAAAAATAAATTTCAATTTTAGATTTTACTGAGATCGGTCAGATGTACATGGGATTGAAACTGGGTGATTGAAGAATGTTTTCCCATAAATCTCAAATCGCTACCAGCGATATACATGTATAAAGCCTAATATATATTAGGATGAAGCATTTGTGTCGAGGTCTGGGAGATTCGTTAAAATTATTTTCCAGAATCTGGCGAAATCTTGCTAACAAAAAACTTGATTATATAGAACATTATTATTGACACGATCTGTTTCATCCTAATTAATTAACGCGTCAGTCATCTCAAATGTATTCAATGAGTATTGATTTTTGTAAAAAGTTTCGCCGTAGTTGTCTCCCTCCAACACACTATTGTTGATCTCGTTAAACAGCTGACAGTAGACGCAGTAAACAAAAAGAAATCTACGGGTGTTGTGTGAATATAACCAGTACATAGGAGCGATTACATACATTTGAAGTGACTTTGGGGTACCCATTTAACTGCACTGTAAGTATCATGCCATTCTTGTGATTTATTTCGTTAGTATTCTCTAGAACTTGCCATTGTTTACAAAAATAAAACGGTTTTAGGTCAATATCAATTGAGGCCATTCGCTACACACGAGGAGAAAAACTGCGATGGTACAGCGACTAGGCTTATGCTGAAATTACACAAATATAGGACAGGCGGTTAAAATGTACCGCTAATGTTGTACTGAATGTTAATATTGTGGTCGACTAGGCTTCGTAAAATATATATTTAAGCAGGTGCGTATGCACTATTTTAATGTTCTTTTGTGTTTTTTATTTCCTGTCCGTTGACATTTTAAACAAAAACATACAGTTCTAATGACATCATCGCGCTTAGAATAGTTTGCAGATATGAATGATGACTTGCGGAATACATATTTTAACCGACATTGCGGAATTAATTAAAATGGTTTTTTTCTTCAGAGACTTATAAATACATACACTCGGGGACAGTTACAAATTATATATCGTACGATGTGTTGATAGATTATATATGTCTGTCTGACCATCTATGCCAGTATGTCCGACAATCTGTGTCTGCCATAGGCCTGTATCACAGAAAATGAGAAATCTAAGTTTCGTATAACTACTTGTGTGTTCTCTCAATCTGACAGATAATTTCATATATTCACCATCATAACATGGTCACTAGTCTATATCAAATTTAAAAAAATATATATATATTTTCTCAGTTTTTCATGAGACGATATTTACAGGGTTAGCGTTATTTCTGTTGAATTTTGTGCATAATCAGTTTTCACTGATAAATCAATACTCGGTTACGTATTGAGATTCAATAACGATAATGAGGTCGATACCATATGTCTGATCGATTAGTCTTACCTACATGATATCGATCTGTGTAATGTACATGTTTCTCTCGTCCGAATCTGAGTGATGGGAACAAACGCTGTATATTTAATGATTAATATTGATTTTCTATAAAAGTGAAGAAATCACACTCAGTTTTACAGATTTGCCAACAAGTGCAGGTTCGTGACTATATCTAAGAGTGTCTTGAATTTGATGAGTAAGGAAAGGGGCTTGACGTTTTGGTGCGATGATATATGGCCAATCGCCGTTCACTGTTCGATATTATATGCACGTGTGTCTAGATATAAGATATATATATATATATATAAGATAGCCGTTATTATCTCTAGAGATGCGAGTGATAATTGTCTTTTCGTATTTAATTATCGCCATGATCTACGTGTACTAATAAATCGAAGTCGATTTGACATTTGCGTGAATGTATGATGGGTCCAGGTGATAATACATAAAATTGAATGAGTATTTAAAACAAGATTTTAAATGAATATAACAGAGTGAACAGAATAGTGTCGGCCTGATGATGATGAGGATGATGATAAATCGAATTCTGCTGATGATGATTGTAAATTTAAAGTCCAGAGTTAAACGCGCACTTTACGTCCACACTTTACACGTGAGTGTGAATGTTAACATCAAAAGCTGTGGTTTTCTTTGGCGTCAACAGCATCATAAGGGCTAGAAGTAGTTTGTAAGTATCACTCGAGCGTTTCGCTCTCGGTTGATGGGTCAAGGTTTTTTTTTCTATCATTGAGACCGATGAAGCATTGCCTTTATACTTATAGCTGTATATGATAATTGTTAAGATTAACATTATCAATAGAATGACCTCGTTAAGTGCGTATCAAAACATAACATATACATGTACATGTATTGTACTGTGGAACCTCGCCTAAAGAACACCTCACACTTAAGACTGTACATATATTCAGGCCCTTTGAAATTTCCTAACAAATATTTAACAAGAAACGAACCTCACAAAATAGACCACCTCACTTATCGGACCACATTTAATTAGTCACTAAGTTAGGTGGTGTTAATAGCGAGGTTCTACTGTATGTATATATATATATATATATGTATGCATAGGCGTCGGAGCCGGGGGGGGGGACTAGGGGGGGCTTAGCCCCCCACTTTTTTTGTAAAGACAGATATAGGTGTTGAAAATTGGGACTAAGCTCCCAGACGTTTCTGACCTGTGTGTGTGTTTTAAGTTGGTTTAGCCCCCCCACTTTCAATTTGCTTCCGACGCCAATGTATGTTAATGAAGAGACTGGAAATTAATGGTCCCGCCAATTGCGAGGGGGTTAAATCTGCAGTGTTAACTACCAATGATGATTTTAAAACCTTTTTTCTCTCTTTTAAGTGCTGTATGTCGGACTTTGTGATTTGATAGAAGATACAACAAATGTGAAAGTGAAATAATTATGTCGATAGAATTTTGTAAATGTTTTGGAAGTTGTGCAGATGTATTTGTCCCTTGTTTATGAATTCAAGGTGCTACATAAGTATATGTCTTTAACGTGTTTATCTTTGTATACAAAAGCTACATCTACAACTGTTTATTGTCCGATACTCAGGGTAACGACCATACGTATGTTGCATATAAAAGGTGAAATAAGCCTGTCTGGATTACGACTACTGCGTCAGAAATCCACACGAGAGTCCACCGCGTAGAATAATGACCCCGTAGTTGAATAACAAGGGAATCCATACACTAAAGGCTAGATAGGTAGTTTGTTAGGTGAATTTAAATAGTGTTTTACACCACATTTCCAGTTTTATGGTGGCGGCCAGTTTTTTATTGGCGGAGGAGGAAAGCCAGTTAGAATATATCCGGAAAGATACCACCGGCCTTCCGCAAGTAAACTGGAAGAAAAAAAAGAAGAAAATCAGCTTAGGTTCCAGCGGGGCTTTGTAATACACATTGTAACAGTATATCAGCTGATTGAGTTCACTGGTGTACCAATCTAATGAAAAAAACTGAATCGGCCTTTTATCACTCCTGCTTTCTGGTAAGTCGCGAAAACATATCAGAAAACGGGAATCCCTACCACCGACGTCTTGGGTATTCTTCATCTATGCGTAGCTACGCGTCTAGCTGTCCTTGTTCGAACCTGACTGTGTATTGTCCGCTTCGTTCAACACTGCGGGTAAACTGACCCCCGCCGTTTTGTTCTTGGCTTGGAAATGTATTTATCCAGGGGTTAATAGACCCTTTTTGGGGACAGGATCCAGTAATCTTCCAATTTGGAATTTAAGTCTCAATGTGCCAAATTGGAGAAAAAAGTAACTATGGTCACTTTACTCATAAGAATAAAGACATAAAAAATCATTTAACTTCTTAATTTAACCGACCACATGGATTTCATCTGAAAACTTGGAAGTATAGTTCGCACGAAAATCACCTTATTTTGGTCTAATACCATAACTGAATGAACATAATTGGGAAATTTTTGCTCAAAATTGGGGGAAGCAGGTTTTGCATTGGGAATGGGACCTTTTATAAAACCCGCATGTTGATGATGTTGATGATATTAATCCCTGTTTTCGTCAGAACATAAGATGACGTTAACGCCACCAATAATTTGCTAGTATACCTCATTTTACTTTCATAGACTTTGAAGTCTCACTTGGTTGAATTACGTCTTTGATATTATGCATATAACCGATATCTCAATTCACCATGTTCATCTAGTTTGTTCTTAGAGAACTCTCATAGCATTGAAATACATTTGTAGCGTCGGTAAAAATTTCTGACCTTTTATTCACAGATTGTGTTCACTTGATATTATCGGGAAAAACCCTGGCTTGCATTGTTTTGGTCTATACTAAATGGTGTGTGCCCTTAAGCGGATTCTTTTAGTATAGGTTCACCAAGGTAACGGGCACATGTTTACAAACGTAAAGAGTTTAAGTTGAATCACAATAAGGATGACAGACTTGTTTCCGGCAACAAAAATATCAGAGCTGCAAAAATACATAACAGTTCTGTATTTTTTTTTATAAATAATACATAGGTAAACCTATGGAGAGGGCGAAGGCATTCATCAACAGTTTTACATGTTCAGTTAATCCCTTTGGGGATTCCGTCGTGTTGCCCCCTGCCTGGGGCAACACGACAGAATCACCAAAGGGATTAATATTCAGTGTTTTTATCACGTAAATGTCCCGGTCATTCATTCATTGTTTTAAATAAAATATTGATTGACTGACTGTTTCTTCTGTGCTAAAACTTAAATAGAATATATGTGGTATTTATTAGTTATGAATTAAATGCACATACATGTTTTTATGCAATATATATTTTTCTATATCCCAGCATATCCATAATTTCGTGTAGTTCACATTACCAGAATAATTGAGGCGCTTCGTGATCGGGTTTGATGTACAACTCTGGTCGTTATGGCCTAGTCTCGGTCTGCAAAACGTTTGCTAGTACGGTAGTTTATTACTTTGTTTGTAATGCACTTTAAAAGTAATGACTTCGCATTTCCGACATTTTGTTTCTGTCTCGCGCAAATTCCCGATGTGAGCAGAATTTTTTCCATTAGTAGTACGGGTCCCCGGATGTAGTGGGAATTAAAAAAATGTGAGCTTCTCTACATATATGAGGGCTTCGCCCTCTATAAATCCCGTATGTGACACGTACGTTCATAGGTCTACACTTCTGTTGGACACCTGGACATGTTATCAATGTTCCTGCAGACGAATACACATGTATAAAAGGTTGTCATTAATGATATACATATAGGTCATTCTGACCACTTTATATGGCACATTTATTATCATATATGACAAATCATGTCACATTTATGTTGCAGACAAAGATATGGGTCTAGTATATTTACATAATCATGACACAATTGGCAACCATAATCAAAGTACTGGAAGCCTGGCTTACAAAGACATGTAATCAAGCAATACTGTTGTTGTTGTTGTTTTGTTTTGTTTTTTTTTCTTTCTGACGGTAATACGGAGGCTGCGCAATCTTTCCTGCGTTCTGTCTAGCCTTCTCTGGCTCTTCGTATGCGGAGAGATACAATCTGTTTCCGGTTTACCAGAGTTTAAAATTAGAGGAAAATTCGCATCTATATATATAATCTAGATAATGTTGAAACCACTGTAGGAGCAACGTCAGAAAATTTCAATACATATTTTGACTTAACATACATGCACTATATCATATCGCCGCACGCAGTTTCATTCTGATGGTAATGCGGAGACCGCACTGCGCCAAAAGTCGATTGCGCACAACTCGACGATCGCTATAGCTGGCGGACTAAAATAGTTCCATTCTGTATATCACAGTGATTTGCACACGCGCGCGTATTTATGCGTTTCTTGGAGTATAAAAAAATAAAATGGCCTACACATTTCATACATGACCACCAAACGAAGAAGTATTCTATATATGAACGAAAACTTATAGTAAACAGTATAAAATTGGCTTATCTTGGTGCAAGAATAGCAAAACAATGTCAATCTGAAGTAAATATTTCAATTTATATATATTTAATGCTAATTATTAACTCAAATTCTGCAGTTTAAAATTCTTTGGGATTTTCGTTTTCAAAATATATACTCATTTCTTGTATAAAAGATATCAAGAAAATGTTTACATCCCCATCTCCAAAAAAGAAAAAGAATCTAAGTCAGACTTGCGACTTATACCGATTTTTTTTTTTTTTTTTTTTTTTTATCCATATACGCACTTGGTTCTTTATCTTACAATTTTGATACCGGATATTGATTTCAGATCATCGGCTTAAGTTTTCAATTATTTCCGTTTTGTTGTTTTTAATTAATTGATTGAGTTAGTTTTAAAGGTTGTAAAGTGTAGCGTGTAGGGAAATTTAAGACATATTCTAAATAAAACCTAATTTACCAATACTTGTAAATGATAAAATGAGTTATCATAATTCGTAAAATTTTAAACCAATGACTTCCTGCTAAAGCTAGTTTTCTCAAATATTTAACTACATTCCCATTAGTAAATGCACCCCCTCAAAAAATAATAAGGTTTGTTCTAGTAAACATAATTGCGTATTACTGGCCGTTGTCAGGGTTCTGTCATATTTCAAGTTTTTATTTTAAACTTAACTTGGTGAGTGGTTAATACAAAAACAGTTTCCATGCTTTAATTTTTATACGCTCGTCGAAGACGTCGCATTATGGTATTGCGTTGTCCGTCCGTCTGTCCGTCCGGCTGTTTTATACAATAACTCAAACAATTATGGTTCGATTTTCGTCAAACTCGGTAGGATACTTCATTACATGAACCGTTCTAATGAGTGCGTAAATTGTGAAATTTCAACTATATTTGCCAGAGTTATGTCCCTTTTATTGCTAACTATGAGCATTATGTACAAAATGCGAGAACTTTTTTATTTTTCATTTAATTCCTTTCAAATTTGGTATGGTATCACAAGAAGCAATATTGTTTTACATGTAATACGGGTTTTGTTGTCGTGTTTCAACTTTCCGCAGAATTGGAGTTATGGCCCTACGTGACCTAGTTTCTGGTTTCCGGTGTTCAATTTTCTTGTGGGCGCAACTAGTCTCATATTTTTCACACGAATATTTCGCGATTCGGCATGTTGGATTATCATATGAAGATGTGCATATCGTAAAATGAAGATGCTACGTTAATTTTTACGAGTTATGACCCTTTGATTGTCAAAAAAGGACATTATGTAGAAAATGCAAGAACTTTTTTTATTTTTCATTTAATTCCGTTCAAGGTCATACCCCATATGTCAAGGTCACCGTAGCAAACTTGTATTTGTAAAAAGATCTATAACACATACTAACATTTCCATCATAAAGAAACCCTTTGAAAATGTATTCATGAAGGGCGTATTATGTACCGTTTGCGGTTCTCTTGTTATATTGGCCACCCACCTAGAAAATTCAAAAATTAAAACATGATAGTTCTTCATAATATATCTGTCAACATGCAATTGATCAATTGCATCTAAGCATGTAATGATCGGACGCAGAACGAGGTCATGCATGCATATACAATACAGGAACTTCGGTCTGAAATAAAGAGATTGATAAATACCATATGTTAATATTTGACAAGGATTGCTATCGCAGTCTTATTACCGGTTGAACCGCTTGCAGTGGTCTAGTGGCAGAGCGTTGGACTCGCAATCGGAAAGTCCTGGGTTTGATTCCCGGTACAGGGTGATATCAAATACTTGACCCCTGGAGTATCATTTGAAATCGCCCATTGCAAAGAATGGTTAAGTCCACTGGCAGAATTCAGGATTTTTTTTAAATTTAGAATCCAAATTTTACAATAATTTAATATGCATTACAACTTGTTCATTCATGATTTATGTCAGTAGACAATACTTTTTATTGACTTGGGTGAGTCTAAATGTGACCATGGGGGTGGGTGAGTTAAAATGCTAGTGATTGTTCCTTCGCCAAGAGCTAGCCGTACGAGGTTATAGTGACGGGTATTTCGGATGAGACAAAAAACCCGAAGTCCCGTGTCACGACACACGTGGTCAACGTAAAAGAACCTTCCCCCCATTGAAGTCAGTCCATAGAACAGGTCAAAATTTGTGGCACTACAACTAAAGCTCGGAACATCTCCAAATTTGATTGGTTTTATGTAAAACAACAACTAATATAAAAAAGATATCAATATTTTCAGATGAACGTACGTTGTTTACGTATATTTTGATCTTATCTATAATGTACACGTGTCGCCTACACCTGTATTACTCGGGGAATGTACTGTTTCTGTAAATAAATGACATTAAATTGATATCGATTGATACATGCGCATATCAAATTATGTAATATGTGTATTTACGTATGCAACTTAAATTGATCTCGTAAAATTGCCATCAGAAATTAAATGTCAGTTTTGTGCTCAAAATGCAAACTTGATATGGTGAAACTGATCATGTCTGTAGGTATACGCTGGTCATTTGGGATCGCATAAAATATCACGGTTTTTTCAAGGTGACGTCAGTCACTGAGTTTTAGTAAGCACCCATCCCAAAATAGCTGATCGCCGCAATTTTCTGTTCAACAGTTTCTTTTTCAATATAGTGAATATTACAAACTATCCTAGGGACAAACTATATGTAAACGTATGTTGAAATAAGACAAAATATGTGTATATAATCCGTTTCCAAATTTTACACCTATTAATGAAACGCAAGCGTCAGATTTTATTAGAATATCCTGTATTTTCCTTCTCCAGCAAATCAGTTTATCTGTGTGTATGTCCTTGCTTCAGTGTTTTTAAGTGCCACTACACTTCTAGGCATAGAGCTGTGCGAACAGGGAATGAAATATCACCTCTGAAAATCTGGGATCGAACCAGGGGCCTTCCTGATAACGAGCTGTGCGAACAGGGAATGAAATATCACCTCTGAAAATCTGGGATCGAACCAGGGGCCTTCCTTATAACGTACTGCTTGATGCTAATGATCTGACGCTCTTCAAACTGAGCTACCCGGTCCATTCTGGGAAATCAAGTGTGGAAATTATACGTGCTAATTTTAGCTACATCATCGGATATCTTATACATGTACATAACAGTGAATAAACAAAGATAGGTAAATTTAGACGAAACACGAGTATTTTGAAGGTAAATATTTATTCTGACACTCAGTGAGTTTGATATAGGCCTACCGCGTTTTTACGTTTCCTTGTGTGTCTTCTTCCGAAGTATTGTGCTCAAGGTGACATTTACAAGGTGAAAACATTTCACCTCTGGCCATTCTGGTAACCGATTTTTTTTTTAAAGATTTTACCTCACCTGAGATGAAAGCTCGTCTGAGCTATTGATATCTTCTTTCATTTGTCGTATATATATCCGTCTGTAAACCTTTTCTTTACACGACTTCCATAGACCAGCTTTACATATTTTAAACATTTTTGTTCAGGCAGCATCCCTTGACAAACCGCTTAAACTTTGCAAACAAATAGGTTGTGGTTTCCCTTGGGTCCAATAAAGGAAACAAATGGTACAACTCTAAAAATGTTGACTTCTCAAGAAACAACGCCGTTTAATCGCACATACTGTGATGCACATTACTAGCCATTGGCTCAGGTGAGCGTTGAGACCCATAGGCCTGTTGTTGTTTACAAACACCATCTGTCTACTGATCCTTATGTCGCAGATAGAAAGTAGAGGATAAAACTTAACTAGTACCAGTGTGTTGATAGTGACTGTATCTGCAAAACTTTCACATAACCTTGTTCAACTAACTCTCTCTCTCTCTCTCTCTCTCTCTCTCTCTCTCTCTCTCTCTCTCTCTCTCTCTCTCTCTCTCTCTCTCTCTCTCTCTCTCTCTCTCTCTCTCTCTCTCTCTCTCTCTCTCTCTCTCTCTCTCTCTCTCTCTCTCTCTCTCTCTCTCTCTCTCTCTCTCTCTCTTTAAGATCTATTCCGCTTGTAGCCTACATCGAAAGCTGGAAAGCACAATCACCTTAGTACCCGATTGAAAATCAGATTTCGGTGTTACAATTCCCAGTAAAATTTGAGAACATTTATTTTCTCAATAAATTCTTAATTTTATCAGAGATAATTAAAAATTTCTACATGATCAAAACAACTGATAAGTATTGTATACAACGCATGGTTCGAAGCTGTGTATATGCCATTTAATTTTGAATGGTGTTATACGTTACACCACAGGAGTTGGAAACGCCCGGTAGTCGTGTCATGTTTTAATTTACCCCGGGGGGGGGGGGGGGGGGGGGGGGGGGGTACCTGAGGGGGGGGGGGGGGGGGGGGTCGGGGGGGTAAATACCAAATATTTACCCCCCCCCCCCCCCCCCCCCCCCCCCTCAGAGTAAATTCAAAAATTAAAACATGACAGTCGTACAAATACCAATAAAAGAGGTGTTTGTACGACGACCGGGCGTTTCCAGTTCCTGTGGCCACACTAAACAAATTTTCAGTTATTGGTGGTGCCAAGTTTTTAATGATGGAGGACAGAAGTGCCGTTTTAAAATGTTTTGATTGGTTAAACGATTTTGTGGATCAGAACGATCGTACCTGTCGTAAGCACAGTAAAACTTGTATATAAAGACCCCCATAGGGATACAACAAAACCAGTATCTTTATATAGAGGGTGATTTGTACACAAAGGGTACTATTGGGGACAGCAAAAACAGTCTTTATGACCAGGTGGTCTTTATACACAGGTGGTCGCTAAAGCAAGTTTTGCTGTACATGTACTTTTTTTCTTCACTTGTTTTCGTAAGAAGGCAACCCTCTACCTGGAACGATGTCAACCGAAATGTCATTGTTCTACCAGTAGAACTAACGCTATTTCTTATCAGGTTATGTACTGGCATACAGTTTAACTATACCTTCGGTTGATCCACTCTGAATTATAGATAGGAATTAATTGCGCAACAATACGTATGGAAATTAATAATAATAATAAAGAGATTATAGATATTTATTTACAGACAGAAAAAAGTCCATAGATTATATAATAATAATATTATGACTTATAAAAAATCTTCACACAATGTTTTAGGTGACAGCGTGACGGCTGTTTTTGTGTAAACAACAAAATAAAAATTCTTATAACATCGCTGCTTCAAACTGAATACTGGATATCTTTCTCTCCCGTCTATTCTAAGGGTAAGTGTGGTTTTTTTTGTTTTTGTTTTTTGTTTGTTTTTTTTTGTCATACATTTATCTTTTTCGATGGGTGCCCCGGGATGAATTGTTAACATTGAAAATTATGTTAACAATTCAGCATACTGTATGTACCTATACTGGGAAGTAGCTGGGTAAATGTGAAGAGCACGCCACTAAGGGGGATGAGGGGTGCCCCCGTGATGTTTTTTAATTGACGCAAAATGGTGCGTTCTGAGGACCTAACATGGTGGGCTATTCAAGTCGCCCCGCGTCCGTGGTCCGTCCGTCCTGAACAATTCTTGTTACCGCTTTATCTCAGAAAGTATTGAAGAGATCTCCTTGAACTTTGACATCAAGGTTCCCCTTGAGGTCTAGTTGTGCATATTCCATTTTCAGAGAGATCAGAATCCAATACGGCCGACAAGGGACCATCTTGTATTTTTACCAAAGGAAGTTTGTTACCCCTCCTTCTCAGAAAGGACTGAAGGGATCTTTTTGAAATTTGACATGAAGGTTCCCCTTGAGGTGTAGTTGTGCATATTACATTTTCAGAGAGATTGGAATTCAACATGGCCAAAAGGCCGCCATCTTGAATTTTGACCAAAGGACGTTTGTTACCGCTATTTCTAAGAAAGGACTGATGGGATCTCGTTGAAATTTGACATCAACGTTCCCCTTAAGATCTAGTTGTGCATATTGCATTTTCAGGCGACCATCTTTGATTTTGACCATAGGAAGTTTGTTATTCCTATTTTTCAGAAGGGACTGAAGGGATATCCTTGAAATTTGAAATGAAGGTTCCCCCTGAGGTCTATTTGTGCATATGACATTTTCAGAGAGATTGGATTCCAACATGGCTGACAGGCGGCTATCTTGGATTTTGACAATGGAAGTATGTTACCCCTATTTCTCAGTAAGTACCGAAGGGATCTTTTTCAAATTTGACATGAAGTTTCCCTTTGAGGTCTAGTTGGGCATATTATATTTTGAGAGAGGTCAGAATCCGACATGGCTGATAGGCTGCCATTTGGGTTTTGACCAAAGGAAGTTTGTTACCATTTATATTTTTCAAAAGGTACTGTAGGGGTCTCATTGAAATTTGACATGAAGGTTGCCTTTGGAGTTTTAGGTCTTTTCCCCTGAGGTCTAGATGTGCATATTACATTTTCAGAGAGATCAAAATCCAAGATGGACACCTGTTGGCCATGTTGAATTATGAATTATGTAATATGTTCAGTTCAAGTTCAGTTTCGTTATAATCTTGTGAAAAAAGTATTTCACAAAAATATGGATTTAAGTTCAAAATCAATGTTTAAACACAAAATAAGAGAAAAGAAGAGGAAAGAACAGTCTGTCATAGATCAGACATAGAACTTTCCATGGTGGGCGTAAAGATCCCTCTGGGATCTCTTGTTTAATGAGAAACAGAAATTTTCAAAAATTTCTGGCTTCAGTTATTTTCTTAATCTCCGCGATGTGCACGCCATACACGGCTATAAGTCAAATTTCAACACAATTTTAAAAAGTTTCCGTACATTTCCCGGCAAATACATATACACATTTTTCAACAAAATTAGGTAGCATAGATCTGTTGTTAAGATTTAAAAGCCTAAACAGAAAATAAGAAACGGCAACATATCTAACTCTTTTAGCTGTTGATTCGATACGCCCATTATTTTTGTTTTATTCACGTACTTCAATGCATTACAAAACACATTAATATTGTTGTATCTGAATATATTATTTTCTGAAGTGTAGGCCATTACCATAACTTTCTTGTCTGACTAAGTAAAAGACTAAAACGTGTACTCTCTCTCTCTCTCTCTCTCTCTCTCTCTCTCTCTCTCTCTCTCTCTCTCTCTCTCTCTGTATTCTTCATCCTCGACATCGGATAACGTAAGATACAATAATTAGGGTAGGGTCTACTAAGGGTGACGCCGTTGAACTAATCAGCTACACTACTTGTATCTAGTAAACTGAAGATATGTATATATTTCCCATAAGTTCAAGGTCACTCCGCTATCTACAGCATAAATATCTTTAGGTCTAGTGTGAACCCAGATTTTTGTTGGTTAATGTTTACATGGCTGGATCAATGTAAAAAAACCGCATTGACCATATGTGATCACGTGTGATATTGACCGAATTTCCATGTAAATAACATCTAAACCCAGCGATTATTATTTACAATCAGGTGCTATTTTCGGAAGATGACGTTTATTCATTTGAGTAATATCATTTTATATTATTAATAGATCCAATTCTATCTTTGTCTGACTTTAATCGAAAATACATTTCATGTGGATGAGAAACACGGACTTTTTTGTTTTCTATTTGTTCTGAGGTTTCAAATGAGTTATTGATGACGAAGATCATTTACAAAACGTTTCAGTGATGATCTGTTTTATAAAAATATGATTTTTTGTTTTTAATAGTTTACTGCACATATTACTAAGCAAATGCTGCTAACGGCTGTGAATTATGTGACTGAGCGCATGTACTTTGTTTACATAGTCAAAGCTGTTGCTTGAAATGATATTTATTGACTAACAAATTTATGATAATAAGAAGAACCAGTGCGACCCCCACCTCCGAACTTTGTCTGAAATGTGTCATTTTATTTACCCTTTTGTAAACTCGAAAATAATACACATCCCGAAAATAAATGAACAAACGAATGAGAGCAAACAGAGATACCGGTTTATATTTGTAGAGGGACATGCAGGGAGCGCACCATTGTGTTTAGGAAATGAACTGAGTTGAAACATCCATTTAAGATGTCCTACGGATTTTCCGACTCAGCTTCCGAGTTGTATTCTTGTCCAGGTATTTCATGGATATCGGAAATAATTCGTTATATAACTGCGACTGTCACTTGATCTACCGGTTACGTATGCCCTCGCTAAAAGGTGTATCCTCCTCATCATATATTATGTTAAATCAAATTGAATTTGATGCCATTTTCCACGAGGAATTATACACACTTGAAATAATCTTAACAACTCAAAGCAAGTGTCACTTTTGTGTGACTTTCTACTCCAAAGTTTTGTAGGCCTACTCGAGGTCACGTGCGGATTAATTTTTGAGTAAGCTTGAATATTGTTTACAATATTCAGCGTTGCCGATGGGCTTCTGGTAAAGAATAAACACATGATTTCCTAATTTCCATCGTCATATGACAAGTTAATCCTTTTCAGAAAGCTAGTGTGGTAATACTCGGAATTGGTGTAAAAATAATAAAACGCATTTTGAGATCAAGGCCCCTTCTAACAAAACAAAATGTTTACTGCAGGAAAATACGATTGGAATACGGAAAACATATTTTGTCTGCATTTAACGCGTAATTTTGTTTTAAATATGTATAATAGGAACTCTTAGTCATTTTTGTTATTGATTCACATGACTGCATAATACAGTACGGCCTAAAATTATAGTCTACCCTATATTGTGAGGCATGATATATCACTGCACTGTATTATCGTTGATGATGAATGTTTCAAGCTCAATGTCAAAGGTCAAGGGCAGAGACATTTAACATATGTGTTATACACGTATATGTCTCTGGTCGGGGACACCTAATTAAACGGAAAATATTTCATACTTTTTTTATTTCTTCTCAAGAACCATTGGGTTTTTGTTTGTTTGTTTATAGCTGTTTAACGTCCCACTCAAGAATCTAAGTCACTCATATGGAGACGTCACCAAATGCCGATGAAAGGCTACAAATTTTGGCCTATGCTCGGCACTTACGGCCATTGAGCAGTGAAGGTTCTTTAACGTGCCGTCACCTACTGTGACACGGGACCTCGGTTTTTACTGTCTCATCCGAAGGACAGGAAACCAACCTGCCGCCGGCTGAACTCGAACTTACGATTTCACGATTAAGAATCGAGCGCGCTACCGACTGATTCAGGTCGGCTCAAGAACCATTGGGACAATTTTGACCAAACTCGACAGGACGTATCACCATGTGAAGCTGCATAAAATGTGCGAAGGAAAAGGGGCGACTAGGACCCCAGGGTTCCCAAAAGCGACCGAAAAGGACAACAATTTAATATAATATAATATATAAATATAATGACGAAGTTGTAAGAAAGAACCTCAAGATTATAGTTATAGTCAGTTTCAAGAACACATTACCAAATGTCAAGGTCTCAGGCAACTAAGTAAATGGAAGATATAGGATATGCCAACTTATGCAGTGTCTTTCCGAGAACCAAAATGCCATCTTCAACTAAACTTGGTATGAAGAATCCTATGTACAGCTGGCTCAAGTTTGTGAATGAAAATGGCCTGTAACGCATAGGGGAATCAAACGGGACCTAAGTAACTAAAACCTATTTAAAAATACGTTGCTAGTGAACCAACATTTTGTATTTCTTTTCGAATTTGGTTTACCGTTGATTGTTGGGATATATGTGTCCGAGTGGTTAGACCATTGCCTTAATCCTGTCAGCGCAGGTTTGAGCCTTGCTGGAACTTAAGTTGATTTTTGTGGGAAACTTTGCCTGTTTACTTACGGGAGCTCTCTCTCTCTCTCTCTCTCTCTCTCTCTCTCTCTCTCTCTCTCTCTCTCTCTCTCTCTCTCTCTCTCTCTCTCTCTCTCTTTTAAAAACTGGTCGGTACCGTTTAACTAAAAATGGTTTTATACAAATGACCTTTCAACTCAATACTGATCATTCAGTAGGCCTATACAAGAAAAATAACGTTGAAATGAGCCCAGGCGCTTGACCCTATGTATCTATAAGGTCCGAAATCGTCAATATTTCCCCGAGGTCATTGAGGTGTTTGACCCACGAGAATGTAGTGTTGATCTCGGCTCTTATAAGGGACAGTATGTCAAGAGCCTGTGATAAAAGATCGTATTTTCGCTTTCTGATACAATCCCCGTTAAATAAAAAGGTGAAAACTTGATAGCACTTAGTAAACTGTCCAAAGTACAGAGAGAAAATATGAAATAAATATATGAATATATAATTTCTAAGTGTTAAACATTTTATTTTCAAGCCAAGTGCACTGATTAATATCTCAGTTTGAAAATAAATTTCAATGTGTAGGCCTATAAGTCCCATATATATATTTGTTTGTCCGTGTTAAGAAAAAGGTCATTGTATAGGCCAAGTTATAGATTAAAGAGATAAACAGGTATACATATTATTTGTAGCAAGGTCAGATGACGCGAAATTGATTGTGAAAGCGAAATCATGGTCTGGTGTTTAAAGCAAATAAACCCCAACTTACCTGGTGTTGGATCATACGGGTAACTAGGCTCATTTTTAAAAGATATATAACTTTATTTGTCGCGGTTTCTTATTAGCATTGTATTTGCAATATACTGGGTCCATATGGAAAAAATGGTCAAACTTAATCTTGGGGCAAATGACTGTGCGTAATGTCCTTTACCGGTTTTTTAAATTGAAAGAAATAATAATAGTAATAAAAAAATGTAAAAAGAAAATATTATTAAACTTTACCTGTCTGTTTGAAATGTTTTATAAATACTGATCGTAAAAGAAAATTGAATAACCTTACAGTGAGAAAACTTTTTAAAAATAAATACATATATACATGTACTTAGAACATAATGATATAAAAAAGTAAATAAACGCCAGAAATAACAAAATTAAAATCACAGAAACAAAAGTATTAATCGCAAGAAGGCATAGGCGACAGTATACAAATCATGTCAAAATTGGACACACGGACCCCTGAAAATCCAAAAACGGGGCCAGGTGTACTGTAATACGTTGTACAGTTTACGTCATTGTCAAAATTACTCTGCCATAAAATATTATAAAATCATAAAATATTTGTTTCCTGGGGAAAATATCATTTATTACATTGTTTTAGATATTTAATCCTCGATTAAATTTTATAATGTAAAATGTGTACAGTACAGCTAAAACACACGTACTCTTCAGTATACATGTATATTTGTATGTGTGGCAATATATGTGTGGCAGTGTGTATGTGTGATAATGTGTATGTATGTGTGGCAGTGTGTATGTGTGGCGTGTGTATGTGTGACAGTCAGTCTGTGTATGTGTGGCAATGTGTGTGTGTGTGTGTGAGAGAGAGAGAGAGAGAGAGCGTGTGTGTATGTTGTTGTAGGAACGATCAATACAAAATGTATCAATAGTACATTTTCACGTTACATCATTACATGTGTATAAATTTGATTTAAACATCTATAATTTGCACGCTGTGCATTAGAATAACAAATCTTTCATATACTTAAAACGGAAACAGAAAAACAGGAGTGTATCGACATACAACATCATAAATATGCAGTTATCAAGCGCAATTCTGATCGAATGAATAAATTAGATAAACCTTAAACTAGCCTAGATTGACAAAGGTTTTGTTACACCTAAAGTTAGTACACAAGGGGTACACATAGGTGTATATTCCTCAAAGTAAATGTTAAGTGGTACAAAATGGGGAAAAAATGTATATGTAATTTTAAACATTAGTTACAATACATTCCATAAAGCAATCATCTGATTTGTCTGTAAAATACATTGTGATAAATAAAATGACATGAATATTTTTTCACACAAGAAAATACATTTTTGTCAGTTTTAGCAGAAATGGCCAAGTCATGTATCTAATTCACCTAAAGGGATTAAAAAAAAAGAATTTTAAAAGATCAGTTGCATTTTGATTACTATTTAGGCATAACTGATGACGCTGATAAAATTTTCCTTTGTAAATTTCGTACAAGTAGTAACAGATTACCTGTTGAAACTGGACGTGGTTTGGTAAAGAAAGATATCAAAGATTACTTTCTGTAATGAAAATAAAATTGGTAATGAGTTTCACTATTTATTTTAGTGTAAAGCTTTTGTTGATGTAAAAAATAGATGTATTGGTTACAGAAAAAAAAACGTATTGGCCAAACATTTTAGTTATAAGAATTTTATTTCAGTCAAATAATATTGTTATGTTGCATAAATTATGTAAATTTATTAGAATAATTCATCATACATTGGCCTCTCCATAATGAGTGTTGCTGATTTGTACATTTATAATCTAAATATTCTATATACATGTATTGTATATTTGTTTATTCTTCTCAGTGTCATTGTATCTACTAAAAGAGGGATGACAGATATCCCTAATCATTGCAGTGTTAATTTCCAGAAGTCTGCTCTATCTATGACTTTAAAAAGCCTCTGCGTATATATACTTTTGGCTACAGTCTGTATAAATCTTAAAAACCATAGTACGAGCGGAATCTAGTGATCGTAAACGTGACTAATTCAGCTGCGTTAAATAGGTCGCGGTTGTACTACGATCAGCTGATCGGAGAATAAACTTCAATGCAAAGGGAAACTTAAAACTGCAGTGAAATGTGTTACCGGCTAAAATGATAGACAGTCTGCGTACAGGTACGTTGTTAATACTCGAGAGAGAGAGAGAGAGAGAGAGAGAGAGAGAGAGAGAGAGAGAGAGAGAGAGAGAGAGAGAGAGAGAGAGAGAGAGAGAGAGAGAGAGAGAGAGAGAGAGAGAGAGAGAGAGAGAGAGAGAGAGAGGAGAGAGAGAGAGAGAGAGAGAGAGAGAGAGAGAGAGAGAGAGAGAGAGAGAGAGAGAGAGAGAGAGTTTTAAAGGTAAATTCATTCACGTCTACGTACATATATACGCTTGTCGATTTGAAAGAGCCTAGGCCTGCTACACGACATGAGAGAGAGAGAGAGAGAGAGAGAGAGAGAGAGAGAGAGAGAGAGAGAGAGAGAGAGAGAGAGAGAGAGAGAGTAATACAGTTAAAATTGTTATATTCAAAGTGTACTGGTGTGCATGTTTAAGTCCCCCCATTTTATATTTAACACAACTGAGGACTCTGCACCTGTTCAATATAAATTATGCATATGTTATGTTAAAAAATTAGATACTTATTTATTTAAACGTATCTATATTTTAACTAAGATAAGTTTAAATAAATAAATATTTATACTTTTGATATAACACATACACGAGATATATTGTCGGTTATTTTCGTTAACTAATTGTATTTATAACTCATATCTATACTGTGGGCTTTAGTTTGAACAGTGTTTGGGCTTGATCCTACTTTGAACCAACTGTGTTGAGGATTTATCACTCACTTATTAGTCTCCTACCGGTGAAAGGGGAGGGTAGGGGGTGCTAAAGGTTTTGTTTGCTAGTTTGCGCCCGACCGTAAGTCCGTCGGTCCGTCCGAAACCTTTGGTTAAGTTTTTGGACCCCCACCTCTCAATTCCTGGAGGTCCGTGTTTCTCCAATGCCAGTTCACCAGATTTGTATATTTGTCTCCTGTGATTTTTATTTTTTTTTTAACTAACAACAAGGAATTAAGCAAAATTGTTAAAATGACAACTAAACAAAATATATCGAAGAAAATATGGACATGAAGTTTTCATGTTTAATTTCAAATAACAAAACGGTAGCAGAATAGTCCCTTAAAATACAAATATACTGCATAAAAATGGTATTATAAACAACAAAAATAAGAAAAATATGGAGAAAATATCAAAATCTCACTTGACCAAGCTGTATCAGTAATTGCAGTGGTCTAGGGACCGAGCGTTCGATCCCCAAGCGGAAGGTATCGGGTTCGATTCCCCGGTTAACGGGTCATATTAAAGTTTTTTTTTAAACGGTAGTGGCTATATTTCTTCGCCGAACGCACGGCATACGAGGTGAAAATCACGGGTCCCTCGGATGAGACTTTAAGGGACCGAGGTCCCATGTCACGGAAGGCGTGGCTTCACTCACTGCATTGGCGTCAGTCTTTCTGATACGTGTAATAGTAGACAAACTTAAAGGGACATTAGCTGTGTTTTTATCAACAATTTTGTTTTTTTTCTTTTAATACTTAGATTGATATAGAATAACAAAAAAGAGATATACACAAACATAAAAATTCTTAAATTCCTATATATTTTGTGAAAATTGCTTGAGAAACGCAGGTTTGGCACTTTTTCAGTTGCAATTGATTAACTCAACCTTACTATTTGTATATGAATACCATACTGGATCTGACATTATTTTCACAAAATATATAGAAATGTAATACTTTTATGCCTGTGTAAAACTCTTAGCTGTAATTGTAAATCAAGTACAAGTAGTTCAAAGAAAAAAATCAAAATGATTTGTTGGGGTAAACACAGTTAACGCCCCTTTAATATAACAAGGCTATTTCTAAGATTTTGTAGTTTGCTACTAAGGCATATCGCCAGTTATATTATATACATTGACAAAAACACCCATCTACGTAAGATGTATGTCTGACCGAAATATGATGAACCTGCGCTAGATATGACCCAGGTAATATGGAATCAACGAAGGGGAGTAACTCTAAAAATAAGGGTGATAAGAGTGCAGTTGTTGTATGCAACACTCTGTATACGTATGGTGTATGTCTGCACCAAATATAGGGATTCTTGGTGAAGAAATGTGAAAGGTATGTCCTGGACAAATAAAATTAACAAAGGGGAATAACTCTAAACGTAAAGGTGGTAGGCGTGCAATTTTTGTACGCGACACTGCACCTACTGAAGACGTATACCTGTACCAAATATGGGTACTCTTTCTGAAGAAAGAACCAACGGACGGAAGGACGGACGGATACTATGCAAATCTATAGCCACTTCCCCGGGGAACTGGTGTGGGGCTAATGATGTGACGTGGCGTCCACATCATGTGCTAATATTCAGCTTCTGTGACAGCCCCTGTTAATAGAGGTTTAACATACATTCATTCAGATAATATTTAAACATTTCAACACTACAGACCATAATAGACTGGTCCTAAATAATAGAAAAGATCATACCACTCAGATATCCAGGGGTGAAAGGGTAAAATAAGTTTAAACAACTATATGTGGCTACATAGACACGATATGCTTTAACACTGTGCAGTAATTAGCAAAATTCCTTACCACATGGATGACTTATAAAGAGTGACCAATATTGACTATTGTTACTGTATTTGATACAACAGTATGTACTTTAGTGACTCACTATTTTTAAAAGCTCATTTTGAAAGACACTAATCAACTTAAGTTTAACCACATTACACTAGACTAAGTGCATGTACATCATGAAAGTAGACAAGTTTGCAAACAATTTCCGTATCTAAAGTTCACACTCTTAGCTAATTATAGCAACAGCATTACTAGAACTAAGTATAACAAAAGTTATGTACATGTATAAAATATTGTAGTTTGTATGTTAATCTTGAAATGATACAAAAACAAAGTATATTTGCAAGATGTTAACAATTGCTAAAATGTCTTATACTATAACGGATAATAATAATGTATACACATTTAATTGATGATAATTTTATTACTTTGGACCTGGAAATTTTCGCCCTGTGGATATCTTCGCCCCTGGTTATTTTCGCCCTCACCCTAAATCACAATAACCTCTTGGATGGCATTAATCTCCATACATCAGTTGTTTTGCTTGACATTTTCAAATTGGTGCTCTCATCTAAGAGCGAAAATGGCGAAAATATTAAACGTGGACGAAATTTTCCATGTACACAGTATTGAGTTTTACATATGATGGTATGTATTAAACTTTCTACCATAACGCATATTATTACACCACTCTCAAACGGCTGACTAAACGAGGCTGCAGTTGATTGACATATGTAAATAGACAACGGTGTTGATTAAATCTCCCAAGCGTTTTCATTGGCTTAGATTTTGTTTATGTTGTTTAACGTCCCACTCAAGAATATTTCACGCATATGGAGACGTCACCAAATGCCGGTGAAGGGCTTCAAATTTTGGCCTATGCTCGGCACTTATGGCCATTGAGCAGTGAAGGTTCTTTAACGTGCAACACCTACTGCGACACGGGACCTCGAGTTTTACTGTCTCATCCGAAGGACAGGAAACCAACCTGCCGCCGGCTGGACTCGAACTCACGATCTCACGATCAAGAGTCGAGCGCGCTACCGTCTGACCCAAGCCGGCTCTCATTGGTTTAGAAATTATACCTTGACCAACTTTGAAAGATGTACATGAATATGCTTCAGAACTGTCGCCGGTATTCAAAGTTGGTGATGTTGTTTAAGTAATTGGGGAAAGGGGGTCCGTTGTTGAAGTTTCTAACAACGGTTTCCTACCTTTGACATACTGAGGCAAATAGATTTGACTTGATCATGAGAGTCTGAGGGCGTCTAGGCATGTTCCGAAGCCACCAAATACAACCAGAACTCAATAACTTTTCGTGATGTTAAGGTAAAACATGCAAAATCTATTCTGTAACCGAGCATGTTTGTATATTGACAGCATACAGTTGTAAATAATGATAAAATTATTACAATGTACTAATTTGAAGAAAACTTCAGAAATACTAAAATATTGTTTGAGTATGTACTCAAATTTTGAGTACCGTACTCAACGTATTTATCCATTATTTACAGGAACATCATTAGCGTGACGCAAACATGTTTACGTGAATGATGAAAAATAATACTTATGTTTCCTAATCACGATACCCCAAAGTTCTACAAACTATTATATAGTCAATATAATAAGACAAAAATTGGGCTTGAGTATTGAGTTTGGTGACTTCGGGCCCAGATGTAACACTTAATAATATGTCTTCCATTAAATGAGTATACAATATTAATTTATTATAATACATTATAGCATAAGACGTCACATGGTGTAAATTATGTTTTGATTCTGGTACATTATTGTAATGGAACTGAAGATTCTAACCCTGGCAGATGTCCAAAAATTACATAGCTAGTCTGGGTAATAATTTAGTAATAAACTGTTGAAAACAAAAACCAGACGACATATCATACCTTACTGACTCAGTGATTAATTTATTTATAGCAGATAATCGAGTCATACGAATCTCGGAAACTCTATATCCCAGAAATAAACATTTCCAGGAAGCCAGTGCACATGTACAAGCCAAACCTTTGATAAAATTGTGACGTGGTTTTAAACTATCAAAGGTGGGTTGCACGAGTTATTTTGATAGCGTATGCAATCAGAAATTGTCCACTGTATCAACCAATAGACAGCTTGTATCCCCCTTCCTGTTATGCAATGAACATTTTATAAAGATAATGAAATATAAAATAAACCGTTTTCCGTGTAAGTCGAAATATTCTCTCATCTAGAACCGAATTACTATTGTGGGTGATTTTGTCTACGATTTCCAATTTTACAACATGTAGATCAACTAGAAATGTCACTGTCACTACTAGCTTAAGTTTAGATATACCACTTCTTCAATATTGGCACTTATATCGAGTGACTCATTCTTGTTGGCGTGTAACTGCTATAAAGAACTACAAAATCAATGTTTTTATTGCAATGTTTCCCTTTTTTGCATTCTCCGTAATTATGAGTACAACAGGTTATTAAATTTAACGTGTAGTTAACCAGTGTTAAACCAATGGACTAACTGTATGTTAAATTTAACAATGTGTTGTGCAACCGCGTCCAGGACTATAATAATTATCTCATACCATGTCTCTCAATTTAGTATGGTATACAGTTCTGGACAAGGTTTCACAAAATGTTGCATTCATTCGTCGTCATCGTCGTCATCATCATCATCATCATCATCATTATCGTTTGTGTGTGTGGTGGGGAGGTGTGACAGTTGCACTGTAGATTTGCCGATTGTTAATTTATAAGCACTTGTGCAACGCTACTCTAAAATCTACCAGACGGCGAACATATAGTTGAAACTCGACTGACAAGTACTTGAAAAAAGCCACCCGAAATTGAACCCTTTACCTGTAGCGACTAGCGACTACTAAATTTCAGTTCGAACGCACAACAGATGCATGTACTTGTATAACAGTATTGGGTTTTTTTTATTTAGGTTGAAGTCTTGACTCGTGTCTGACACTGTCTGATAAGGGGTCCCTCTATTCTGACCCAATAGACCCACTTAGGTTATAGATAAAACTATATACTAGTAACAGGTAGATACGCGTATGTGCAAAATATGCGGAGAATTCGGTGACGGCTTTGTGTTGTGGTTGGTAAAAGCTGTCAGGATTGAAATTGAAAGTACAAAAATGTATAAATTCCCAATTCTGATGAGCAGGGTCACACACCAGTTCTTACCTTGAAACATACTAAAATATACATAACAGGAAACATAACCGATTTCCATGCCTTACATCTGTTTCCAAGACAAACGCTCACCTGTGTGAATATTTTGCCCACTGAGCTTAGGATGGATCACAGTTGGTAACTATAATACAAGATTTTTTGAATGATTTTTTAAATACCTTGGAATGATCAAAAGAAGAAAACATTACATTGGAAGTTTACCGTATAAAATATTGAAATATTCGTGTGTTGGATTTATCTGAAACACGCTTTATTCCTCACCGGGTACTCGTCATCGCCCTAAACTTAAAACTATGGTCCGGAATCGCTATTCCGGGAGCCGGCCTTGCTCCGTCGGTTGCGCGCTTGACTCTTGATCGTGAGATCGTGAGTGTGAGTCCAGCAACCGGCAGGTCGGATTCCTGTCCTTCTGATGAGTCAGTAAAAACCGAGGTCCCGTGTCGCAGTTGGTGT
Organism: Atrina japonica; assembly: GCA_030159075.1. Lineage (NCBI taxonomy): Eukaryota > Metazoa > Mollusca > Bivalvia > Pterioida > Pinnidae > Atrina > Atrina japonica. The sequence goes on along the minus strand of BROG01000088.1, from coordinate 812,638 downwards.
CGGCACGTTAAAGAACCCTCACTGCTCAATGGCCATATGTGCCGAGCATAGGCCAAAATTCGAAGCCCTTCACTGGCATTTGGTGACGTCTCCATATGAGTGAAAGATTCTTGAGTGGGACATTAAACAACAATACAAAAACAACAACAACAACAATAACATTGCTATACCGGAACGTGGTTTTACGACGATTGGTACTAGAAGGTATGGTGGCAAGTAGGGGCGATGACTCTTGTCAGTGTATATTTAACGTCCTTATGCTTTATCACCTAAAATGTAACGTGTCCGGGTCAAGAAAAGGTTCAACGAGACCCCACACCGTCAGGTTATATAAATTTTACTCTGCCTAGATGCAGTAAGCGTACAAAATTATTTCACTGTTTAATGTTTTAAATTTATTTATTTGTTCTGAAAATACAATTTCAAGTTTGTATTGTTTACTATATGTACAACAATCATAAGATGTATAAATGTTTTATCTATAATTCTATCAAATGAAACAAGTTATGTATCCAATATGCATGTTTTATGGGGATAGAAAAATCATGTAAAAGTCTTCAATAGATATATGTTAACATTGTCTATTGCAATTTCAGTCTTTGGCATCTAAGTCTTCTGTTTGACAGACATCAGTAAGGGTCAGCAAATGATTTTGAAGATTCAAAAGTTTCCTTAATCCTTTCGACCCACCATAATAGACTGGTTTTAAACAATAGAAAAGCACACACCACTCAGATATTTAGAGGTGAAAGGGTTAATGGATAAAGTCACTAATCCTTCATGTGAATTTCAAAAACATTCACCCATAATACTTTACTTTTAATCTCAAACTTTTAAGGAGACTATCGATAAGGAAAAACAGTGTATATACATACTCGCCATCTTGCTTACTATAAGTAATCAATCTGAAAGGATTTGCTAATATGAGGCATTACGTTTTATACTCTCATATCAGTTCTCATTGTTTGATTTTCTTTGTAAGGAAAACGTGATTGGTCCAAATTTCCTGACTCTTGATTGGTTCGTCATATTCGTGATTTTAATTCCAAATAGTATGTACATGTACATTTGATCAGTTCCTTGTATACGTCTGTTATGTCTGCTTAACATCTGCGCAAAAAAGAATGCTATCATTATCATAGGCCTTAAGATCGATACATACACAACGATTTCTCTTGGTTTTGATCAGTGAAGTTGATGTAAAAACCTTCAGGCAAATGATATTGTATATTTCATACCAAAGCAAATTATCTTTATGTATCGTTGTATACGTAAATAATTTGAAGATATGGTTCAAACATTAAAATGAAAAATGTACTCAATAAAGATAACAACATTCATGTTTCGTGAGTGTTACAAAGTGTCATGAACCTATCGGCCTTTCATTTCGTAAGTACTTGTACATATGCAGATGCCTGAGGTGCGTGAAGTTAGTTTGCCGAGTGACAAATTTCTTTTCTTAGAACTTTAGATATATTTGTTGATTCAAGACAATGTTCTTGGATATTTTTAATATAGGCCTAAATCGGTTTTTTTCCCTTCAAAATATGAAGTCAAACGCCCCTCCTGGGGACAGTCAATTCACCAAACAGATTGACGAGTGACGAAATATTTTCTTTTCTTAAAATTTTATTTCTTGTTTTAAAACAGTGTATTTAGATATGTTAAATATAAATACGTTTTTAATTAAGTCAAACGCTACTCCTGAGGACTTCAGCAATTTCACCAATTCATCAAGCATATTTACGAATGACAAAATTCTTTTTGTCTTCAAGTTTTACTTCTTGGTTTAAGATAATGTATCTAGACATTTTGAATATAAATTGGGTTTATTTTTCAAAATTTGACGTCAAACGCTCATCCTGGGGACTTCGTCAATTCATTAAACAGATTGACGAGTAGCGAACATTTTTCTTTTTTTTAATTTTATTTCTTGATTTAAGTCAATGTATTTAGACATTTTAAATATAAATCGGGTCTTTTTTTTCAAAATCTGAAGGTAAAATTCGCTCATGACAAATTTGCCAATTTCGTCAAAACGTCAATTCATTAAACAGTTGTTAGGATATTATTAATTCTTCGAAACTTTGTAGTGCTTCATTTTTGGCAGTTAGTGCATTTAGAGTAACATGAATGTGTGTTGAAATGTTCCCACTGTGCCCGTCAATATATTGTGAAAACTACTGAAAGTTCTCTTCCTATCATGTATAGAGTGATTAATGTAATGGTCATAACCACCTGTTCGTTGATCTCTTGATTCTTATCAGTTTTATAGCAATCGTGGTCAGTCAATGTCCAGTCATTTTAATATTTCCTTGCTTCATATTCTCAAAATGGAAGACAAATCCCAGACAGATAATTAAATTAAAAATGAATTAGAAGTTTTGTTTTCTAAGTACAATAAGTTTAGTTTTGTCTTTTGGCTTTCACCAAGAACTGGATCTAAAGTTTTAAAAAAAATCCGTCACTCGTTAATTCGTCACTCGTCAATCTAACTTCACAACTTTTCGTCACTCGTCAATTCGTCACTCCTCAAACTAACTTAGATATTTTAACATAAGACGCACTTAGATATTTAAACATAAAACTGAAATGTCTCCTTTTAGACTGCTTTTTGGAGTTTGATCAGACTGCTTATATATCGGGCTAAGTAGCCATTGTCGCGACTACCTTATACAGCTGATAGCTAGGTCTGTCGTTTTAGAGCCAGGGACTCTGGTTTCACCTTATGCTGCACTGACACGTATTTGTTGACAGGTGATAACCTCGAGTCAAACAAGTCGTTCTCTCACAACTCGGAGACTGGCGAATTTGTTTGCAATCTGGTTGATAACTTCTCGTTTTATCTTTATATCAAGATGCAAATGTTTGTTTAATCTGTTATGCTTCTTGTCAAAATGATGACTTTTCTAGGCCAAACGTTATCTTTAAAATATTAAAATAATTTAAGATGACCTGATTTTGTTTTTTAAGCTTATAGTATCTTCAATGAAACCAAAAAGCAATATATTGAGCTCAGCAGCTTGTGAAAGATAAAGTTTCGACCACACCATATGTATGTTTATTTATGAGCGTACCGTTGTGTGTATGGTAACTTGTAACGTACCTTTGTATGTAAACTAAGAGCGTATATTTGTATGCATGGTAACCAAGAGAGTTTATTCTTTGCAATTTATGGTAACAACATTGTACCTAAATAGATGCATGTTTAGTAACCAAGATAACGTATGGTAACAAAAAGCGCACCTTTATAATTATATACATGCATTTGCTAACCTGAAGCGTACCTTTGTGTGTTTGGTGGTTTGGTGCCGACCTTCGAGTGCATGGTAACCAAGATGACATACTTTTGTGTGTATGGTAACCTGAAACGTACCTTTGCATGTATGGTAAATTGGAAGGTTGTCCTTACGATCGTGTACATTATATAGGTACCTCATGTTATAGGGTCATGTGGAGTGAGGTGATTCCGTAAGTACCATGAGGTTATGAAATCACACCCACACATCTATAGGCGTTACCATTTTCGTCATGAGTGGTCGTCTCCCCGTTCTGCTCCACCATTTTAACATTTTTATGGTGACTTAACTCTGAAAAACATGACAAAGTTTTCAATCGTCCAATATAGATTGTATATTAAATTCGCCTTAAATCACCATAATCTAATGGATGACATGGATCTCCATTCTTTCGTTATATAGCTTGAAAATGTCGCCTTCGTTTTAAATTTACCTTCTCAACTAAGGGCGAAAATGGCTAAAACTAAACGTGAGCGAAATTTTGAAGGTATACAGTATTTTATACTTGTTGAACAAAAATACGGCTCAATATATTTCAGAAGTTTACTATTGAACGTTTAAAAAATCCGTGACTTTTATACCTGGCCATGGAAACGATAACCAGAGGGTATATGTTATATTCATTTGATATAAAAGGGTAAAAATCAAGGTTGTATGATGGCTTCTATCAAATTTCTGTAGAAAGTGGAGACAGCATTGATATGTATTAAGTCTAGACCACTGACAAAGTAATACAAATATCAGCAAGTCGACTCGATGTCTACATCTCCTGTATATTCATTCACACATTTAGTCCATTTATATATTGACATTGTAGTATTGATAACCTTTGCTGTCCCTGTTATCTCCAAAGATTGTTGCGCTTATGATAACATTATTAATAATGTTTAATCCATCTATGCAACACATGATATATATAACAGAAACTCCGCCGCACGTACTTAATTAAATGTAATTCCAATCATTTAAAATATTTGACGACGATGTTAAAAGAGGGCTGAGTTTTACATTACGTGAAAATAATTAAATAATCAAGGGGCATGCATTAAACAAAACTACACAATTATCTATATCCGTATCAGACTGAACGAGATCGTTGTGGCCGAAGAATTCAATGAGAGCCTAGCCTTCTGCTTACGTCACATTACAGAATTATTCATGGCATGCTAGGTGACCAGTCTTCACGTGCATCCATCTGTCTATAAATAGTGTGGCATTATTGTATTAAGCAAATGATGATCAATCGTCTTTGTGGGATATGCTGTATGCACGAAGAAAACAATTTATTTTGGACCAAGATGACATTTCTTATGAAAAGAAATATCAGTGAAAATAGATGACCTTTAAATCAGCTGAGTTTGCCAACTGTGTCTGTCTTTAGGTAATTTGTCGTACCGTCTAAAAATAATGAAAAATTAAGAACATTACTTAAACAGGCAACTTCCTTTATGTAACTCTACTCATTTGACATTTGAGTTTTTATGTGTATGTTACATTTATTTTTACTAGCCGATCTTGCATAATTCCCGTAGACTGTATCAGTACGTAGTGCGCACTAGCTAAACGTACATATATTATATTTGAACGCGGATAGATAGATTGTCACCACCGACCTGTGGCGACAACTTCTATTTCAGGAGCGATATAAATTTTGGCTCTCCTTGTAGTTATACATATAGTGTTATCATTTATCAACGACGTTGAGAATAGTCTGACACTCTCCAGATAATCGTACCAATTAAATACCGATTATAAACTTGTTGTAAGATAGCATATCTACACGTAGAGATGACTGGCCTTCACTTACATATGTCAACTCACGTTTCTTGCTATAGCTCAAATTCAGGTGCTAGTCGACTAATATAACAGTATTATCAGTTCTTTCTTTATTTCCTCCACAAAGGTCGTTGATTGGGGGATATTATTTTCGGGCAATGTATGTCCATTGGTCTGATATGCCAGGGCGTGCTCAACATATGAACATTTCATATTCAAAGGCAATCTCTTTACTGATAAGTCGTTGTCACAAGGACATCGGGAACCGCGCTTAATGTCAATATTTTGAAAGTTTTTCGTTCGATATTTACAGTGTTTTAATGAGTGAAATTCTCTCTGTTCGGTAACGGTTGTTTAATTGGTTTTACTGACTGTAAGGATGATTCATTCCTCACTAATTTCATTGAAAGTAGTGGACTCGTGGCAGATATAACCGGTCGAAAGCGGATGCCTGTTTTTCCATGACAAATGATCACACCCCATGTTTGTGCAATGTTCACCAGATTCTTATCTGGTCTCCAGAACCTTTTAACGATTAATATTTTGGTATCTTTGACATTTATGTATTTGCAAAATTTTGACGTCTGTTAAATAACGAGTTTATTCTTTCCAAATTTCAACTTTTATGTGACACTATCAATGAAATCTTCAATGAGTTTGATTTAGCTCAGTATATCCGGCTGGTATTAGTATTGGCTAGTTATGGAATTTTCATTTATGACACGTTTTCCTTTGGCAACGTGTTTCTCATACCCTCTTTGATTTTAATGCACTAAAACATGAAATTATAATGAAATCATACCACGTTACAGCTGTATTAATATTCGAGTCACTATTTGGATCTTCCAAGGAATCCCAGTTTCCCCTTTTTTGTAGAATCCAGAAATATTTTCATTTTTAAAAAATGGCGCTTACAATCCTTATAACAATAAACGTGTAGTTACACTTACTACAATTTTTTAATCAGTTTGAATTCTGTATAAGTAGATAACCTTACGAAGAACTGAAATTCAGTCGGTTCAAATTTACATACATTATGTACTATTGTTAGCTTTAAAACTGCTGAGTTGACAGTATTTATACAAGCTGATATCGTTGAACTAATTCCACTTGGTTTAGAAATGATTCTGAAACGTGATGGGTTATCTTTGGACCACGTGACACTTCTCAGGTTTTAACTTTTCCACTGTAAAATGACATCACATTTTGGAAGAATTCATTTCGTAGTATATTTATAGTGAGTTAAAATGGAATCTACCATTAAGTTGCAAACCTTGGCATTTTTTTTAGATACAACTTCAGCCGGAATTATGAGCGGTTCATTATATATACATGTATATATATATATATATATATATATATATATATATATATATATATATATATATATATATATATATATATATATATATATATATATATATATAGTAAAACCTGCTATAGCGACCACCTCTATATAAGGATCACCTGTCTATAAAGGCCAGTTTTGAAAAGTCTCTTGACTGCATACTTCAACTAAATTGAACCTTTGTATAAGGGTCACCTGCACATAAAGGTCAATATTCTCTGGTCCCTTGGGTGGCCCCTATAGACAGGTTTTACTGTATATATATTAATATATATAATAAATGTGATATGAATATATATCATATCTAAAGATAGGTAAACAGTAAAGATAACGGGTGATTTTATTTGGCGTATTCATAATTTAGTATTCTCAGTTTGTTAGAGATGTGAATGTCTTGACATGTACTGTATTTTCACGCACACACGTGGTTAGATAAAAAAAACATACATCCATTGTCAAGTGAGTGCGCAATACACATTTTTTTCTTTAGATCACCTTTAAAGAGGTGTTTACGTTGAACCATAGGCGAAATGGAATTTTGATTTCTACCGTTTGTTTTCAACTTTAACCTTTATTTCGATTGACATCAAGCTAGCAAAAAATGTTGAACTCGCTCAGATTTGATAAAACACTTTTGGCATTTGAAAACAATCCCTGCCGCTTAAGAACAAAAATATTTGGTACATATCTAAATACTTCTAGCACTGATGATAATGATGTTTGTACATTGAATGCTTTCTTTTAAAATACAATCTTTTTTAGTATAGTTCAATTCACATAATTTTTTGGGGCGGATTCAACTTTCGATTATCATACGATTCGATTATCTATTCACTTTTCGGTAAAGACTGGTTTCACGCGAGAAAAGCAAGCCGGCCTGGCTCAGTCGGTAGCGCGCTCGTCTCTTGATCGTGAGGTCGTGAGTTCGAGTCCAGCCGGCGGCAGGTTGGTTTCCTGTCCTTTGGATGGGACAGTAAAAACTCGAGGTCCCGTGTCTCAGTAGGTGTCGGCACGTTAAAGAACAATCACTACTCAATGGCCGTAAGTGCCGAAAATTTGATTCCCTTTACCGGCATTTGGTGACGTTTCCATATGTGTGAAATATTTTTGATTGGGACGTTAAACAACAATAAACAAACAAACAAACAAACAAACAAACAAAAAACAAAAACAAAAACGCGGGAAAAGCGTTTTATTTCTCGGTGTTAAACAACAATAAACAAACAAACAAACAAACAAACAAACAAACAAACAAACAAACAAACAAACAAACTCGTCCAGGTCAAGAAAGTCACAAGATTCCAACTGCCAGATTAATTACATTTTCTTATAATGTGGTAAATATTAGCATTGGATGTTTCACTTTTCAAATTATTCTCTTCAATTTGAATCGTCAGAAAATATTGCTTGCGTTATTATCTTCATCCACATTTGTGTTAAGTATAAAGTGCAGTGCTAATTATCAACTATTTACAACTTGGTACTCAATCATGGTATTCTTGAAGAAAATTAAAACAATTACGAAAGGGTTGGGTAAGGATTAATTATTTTAAAAATATCTAATTTCATAATATCATGAAAATTGATTGGGTAAAAGTTATTACAATATCACTTATGCCCTTTCCCAACAAAGCAGAACATATAATAATGGTCGATATGGTTACATCGTAGCAATACTATACCATTAAAACGGGAACAAAGAAAGGAAGGAAAGTGTGCACGGAAAGACAATTAATGGAGTATATGAGAAAGAATGATCATGATTCCTCTCATGTATTGTACATATACCTTATCTTTAATTAATGACTTTTAAAATAATCATATTTTGTGTTTCGTTTATTTGATTTTTTTGTTTGTTTGAATATTGGTTGTCGCCACACCTAACACTTTTCAGTCATATGGTGGCTGTCAGGTTTTAATGGTGGATGAAAGAACCCGCTTACATTGTATCCGGTAAGATACCAACGGCCCTCCGCAAGTAAACTGGCATACCTCCTCACAATATCAGCTTAGGGTCCAGAGGGACTCGAACCTGCGGTGACTGATAGAGATGAGAGACGTCATGCTCTAATCACCTAACCACGGAGGACCTTACACTTTGGTATTATAGAAAATTTTGTACAACGCATAGAAATAAGATAAACTTTAGTCACCAAATACCAATATTTTGGCACAAAAATCTCGACTGGACCTAAAGGTGATCTTTCACAGATTGTCGTCTGCAAGATCAACATTTTGTGTTTTTGTTGATAACTTGGTGAATCGAACTTAAATCTTTTGACTTGTAACTGCATATGAACTACGGAAACGTCTACAATTCCACATTTTTCTGTGAGGGATTCACACTGTTTGTGTAAGAAACTTTCAAAGCGTCGTTATTAGGCATGCGAGTTTTACAACATTTGGCCATTATCACTTTTTCATTGCATGGACTTCTTTTTTGCAATAACTGTGTTTCACTGAATGAAATGCCGAGTTCCCTGTTCGTTGGCGGTTGTTGAGTCGTCTGTACCAATTTTATTTAAAATTTGACGGTGAATTGCGGCGTGTGTGACCGGTCAACAGTGATGCTTACTACTCGTGACTCCTGATCCCACATCTGAATTTCTAAATGTCCGTGTTTGTCCATTGTTCACCAAATTTGTGTATTGTCTCCTAAACATCTTGAAAATTAATACTTTTTAAAAAATACTCCGATGTTTGTGATTTTTATATTTGTGATAGAAAAAGCAATTTATAAAAAAAAAAATGTGAAACATTCTAAAAAAGTACCTTTTAATGTATACTAGAAATTATTTGACGCAGTGACAATACTATACATATATCTCCAGTCTTCCTGATGACGAACACGTTGCTAGTGAATATCTCTATAAGATACATCGTTATGGGGAAATCGATCATGTAGCCACACCAAGGCTATTTAAGATGTTGAAATTGCATAAGTTGATAACCTTGATATTCCCGGTTTAAATCGTAGCCTAAATCACAGTTTACAACCTTAAACTCTCCAGAAATGGTGTCAGGTATATACGTTCAAATTGACAGGTGAATGTGAGTGACACGAATTTACGATTCATTTATACTTCGTAATCTGTTTTTGTTCAACAGGCTTAGTTAAAGATAATATTTAAATTGTCAAAATAAAACAGACAAATATATACTCACATCCGAAAAGTAGCATTCGCAGGGTGAACACTGTTTATTTTGTAAACACTTGAGGAACTATATCATGATAATGACCCATTGTTTATTCTCTGGGTTTATCTTGAAATGTTGAGCAGGGCATTCGATAAACAGACGAAGTTATCCCCCTTGATCTGTCAGCGACATAGAAACAGAATGTTACGATATGAAAATCACCAAGACATGTTGTGTGTCGTTTTATCTCTTTTATAATTATGATTATCATTCTATTACAGGTCACTGGCAATAAGGTGATATGACTTGTGGGACTAAATAAGTGTTTATCTGCAATGATATAAAAGTAAACAACAAAATATGGTAACATTATGCTGCTAAGAGACGCATCTGAAATCTTAAGCGAGTAACAATTTATAGAGTTATCATGGAGAATGGCAACAAAGAAAAGAAGAGGCACCAGTCCGCAGAGTCGACAGATTCAATTGATAGTGTCGGAAACTATATTCCTACCCCACCGGACGGAGGATGGGGCTGGGTAATTGTATTCAGTTCCCTTGTGTGTAACATTATAGTAGATGGAATCGGATACGCATACGGTGTGTTGTTGCCAGAATTTGCAAACTACTTCAATGAATCGAGAAGCAAGGTGTCCCTTGTTGGGTCTTTATTAGTTGGAGTTTACTTGTGTGCTGGTACGTAATTATTATGTGTTTTTTTACATTAACAGTTGTAACTTCAATCTTTAGTTACGAAATTTCTAGATTATAATTTATGCAAATTTACCCTTTTCCAACCTTATTTTTCGTTTTGTCTAGTATACTTCTCTTTCTGTAAAACAATATAACTGTATGAAGTGTTCAGCGTAGGAACATGTACGAATGTAAGTTTCCGAAATGTTTTTTTTTCAATTGAATATTCCGATAACTTTTTATCGATGTATCTAGAGCAAAAAAATACCTTGAAACTGATGTACTGCTTCTGCTTTTGTCAGATATAGATACATTGAATGAAAAGAATACCATCGTTGAAACTTACAGCAAATGTTTTACAAAATAACAAAAACAGTAGCTCAGATTTGTCGATATGTTAATTTAACATTGAAATCAAATTGTTTACATTAGCGTTATTATAAAACTGCATATACTAATAAACAGGACTTTTGGGCAATTCAGAGGTGACAATAGGTGTCAAGGAGGATTGGACACCCCATTAAAGGTTTGATATTGTAATTGTCCTGTAAATTTTGATATATATATATGTATATATAGTTGTACCTTTGTCGCAGACAATGGAAAGGTTTAACTCGCTATATATATATATAGCTATAACTTAGCTTATAACTTTTGCATAAGAGACGTGTCTTAGAATTAAGATATTGAAATTAGTACCAGATGATGCATAACTTACAACCGAGTAAATTGATTTAATAACAATTCCTGGCATAGTATATAACCAAAACAAGCTATTGATGATATTTTGTTTTTGTGATAGCCGTAAATGAAAAACAACTTTCCCATTTTAGAAATTCATTTTGTTTAATAAAGATTCTAAATCAATATTGCTTTATACATTTTTGTTTAATCACAAAAATAGATGAATAGGTAGATAAATGAATCAATATATGAATAAAGTGAAAATCAAATGACTGATTACATATTCTTCTTTACATTACAGGACCTATTGTTTCTGGCCTTACAAACAAATTCGGATGTCGACCAGTCACCATTGCCGGAAGTATAGTTGCCTGCATTGGATTTTTACTTGGATCGTTCAGTCCCAACATCAATATTCTTATTTTAACATATGGTGTGATGGGCGGTATGTATTACTGTCTTTACCCCCAGAAGAAACTGAAAAATTACTATAAGCTGAATTCATGCCTTTATTTTAAGTAACATCTATTCATTTTCACCCATGTTTAGCAATTTTTTTTACAATCTGAAAATTTTTGACTATAGACAACTACTTTGTAAATCTTATAATACTTACAAACAAACACCTACGCACGTGTAATTGAAATTGAAAGAAGTTATTTGATTTTAAACGGTTTCTGATTAGATAAACTGGTTTATACTTTTCGAAATAAATCTACATATCTTTCTGTGGAAAACCAGTGAATGACATTTCTAAAAGTACAGTATGGGAATTACTTAAGGTTGGTATTTAATGTCCGAAAATTAACGAATAAAAGCCAGGTTCCCATTTATACAGGATATCCATAGCAGGCGATAAGTCTCTCCCACTAGTCTCAGCTCATTGCAAGGTCCATAAAATGTTTCCTCCGTAACTGCATGAAAAAGTGAAATATTTTTGACTGAGAAAGATGCATTAAACACAAGTATAGCCACAGAGGTGGGCATCTCGCATATTTAATTATGCTATTTTCAAAAACTTCATTTTCAACAATTGAATTAAGTTGAAATTACATGTACAACTTCTGAAATCATTGTTAATAATCGTGAGTTGCCGATTATTTGCACACGGTGTTATAATAAACAGTTATGGGCTTTTGAATGGGTGAATATTGTGTCGTTTCGGGTTTTCAGACCAATATTACACCATAATCATTCACTCAAAAGTGAATAATTGTATGATATCTACCGATTTATGTGTATCTTTGCTATAATCCCAGTTCGTATCGTGTTTGTAGCTGGTTTTTGCGTCCGTCATGTTCTGAAGGAAAACAATGTTTAATTAATTGTTAAGTTTGCAATACCTGCTATCTTGGATTGTTTCCCATAATTCTGTTTCTATCAACCATAACGAATGAAGTATTGATGCAAAAATGTTTCTTTTTTACACATAGGTTTTGGATTCGGTCTGATCTACCTTCCTTCAATCGTCAGCGTTGGCTACTACTTTGAAAAGAAACGAGCACTGGCTACAGGAATTGCAGTTTGTGGTTCCGGAATAGGAACGTTTATTTTTTCCCCGGCAAATAGTGCAATGCTTGAGGCATTTGATTGGAAAAATATGTTGATCATTCATGCTGGTATCATTTTAAATGCAGCAGTTTGTGGCATGCTAATGCGTCCTTTGGATCCGCCAAAACGTAAAAAGAAAGCCATTCGAGAAAAGTCTATGATAGATCGGGTGAAAGAGAAGGCAATTGCGACGCGACAACGCCATGGGGAATCAGAATCTAGTGTAGCTGTTGTCGAAACATTTGCTAAACTAAGAGAGGCCAAACTTGAAAGAGAGAAAAAATTGAATGAAGAGGAATCTGATGTATCGTCTATGCCAAGTCAATACTTTGTAAAAGGAAGACTTGAAAGTGAATCGCACACATATAAATCGTCATTTTCCGATAAAGGAGAAAGTCCTAGTCAGCCGGGAAGTCCAACCGAAATTCCAAAAATAGTTTTACCCATGGAAGTTTCCGATCAAGATGCACATGAAAATGGAAACATTGAATCGCCAAGATCGGACAATTCTTCAAACGTTGCAGAAGATAATGAACAGGAAGCTCCGGAAGAAAATGGTTCCTTAAAGAATAATTTTCTTAAAGGCGTTTATGTGCATGAGGTCGAACCGTTGATTGAAAATGGCTACGCGAAGCAAGCTTCAGGAAAGTCACCAAACGCCATGCATTCATCCGCTGCTCGACTACGCATTGGATCGCAGCATAATGTTGATAGAAAGGACTATGCTAGACCACTTTATAGACAGGACATATTTTACAGCGGTAGCATAGTTAATATCCCACAATACCGTTCTCAACCGGATGTGAAAAGTTATATAACAAGTATCACCACTATTCCAGGAGAGCTGGAGTTACCGCGCTCATCTGTTTGGGATAAATGTACTTGCTTACCCAAATCCATTGTCGACACATTGAAAGAGATGTTAGACTTTTCATTATTGCTAGATTTCCCTTTCCTAATGCTTTGTGTGGGGAATGTCCTAGCGATGACTGGATTCTATGTTCCATTTTCATACATCGTTGATCATGCTCTTATGCTTGGCATAGAGAAAACAGATGCCGCTTTTCTTTTGTCTGTGATAGGTGAGTATCTATCTATCGATCGATCGGTCGGTCGGGTTCTCTGTCTGTCTGTCTTAAATGTATGCAATTCTCAGACAAGCAGGAAACATTTTGGTTAAAATCATACACATTTCCGTCATTATTGTTAGCCTTTTATCAACAGATACTTTATCAAGTTGAATACCAAGCACTTATATTTCAAAGTTGACTATTGTTGAATTTTAAAGTAAAAGTGTATTCATAAACTTCGTCTGCTAATAAATTCAGAAAATAGAATGGAGTAACATAATCAGCACTATATATTGGAACCGTGTACATTGCAAACTGTCGTTTTCGAAGATAAATACTTGCGTTATCACTTTGGTATTCTGTTTCTCTCAAAATTCAGTACCTACCTTTACTTTAGATTGAATTTCTTGCATTCAAGTTGTTAAAGTAATAAATCCTATATGTACATGCAGAGGTACAGGGTTTGTAACGATTGTTCGTGATTTGAATAGTGCTTTGTGCCACACTGAACAATTTTTCGGTTAAATGGTGGTGGTAAGTTTTTAATGGTGGAGGGGAGAAACCGGTTAGAACGTACCGGAAGTAAACTGACAAACCTCAGAAAAGTTTCAAAGCGCGATTCTCTAAACACATGACCACGGAGGCCCCTGTGATCTTTGGACAAATATATCATAAATCTAAGTGAAACCATGGAAAAACAGGTGATGCTGAAATGTGTTTGAAACTAGCCTGGTATCCTGGCTCACTGATGTTAACGCTGTCAGTATGCGAAGTAAGATTAGGCCAGGAACCCAGGCTAGTTTGAAACTAAATCAATATAGCAATTTATCCCTATTCCAAACCCGATTACAGAAACTTATTGACAGAAGTACTAATCTGGTAATGCATGTGACAGCATAAGATGATGGATATTTTAAGGTCATCAGAATTGGTTACGTTACCTCCCTTGAATCAAATACTCGCACAATAAATAAACAACAAACAAAAAGTGTTTCAATATCTAACGTTGTTCTGAATTATAGGGTATTCATAGGTAATTAATTTGTAATAAATGTAGAAGTAAGGGCCTCTTATTCACCACAGTTCCTTTATATGTATTTTTATGCTTTATCTTGAACCATGTTCATGAACATAAAAACCAAACTTTCATACAATATCATTTTTTGTTATCAATTTAATCAGGTGTATAAGTTTACGTTTTGTTTTCCTTATATTTGATCACCATTAATTGGTGGGCTGGTATACTAATATTGATGGCGGGGAATACTTTAAATTTAGATATCACTAAGGTACTCTAAATTGGCAATTTATGTACTTAATTCTCCAGGTAATCCACCCAGGTGACCTGTTTTGATTTTCCTATTTATTTTACTCTATCTTATAGGGATATTTTGTTTTTTTACGTACTTAATCTTCCATGTAATCCACCCAGGTGTCTTTTTTTTTATTTTTCTGTTTATTTTATTTTACTTTATCTTTTAGGAATATTTTGTTTTTTACGTACTTAATCTTCCAGGTAATCCACCCAGGTGTCCTGTTTTGATTTTCCTGTTTATTTTACTTTATCTTCTAGGAATAGTTTGTTTTTACGTACTTTATCTTCCAGGTAATCCACCCAGGTGTCCTGTTTTGATTTTCCTGTTTATTTTACTTTATCTTCTAGGAATAGTTTGTTTTTTACGTACTTAATCTTCCAGGCAATCCACCCAGGTGTCCTGTTTTGATTTTCCTGTTTATTTTACTTTATCTTCTAGGAATAGTTTGTTTTTTACGTACTTAATCTTCCAGGTAATCCACCCAGGTGTCCTGTTTTGATTTTCCTGTTTATTTTACATTATCTTCTGGGAATATTTTGTTTTTTACGTACTTAATCTTCCAGGTAATCCACCCAGGTGTCCTGTTTTGATTTTTTCTGTTTATTCTACTTTATCTTATGGGAATATTTTGTTTTTTACGTACTTAATCTTCCAGGTAATCCACCCAGGTGTCCTGTTTTGATTTTTTCTGTTTATTTTACTTGATCTTATAGGAATATTTTGTTATTTACGTACTTAATCTTCCAGGTAATCCACCCAGGTGTCCTGTTTTGATTTTTCTGTTTATTTTACTTTATCTTCTAGGGATAGTTTGTTTTTTACGTACTTAATCTTCCAGGTAATCCACCCAGGTGTCCTGTTTTGATTTTCCTGTTTATTTTACTTTATCTTCTGGGAATATTTTGTTTTTTACGTACTTAATCTTCCAGGTAATCCACCCAGGTGTCCTGTTTTGATTTTTTCTGTTTATTTTACTTTATCTTATAGGATTATTTTGTTATTTACGTACTTAATCTTCCAAGTAATCCACCCAGGTGTCCTATTTTGATTTTCCTGTTTATTTTACTTTATCTTCTGGGAATATTTTGTTTTTTACGTACTTAATCTTCCAGGTAATCCACCCAGGTGTCCTGTTTTGATTTTCCTGTTTATTTTACTTTATCTTCTGGGAATATTTTGTTTTTTACGTACTTAATCTTCCAGGTAATCCACCCAGGTGTCCTGTTTTGATTTTCCTGTTTATTTTACTTTATCTTCTAGGAATAGTTTGTTTTTTATGTACTTAATCTTCCAGGTAATCCACCCAGGTGTCCTGTTTTGATTTTCCTGTTTATTTTACTTTATCTTCTGGGAATAGTTTGTTTTTTACGTACTTAATCTTCCAAGTAATCCACCCAGGTGTCCTGTTTTGATTTTCCTGTTTATTTTACTTTATCTTCTAGGAATAGTTTGTTTTTTACGTACTTAATCTTCCAGGTAATCCACCCAGGTGTCCTGTTTTGATTTTCCTGTTTATTTTACTTTATCTTCTGGGAATATTTTGTTTTTTACGTACTTAATCTTCCAGGTAATCCACCCAGGTGTCCTGTTTTGATTTTTTCTGTTTATTTTACTTTATCTTATAGGAATATTTTGTTATTTACGTACTTAATCTTCCAAGTAATCCATCAAGGTGTACTGTTTATATTAACTTTATCTTCCAGGTATAACTAACACCATTGGTCGTATTCTGTCAGGAGTGCTAGCCGATGTGACAAAACTCGATGCTTTGGTCATAAATAATGTTGCCCTGTTGATTAGTGCTGCAGCGTTGTTCCTGGAACCTTTCTGTAAAACTTATGAATTACTTATAGTGTTTGCGGCAGTCTATGGACTTTGCGTTGGTAAGATGCTCTCATTTCTAGACAAAAACTCCCATCACAAGAATCGTATAAGAATTGCAGTTATACTATATATGTTTTGCAGGACTAATTACCGTTACTGTCGGATTTCAATATCCGACATGAAAACGATAAGGCAACCAGTTGCAATGGTATGGTGGTAGAATGGTCGTGTGTTCCAGTTATACAAGACTTAAAAACAATAATACAAAATACAAAAAAATAAAAATAAAAAACCAAATAAAACAAACAGACCGTGATTTTTTCTTCACTAATCGTTCTGCATAAAAAATAAATGCCACTTTTCTCTTGGACGAGACTAAAAACAGATGTCCTGTGTTACATAAAAAAAACTCACTGTCATGACAAAATACATAGCATGGGTGAATAGGTAAAATTATGGCATGTCATCATTCAGGTGAAAAAATATCGGGGTAATGTATTAACAGTCAACTCTGCTTATAAAGTAGTGGAAGGGAGATAAATTGATACCTCGTTATAGCCGGAATTTGTTATTCGGATTAATATAGAGTAATGAAGAAATCTACAATAGTTATATTCTCGTTATAACCAGTATGTCGTGTCGTTTCAAGTGTAAAAAATTAATGATCAAGCTATTACTGATTAAAGATTGGAAAACCACCAGTGATGACCGTCTTAATCCCCATTTTTAAAACCGGTACATTTGTATTTTTAACTTAACTATCACACTAGCTGTGTTTACCAAAACATTATTTCGATTTTTTTCTACTTTTACTACTTGTACTTGATGAAAAATAGCAAATAAGAGAAATACACAGGCATACAAACTCTTATAGTACTATAGATTATGTGAAAATAAGCTCAGGTCTAGTGCGGTATTTATATATACAAATAATAAGGTTGAGTAAATTAAATGCAAGTGAAAAAGTACCAAACCTTATCCCTGTGTATATCTCTTTTTGTTATGGTATACAAAAACTAGTAAAAAAATATTTTCGAAAAAAACACAGTTAATGCCCCTTTAAGGATTCAGCTGTCTTTTCGTTATATCTCATCTTGCTTTATG
The DNA here is from genome assembly GCA_030159075.1 of Atrina japonica. NCBI lineage: Eukaryota > Metazoa > Mollusca > Bivalvia > Pterioida > Pinnidae > Atrina > Atrina japonica. The sequence goes on along the minus strand of BROG01000088.1, from coordinate 794,836 downwards.
CTGTATTTTATGTTTCAAAGGAACTGATATTCAGATTCTCTTTGAAGCACCAAAAGTTCACGTTGCTAGGTTATTAATTAACTTAAATGGTTTTTTTTCAGCTGCTTACATCTCGTTGACGTCCATAATAATATGTGATTTGTTGGGACTTCAAAAGCTAACAAGTGCCTTTGGGATATTGACGTTGGCGAGAGGCGTGGCGGGTATATACGGACCACCAGTTGCAGGTAGGGTCCTAAGACAGTTGTAATGTATCAGAATATATATATATATATATATATATATATATATATATATATATATATATATATATATATATATATATATTATGTATATACATAATACAGCCAGCATTATAACTTTTGTATTATGTTTATAATATTTTGAAAAGAGCTTTAGTACTTTTCCTACCACGCTTCTGTGAAAATGATGATTTCAATTTGTCGGAAATAAACTTTAAAATGTTATAAATCATTGAAATTTGTCTCAAATTCTCAATATATCATCATTTCATTAGCGAGGTTTTGAAATTGCATGAATAAATTCTAAATTATGGAATAGATTTCAGTTCTAAATGTGTTATGTAACTGATTACATAACACTTGATGTGCAAATCACTTTCATTATTCATTAAGCAATTGACAATGGCAGGTCCTTAAACATCACACCTGCCAAATCCATCACTGGATTGGTTAATCTAAATGAAATTAAGAATTCAGTTTGTAAATATGAAAATTTATGTGCAGACGTAATTCTGTCAATTTATATATGTTAATTAAGTATTTTGTTGAATATTGCATGTTTTAACTTAAAGTGATCATCAATATTCATCGCTAATCTTATTTATCACTATTTTTGCTGCTCTCCGTGTGGCTCACTTCTGAAATCGGAAAATCGTCCAAAGTTCTTTTATTATATCATCTATGACATAAGTTTCATTCCTTTCCAATTAAGAATGTTGATAAATAACTAATGACAACACTTTATCCTCTGTTGTTAAAACTAAGCCTGTGATATCCGAAGAAATAATTTTGATAGGCAGCTTTCATGCTCAATCAACATCCCGGTATTGGTGCCACAGTACATTTCAACAAATGAAGAGGGAAGATGGTGACAATACTTTTATCATTATTTATTCATCACCCACACCTTATGTTTTAAAAACATCGCCATCTTTTTAAATATGATTGATATATGATTTCACTATTTTCGTTATCTTCACGGTTTTCGTTCCAGTTGTCTGCTAAGACTGCTTTTGCAATCAATAGTACATTGCATACCTCTTAAAAATCGGAACCGTCTACAGCTGACGTTTCTGGGTACACATCGAAATTTCCCTTCACTGCAGACGACGTCATCATGTTAACATTGTGAACGACAACCCCTACTGAAAATGAATTCATTTTGCTCATCCATTTACTTGGATAATGTTAAGAGATCACATTATAATTATTAGACAACTCAATTCAGCCACTGTAGCCTATTTATTTAACCTTGTATGATATCACTCATTCTGTCGGATCTATACATTTAATAAAAAATAAATTCGAGCTCAACTGATGGAGTCATATTGACATAAACGACCGTCTTAAGCATTTGTTTTGGTCTCTTTTGTAAAACTATAACTTTGGTACTGTTTATAATATTTCTTACACAGACTATAATTTCGTTGAATTCGAGATATCGAAGATTTTCTAATTTCTAACGTGAGCTGCTTGAACGGTAGTTCCCTTGTTTATGTTCATCGTAAAACAGTTCAACGTCAGGTGTTAAAACTAAGTAATGATTTCCTTTGTAGGTGCTGTGTTTGCAGCCTCGGGAAGTTATGATGCTTCTTTCTATCTTGGAGGCGGCATGTTTTTGGCAGGGGCGGCATGCCATCTTGTTTTGCATCTCCCTTGTGTAGGCAAAAAGAAAAAGACAATGGAATTGAATGTCGTGGAAAATGAAGAAGATGAGCATGCTGTGTAAATTGAAAATATATTCAAATTTTTTGTTGGCATCGTAGTTATATTGTTGCTATAGTTACCATGAATATAAACAACAGTTTAAGATACGTTACATTTAAGAATACATGTAAATTGTTAGCCGATACAAGTTGGTGATCAGAAATAACTATATCATTGATATATCGGTAAAATAGAGAAAAGTTCACGTTGAAACATTTCAAGGATGTATTCATTATATTGCAAAGTTTAAAATTCTGGGAGTTAACAGCAGATACAAAGTTGAAAGCTGTACTTTCCAATATTTTGTTTTTTTATTCTATTTGCAACAAAGAATTTTACAGATAACTGATTGATATATATATATATATATATATATATATATATATATATATATATATATATATAGATATATATATAGATAGATATAGATATATAGATATATATATATATAGATATATATATATATATATATATATATATAATCATAGTACATTCATTTATTAATCTATGTCAAATATTTAGCATTTTTTCATATTCCATATTTTGAAAATCCTTCAAAGTGTCTGTTTAATGTTTCTTCAAGTTTTACACATTTATATTTTAAATCCATAATGATTATAGTTTTATTTTTTCCATATTTAGAATGTATTTATCTACCATTTTAATCAATAGAAAGCATTTCTGTAGTAAATACTTGAGGGTTTTGTAACCTATGCCAGTTCAGTTCATATACCTGACAATGTCCATGTTATCTTTTTTTCTAGTATATAATTTTAAACATATTTTCGTCACTTTTGATACATTCCCCGTCTTTCATATCCCCGAACAGTCCAACGATTGTATTTAAGACTTATGTGGAGCGTGTTTGTGTGCATGTATGAATGTGTGCACATGTGTGTTTTCAATGCTTTATATAGATTCTATTTCGCTGTTTCAATTTTAGAATTGTATGTATATAACAAAGCTTATACATGTATATATTTGAGATGAAAATATCATGAACATCATACCAAAGTTTTAATGTTCTGCAAATCAGTTGCATGTAATCTATTTATCATGAAATATGCATTTTCGCAACATTTCAAGTATGATACTACATTTTGGTACACCTAGAGTTTTAAATATCTGTTTCTACATAGATCGTATTTGTGAGTCAAAAGTCACGTATCAAGAATGTCAATAGTGACTATTGATTGGTGTATTTTCATACCTCCTTATCTTTTATTCTTCCTTTTGAACCCAATAAGATAAGATTTTGGAGAAAGGTTTTATCAAGACAAATGACCCAAAATAAATAAACGTCAAAATGAAAATAGAATACATCGGGATCGGTATGACATATGACATTCCTATTCTTGTGTAATCTGCTATATGTTTGCAATTTTCAGAGATAATGCTGTAGCCTTTTAAATGACCTTCTTTTGGCTGTATATGAAGATGTTTTCCTTTTATACATGAAGGTGTTGTGATCATTTGTGATGTTGTAAAACGCAGATTATATAAATCTTACAGTATGACTTATATGTTACCACTTTGACGTAATAATTGTGGGTCTCTGTGACCGACTGGTTAGACCATTGCGTTTTTAACCATGAAAACCATGAACCCTCTCACCTTTAGTCAGCATGGATTTCAGCCCCAATGGAAACTAAGCTGATTTTGTGAGAAAGTTTACCATTTTACCTGCGGAAACTAATAACACAATAAGTGTTATAACTAATACCAATAAACTGTCTTATTTGTACACATTTGGATTTTAGTTGGTTTTCATTTAGATAGAAAACAAAGCCATAATGTACTAATGGTCAGGATAATAACAAATTACAGTACGTATACTCTAGGTATATGTATATCAAAATAGAACACTTATTTCATTGTTTATTTCACTGTCTGTTTCATTGTCACCTATTTGTTGAGTAAAATAAACATTTTGATGGATGACTGGAATTTTCGTATGTGAAGTGTTATATTTTAACTACATGTTTATTGCCTCCTTTTCTACATTGCTCATTGGCAGAAAATCGGAAATTCAGACATTCATGTGTATTATGCAATACGAGGGAACAGGCCTACATATAATTTTAATGTGCCCATAGTTATAGAATTGTTATTGATTATCATGAGTGTGTTATACCTGTTTTATTGTTTGTTTACGATAGTTTATGTATTGTTGATTGTAATAATCATGTATCGGTAGAGTGTTTCAGATTAATTATATTTGTTGTTACAAATATGTTGCCGTATCAATAACATAAAAAAAATAACATGTGTAGTAATATATTTAGCAAACATCGGCTAGTATCAGGCTTACTAAAGGAACCCTGTTACATTGAAATCCCGCTTCATTTGAAATGATTTCAATTTCCTGGACAAAATTCTTTGTTGCTAAGATAAACTTGTTATTCATAACCCCTCTTTATTTGAAAGAGAAAAAAATAATTCCCCTTCAATTTCAATATATCCGAGTTCAAATGTATATTCACCAAAAATCGGAGAGTAGCTGGCTTACTAAATATCAAAGACATAATACCAAAGTTATAGTGCTCAAGACGATACCGTTTCTGTCAATTAGACTTCATCAGTTGAGCTCCAATTTGAAAAGTATGTGTTTTTCTATAGATAAAGAGGTGTCTAATGTATAGCCTAAATCCGTCTAAGAGTAACCACTGTAAAAAAAATTGAAGGAACCCTGCTACATTGAAATCTTTCTTTATTTGATATGGTTTTGATTCCCTCGTCAAATTTCTTTGCTAGTATTATAATCCTTGTATTCTAAACCCCCTGTTTATTTATTTGAAGTAAAAAATAATTCCATTTCGATTTCAGTATATCGGGGTTTGACTATACATATTCAGTAAAAATCGAATAGTAACAGGCTTACTAAGTGAATCCTGTTTTATTAAAATCCCGATTTATTTGAAATTATTTTGGTCGTCTGGTCAATTTATTTTTTACTATTATAACCCTGTTATTCTGAAACACCTTTTTATTTGAAAGAAGAAATAATTCCCTTTGGATTTCAATACATCCGGGTTTATTTGAAAGAAGAAATAATTCCCTTTGGATTTCAATATATCCGGGTTCAGCTGTATATTCAGCAAAGTCGGATAGCAACAGGCTTTCTAAGTGTACGTATATCAATGCTGACATATTATTGTAAAAGTAATAAAGTGATCACAGTTTTAATTCGTTGTATAGATGCTTCGTGTATAAGAAACAGTTTGATACGTACAGTAGTGTTTCCTCTTCTAACACACTCTCACACATTCAGGTAACGCAATATTGTGTGTGTCATTTTTTTTTACTTCGCATATAGATTTTTATTTTGTTTAGAGTGAGTGTTTATCATATATTCAATTTTTATTTTATTTTGATGTGAATTGCCAAAATAAAATATTTTTCGTATATGAACTTTATGTTTATAAATTTTTCAACACAATCAGGGCCATATCATACATAAATGGGGTCAAATACATGTGCTTGTTTTATTGTTGTTTACATCATGCGAAGAATTTTTCACTTTTACTGCGGTGTCACCAGCTTTGGGTGGAGTGCCAACAAACTTGACTGCGTGCTATGTACTGACATCACTTGTGGTGGTGGCGTTTGACTCACAAGCAGAAGGTCCCGTGTTCGATTCCCAGGCAAGGTCATACCAAATACTTTAAAATAGAAGTGGCTGTTCCTTCGTCAAACGCTGAGCATGCTGTTTCTGATGACATAAAAGTCGGGTCCCTTGTCGCAGTAACCGTGACACGTAAAGAACCATCACTGCATTGGCATTAGTCCATAGCACAGGTCAAAATTTGAAGTAATTCATTAAAACAGGTGACACCTCCATAAAAGTGAATATATTTTGGCGGGATGAAAACCTACAGTCGAAAAATCAAACAAAAACGTGCTACACCATCCGTGGCATGGGACTCGGTTTTAAATCTCAAGTGTTACGTTTATTTCGTATGCCGAGTGTTTTGTGAAGGATCAGGCGGTATGATTTTTCAAAGCCGGTAATGAGAATTGAACTATTTACCAATAAACCAGTCAGTTATAAACAAAGACGACATTGAAATGCATTCAATTTTAGAATGTTTGGAAATGCGTAGCAGGCTTTTTAGCAATGATTGAAAATAGATATCGCAAAATTTTACCTTCAAACGTTAACTGCTGTTAAATCTTAAAATTCAGGTGTGCAGTATCAAAACTTATGACTTCTCTACTCTTTACACAACTATTCCACATAAAAAATTAAAAGAAAGACTTTTCAGCATCATAGACAACTGTTTTTTCACTAAAGGTGGTACCCGAAAATTTAAATATCTAGTCATTGGCTATCAGGATACTTATTTCGTCAAACACCACTCTGATTCTACACATAAATACACTGAAGTTGATGTAAAAAACATGCTGGAATTTCTAATAGACAATATATTTGTAATGTTCGGAGACGTGGTCTTTCAACAAACTGTCGGCATTCCTATGGGAACCAATTGTGCTCCTTTATTGGCCGACCTGTTCCTTTATTCATACGAAGCAGACTTAATTCAGAAACTGCTGAATCAAAAGAAGAAAAAGTTAGCGGTGTCCTTTAATTTGACATTTAGATATATCGACGACGTTTTGTCAATTAATAATGACAATTTTCATACATATGTCAATGCGATATATCCCAGCGAACTAGAAATTAAAGATACAACAGAATCAAGCACACACGCTTCATACTTAGACATTTTACTTAATATAAACACAGACGGGAAATTAGCAACTAAGCTATACGACAAACGCGACGATTTCGGCTTTCCCATCGTAAATTTTCCACATTTAAGTAGTAATGTCCCTCAGTTACTCGCATATGGAGTTTATATTTCACAAATGATCCGATATGCCAGGGCGTGTACAACATATGAAGATTTCATATACAGAGGTAAACTACTCACTGACAAATTACTGACACAGGGATATCGAAAACCGCGTTTAATGTCAACGCTCCGCAAATTTTACGGTCGGTATAATAGGTTTGTTTGCGACTACTCTGTTTCACTGAGTGAAATACTGAGTTGCCTTTTCGTTGGCGGTTGTTGAGACGTCTGTACCAATTGTGACGAGGATACACTCCTCACGTGTTTCATTGGACTTGACTGTGGACTCACGGCGGGTGTGACCGATCGACAGGGAATGCTTATTCCTCCATGGCACCTGATCCCACCTCTTGGTTTCCAGAGGTCCGTGTTTGTCCATTTTTACTGGATTTGTATCTATGTCCTGGATATTCTATTGTTTTATAGTTTGGTATCTGAAATTTTTTACATTTAAAAATACAAAATAATTTCAAAGGCCAAATATACGTCAATCTCAATAATTATTTCCAGTTATATGGTGGCAGCCAGTGTTAAAACGGGGGGGGGGGGGGAGAGAAACCGGTTACAATGTATTCGGGAAGAGACCATCTACCTTCCACAAGTAAACTGGTAAACTTTCTCACAAAACCAGCTTATGTTCCGAGCTCGAACCCGCAATAACAAGATACTTCATGGTTTAAGAAGCGATGCTTTAATCAATAAAGCCCTTTACTCGCTGATTGTGAAAACATTATAGAGCCGACCTGGCTCAGTCGGTATCGCGCTCTACTCATGATCGTGAGGTTGTGAGTTCGAGTGCCGCTTGCGGCAGGTTGGTTTCCTGTCCTTCGGATGAGACAGTAAAAACCGAGGTCCCGTGTCACAGTAGGTGTCGGCACGTTAAAGAACCCTCACTGCCCAATGGCCGTAAGTGCCAAGCATAGGCCAAAATTTGAAGCTCTTCACCGGTATATGGTATCTCTCCATATGAGTGAAAGATTCTTGAGTGGGATGTTAAACAACAATAAACAAACAAAACAAAAAATGTGAAAACATTATAGAAGTGTTGTTTAGACGAATACTCACAAAGCATGCAGTACCCACTGCAGATATTTCAGTGAATATTCCGCATTTCCTCTAAATCGTTCAGGAACCTTTAATATCAAATAAAATGTGGTAGCATAAACAGGTATCATACAGAATGTCTAATATTTATTTAGGAAGAGAGATTTTGAATATTATTAACGAATAATGTGTTATGTCAAAGTAACATGACGCGGGATTATTGCTCACCTTTTCCGGTTTATGACAGAAATTTGAATTTGAATTTTGTTTACGTCACACTCAACAATTTTTCAGTTACATGATGGCGGCCATTTTTAACGGTGGATGAGAGAACCCGAGTACAATGTACCCAGGAAGAGACCACCTACCTTTCACAAGTGAACTGTCAAACTTTCTCACAAAATCAGCTCAGGTTCCATCGGGATTAGAACCCGGACTTTGACAAACACAGGTGATATACTGCGCAAAAAGTCATGGCGACTCACCACAATAAATTTGATTCGGATGTTATAAATTTTCTATGTAAACGAACTCTGTGACCTAGTAGTTGAAGAAAGAGTTTTACTTTTTAAATCACAATAATTTTCACTTCAAATGAATATTTAGTATCAGATTTCAGGATCATGTTGTACACAACATTAAACCTGAAAATGTTCTTGTCGGACAAATATAAATCTTTATCGTGCCATATCAAGTAATACTGAACTCGTTGAATAAAAAAGAATAAAACGTGTCCATGACATCTAAGATGCTATATAAATCTATCCATATCAACGATGAAATATTTAATTACCAAACTCCATATCAAAACGAGGCAAAATAAATCATAACAGATAAATATTGTTTGTTTAATATTACATTGCATCAAAATGATAAACATTACGTGATTAAAGTCACAAAAACTTTGAGACATGCCTTCCGATTATAGTCACACATACGACATTCACATTGTAATAATTTACGGTCACTCGATGTATGTGATTTCGTCAACATATATGAAATGTTTGCGAGATAAAATGTACAAAGTGCACAATGAATTCAAGTGCAAATGAGTCCGATATTGTCTCACAGAAACGTAAAACTTTCAATGAAGATATACAAAAAGGTATTTATTCTGGTCTCCGTTATAATGTTGATATACAGGGTGAACGATATTGTATGATGATCTTAAAATGGTTTTAGATACATAATACAGATGAGTCAATGTTTGTAATTTAGTCGTAACTTTCAAATGACCTTTAAATTTCTCTAGAGGTGTAAAATGATTTTAATTGAAATGTCTATGAGCGACGCCCAGAGATTTTCGTGTATTCATTGGCAGTCGACAAGTAAGTCAATGAATAAACGAAATACAAACGATCTTTGCTATATTTGTTTTCTTTCCCAAGTCTAGACCAAGACAAACCCAGTTAGGGTACGGGATTCAGTATTTCACAATACTTATTCTATTTCACAAAATTATTTAGTAACGATAGGTAGGAATGATACTCTTAAGGTAAAACTCTCCAACTCCCTCTCTCCTTCTCTCTCTCTCTGTCCATACATACTCTAAACGTACATTTTCTCCCTTCTTTCTCTCCCTCTCTATTTCTCTCTCTCTTGGGGTATGAAATATGATAGAAAGCACATTAAGTTTTCTCTATATCCTAATTTAAACACCAAATGCCAGCATATAAGAAGTCATACCTCATATAAACGTCCTAAATAGTTTCTCATTAATTAAATTGCAGATCATTGTGAGATAGAAACAAAGCTTTACGATATCACTAAATAAAATCCGGATCACATCATTTTCGGAACTAATAATCCAACAGATGTAACAGCAAATGTATCCTGAAGCTGTTTAATCTACATCATCGTCTATTTAAAGTGATAATTAATATTTAGTTTTAAATTCCCATTAATCAAATTGTCATTAAGATTTTGCATAATATGGTTATTATTATTATGAACGCAAATCTTTGTCCGTGTCAATAGACACATCTATAAGAGATTCGTCTGTGGAACTATTGTCACTTTGTATAACGATTTCTTTCTCATCAAAAAGCTTTGATCGCTTTAGTCTAAATATAAGCGGAATGCATAGAACGCTGGATAGGAAATACATGCCGCCACTCAGTACAAATGGATACACGTAGGAGGTGGTGTTGTCGTAAATAAACCCTGTGAAAAAGAAGAGAAAAAAGAAAGTAAGCTTCAAGGCAAAACACAAAAATAGCATGTTGTCACAAAGAAAATCTGTTAAAAAAGAAAAAAGAGTAAGTTTTCACAGCATAAAACAAAATTAACATGTAAATAAAATCTGTTATAAAGAAAAGAAAACTGAAAGTTGATATTTACGACAAAAAACAAAAATAACGTTGCCGTAAAGAAAATTTTTAAAAAAATGAAAAATGAAAGATAGTATTCACTGCAAAAATAAAAATAATGTTGTCGTAAATGAAATTTGTAAAAAGAAAAGAAAAGAAAAAAATGCCCACAGCAATGACAAAAACATACAAATTATATCCAACAAAAAGTCACATGACAGCATTTTATCATTCCTGCGATTAATCTTAATCAACCTTATTGTATTTACTGAATGGGATAAAGGTTTTACATGTTTCGATCGAGTAACATGCCGTTTTTGTAAAGTACCTATTAACTGATGACTAAATCGTTGTTTTACCTATTCCATCATTGTCTGTCTTACGTAAGAAGACCTTCACACATCGACAGGCACAAATATTTATCATTACTTTCATTTCAAAACAACATGATGATTGAGTTTCCTCACACTGCTTATAGTATCATGAAAATCAATATATCAACACAAAGGATAGCCGTTTTCGTATTGTATTATAACTATTGATAGGTACTTTGAAACTGTCACCATTCACACATCACACAAGCACACACACACACACACACACACACACACACACACACACACACACACACACACACACACACACACACACAGGCGCGCGCATAGAATAAGTGTATTACCTGCGAGAGGAGGATCGACGATGAAGGCAATTCCTTGGAAAAAGGCAATTATACTGAAGGCACTTGTCAGTTTTTCTATGCCCAGGTGGTCAGCAATTATGATGGTTCGAAGGCAGACAGCACAAGCTAGAATTACACAAAAAAGTTTGACAAATCTAAATTTCGTACAAAATCGAAAAATCTATGAAGAAATGAATACTTAGCAAATTGATTAGATCACATCGAATTTATTACTTACTTGTTTCTACACTCTAACTTTTTATTAAGTATCCTTTATAGAGGAAAATTAACTACGGAGTGTACCACATAATAAAGACCTGCGGTAACATTACCAGTACCATTACGACCCTAATCAAAGTCATAGTGATCGATAAAACGTTTGATTTTATCTGTATAATGTTTATGATTGGTTTATAGTTTTTTACACGGTTTTAGATTTGTTTTTTGTTGCAAACTCGCGCGTGTTCGCGTGGATCAACTCAATACATTTTTTATACTTACCCATACACAATCCAAACACACCGGCACAAATACAAAATGACGTGAAACTTTGGCACCATGGTATTAAAAAGTTCATTGCGGAGGCAACCAGCAGGGCAGTTAGGTAGATATATGTACTTGGAATATGGAATACGTCCGTAACAATTCCAGCCACAATTCTTCCGAGAGTGTTCGTCAAACCGCAGACAGAAATTAACCATGCAGCTAGATCACGGGGCAGTCCATTGACCAATGCTACATGTGGCAGATAGGTCAATGTAATCGACTGTGCTACAATGGATAAATTATGAAATTAAAACAGGTGAAAAAATATAATCGGATTTATTGTCAGCCGATAATACATATTAATAAATGTTATCATTGAAAACGTATCCGTAAAAAGAAATCAAACTTATAAATTAAGCAATTATATATAAAAGTTACTTGTTATGCATATACATGAAAATTGAAGTATCAAAGCTTAATTTTATATTCTATTTCTTAGATTTCAAAATTTTTATCGAAATAAATCAAATGTCAGTTACAATCTGTAATTGCATATATATATATATATATATATATATATATATATATATATATATATATATATATATATATATATATATATATATATATATATATATATATATATACAGGAGACTCAACCAGAAAAATATGCGCAGTAGAACTAAAAGTTGCTCTATGGCAAAGGGATGACCGTCGACCAAGATAATTGATCCAATGATTGAATCCTAACTCAATAAACAATACAATGCATATATTTAATTTTTTCAATTACACATTCATTTCCCCTTTTATATATATATATATATATATAAAAGAAATTTTTCATCATAGTGACATGTGTTTGTTAACAATTTTTCTTTTGAGCGAACACGAAATATATCCACCCGGCCACAGTGGGCCCATAAGTCACTTTAAATATAAACGTTTCATATTTATTATAAGCTGAAAGGAAGTAAAATTAATGTATGATATGATATGAATCATTTCAATGATGTGAAAGATGCATGTATCGCTTGGAAAACATGAACATGTCCATTTTCCCATGATACATTCCAAAATATAATGAAATGATTTAAATAATTAACATCATCATCTAGAATGATTTCTGATCTCATTTACCCTGCTCTATTAGCTGTATGCCCTACGAAACAATACCAAAGAAGTCGGGAAAGTCCAACTTGGTACCAAACTCCATGGACTTTTATCCCGGCAATATTGTCTAGTCCGGCAGCCATTTTGCCTAACCTTCTGAAAATAGAATTTGCTAGGTCCTGTGAATGATTTATCTTTCCATGGGTTAATGAAAGCATGTTATTCGGGTTTGAGGGGGTTCAGAAGGGATTTGAAAGCAATTGTACCTTTAGAACACAAAAGAAATTATAAAAGTATTTAAATTTTTTTTAAGAGGCTAAGAAAAAAAAAAGATATTCAAATAAAACGGGTAATGGGAAAGGATAGAAAAAACTCAACACAATTTATACCAAATTAATTGTTTCCAAAATATCTGATTCTGATAATTGTTTTCACGCAAAAGTAAAATGATGTGTTACATTTCCTATTATACCATTACAAGGGTGGTTGTACATGCTTGGATTGCTGATTCTCAGTATTTGATTTTACAATTTACCTTGGATTTCAAAAGTCTTCATGCAAAAAAGAAAAACAGACCAAAATGCATGACCTCAATGTTATATATTGAGGAAAATGTCATGAGAATGGTTATAAACATATAGGGATATGATAAAATGCCTGTTAGCATGCACATGAACGGGATATGAATCACAATCTTTGTTATCATTTTTTCCCTTTTAACTCCCCCCTCCACTCTTTTTTGAACAGATACAAAAGCAAGAATTTATTAGTTTAAGTCATTTTTATTTCGTGATATATAAATTTTCGAGTAAATTCACGAATGGACCTGTAATTGAAATTCGCGTAAATTTGCAAAGGAATATGTTAGCAAAATCAAATATCTAGCGAATATTTGTGTAAAAAGTTGTCTTTATAAACCTTTGTCAACATATATAAAACAATGTGAAAATTGAAGTGGAATGTAGTATTTACAGCATTGTCAATAGCGTTCTTTATTTAAAAAAGATTTTAAAATAGCATAGATTCTTACTCTAAACATGACCATAATGCAGTTATACCTAAGATATATTTAGGCTTTTGTTTATAGCAATGCTCATTGCTACCGCGTGCAGTTTGCGGAATTTAAGTATTTTTCAGAATAAATATTATTAACAATACCAAAGTTATATTTTTTGCAAAAGAGCCAAATCAAAACATTGCAAATTTATTTATTCGCAAACATGTCTGAAAAGATGTGTAAACGAAATATCGTCGCGAAACAAAAGTGGTTTCATGAACCGTTCCACTAAATCTTGAAATGAAAATATATAACGTTGGAGGTCTCTCCCGGATCTAAACTATTTTCTGTTAATACATGTATATTTCCACTGATTTTATGGATAATCAATACCAAAGTTATGTTTCGTAAACAAAACTGCCAAAATATCCTCAAGATGATCGTCTATGTCAATAATCTTCATCTTTTAAACTCGAATTTAAAATACTGTGTACCTGGAAATTTTCGCTCTCACTTAATTTTCGCCATTTTCGTCCTTAGATGAAAGGGCTTATTCAAAACGAAAGCGAAATTTCCCAGCTAAATAAATGAGGTCAGACCATGCATGTCATTCATGTAACTATGGTGATTTAGGGCGAATTTAAGACGGACGAATATGCTTCTGTCGTAAAAAGGCGAAACTAACCCGGGGCGAAAATTCACAGGCATACAGTAGTATACCGAAGGAAAAAGTGGCATCATACAATAAAATAATAAACCGGAATGTATTCCGAAATTCGCCAAAGACTATTTTTAGGGTAAATTTGAAATTGTCATATTTGTTTTAATTATAAGAAAAAAAAATATTTAGTAACGTTTTAAATGTTTATATCAAAAGACAAGACAATATGTTTAGTTAGAGAATCGATGACATTCCCAATGATAAGTTAGTACATGTAGCTACCGAAAATAAAAGCAGAAAATCAATCAGTTTACCCCCCAAAAAAATATTAAATGAAAATTATAATAAAATTATCAATCAAAAATGTTTAAAGACTGTTTAGTAAATATACAATGTTAGTTGTATTTGCTGTGATATAGCGATTTTGGTATAGTATAGAAAGTTCACGCTGTATTTTGAGTTCTGTGTTTTGTATGTACTTTTGTTGTGTTTATTTATTTGTGAGACAGATAATAGATAAAGTGAGAATGAGATGGACGATGAATATGTGTGAAATATGTTCCAAGTATATACAGACGAGTACAGTAAGCAAATATACACCGTGTACATCATGTGCCCAAGCAATGTATGACAAGAAATCTAATATGGTGGATTGCTTTAAATTTTGTTTTGAACTTCTTCTGAAGAGTATATATAGTAGGCATGGTTAATTTGGGACTTTAAAATAAAGATAGTAAATTCAAATTTCATGAACTTTTGTAAACTGTTAAAAGACTGTGTCTACTCACACCATCCTATAACCGCACCATTAGATTACAGCCATACAATGTTTGGCTTTTGGCTAATTCAACTATCTGTGTAGCGAGCTATCAATCAATTTATTTATTTATCTATTTGTATATTGATTCATTTGAATATTTGTTTGTCAAGCACTAATTTGTGCATGTTTTATGATTAATAAATGCACTATACTTTAATTTAAAGAAATTATCAATGTGCATGAGAATTAATATCCATTTACACTTTCCAGAATGGAATTTATTCTTGTTAAAATATAGAAATATAATTAAATCAAATCAAGAATATTTAATATGTTTAGACTTTATAAATGTATACAATTAATTTAACACTGGAGAGATAAGATAAAGTTTGACTACTATGAGTGGAATGAACGTGAAACATGCGATGAAAGACAATTGAGAGTGAGATTTGTATCTCTTAATTGTCCAAAACAATCACAAGAATATGCATATGAACTCATATAATATGAAGACAATATTTACCTGTCCATAAAACCATACAATGAAGCAGCAACAAGAACGAGGCGTTGTAAAACAGCTTCCGGTCAAATGTTGGCATGCATTTGAATCCACATCTTTTGCCTGTTTGACTGATGTCTCCGTCGTCAATTTCTTTCACCATGGTAACAATGAATGGGGAGAAGTCATTACTTATCCTGCGTTGGTGGACATTTGAGATGCTTCCGCTGTAGTAAAGGTCCTTACGATATACAGGGTTCTGATGACGTAAAGACACGTGATGTGCATTCATGTTCAGATCAAAAGCGCTGGAATATTTACGATGAGATTGTGACATAGTGCTCATGCCTCCCGGCGCCGAGGAATCTGTGGCTGATCCTTTCTTTTCCAGATAAGAAGTAGAGTTGAAAAATAATGGAGAGGAAATCTTTTTCTCCGGATACAGAAATAATTGTTTTTCAAGGCTATCAAAATAGTCTATAGGCAGCTTTTTTGCACATTCATAGTATCTGATATTTTTTTTGGCACGTTTCCTTACAAGTGGCCGGAAGAGTGCCCCGCAGACGACACAATTTAGCACAATTCCAGCCAAAATTAGAACGGTTCCACGCCACGCAAAATTCTTTAATAAAAGTTCAGTTACGTAAGCATACACAAATGTACCAACGCCTGAGCCACTACTTGCAATACCCGTAGCTAGAGCTCTCTTTCTTGTAAAATAGAGTCCTACAACAATTATTGCAGGAACAAACATCATACAGAAACCCATACCTGCAATAAAACAAGAATTCAACCGTAGTATACATTTTGTCATTAGCAATGAATGAATCAGAAGAAACCACCATTAATGGTGAGCACATACCATTGTACAAAATGGATGCTTTGTATAATTATAAAGTTTAAAAAGCATTCAAAATTTCTTAATCACTGTGTTTATAAATATATGTAATAATCAACCATTTTATTTTACCAATATCTAAGATTGTCTTCAAGAGCTTTATTACAAATAAAGAGACACAAATTATATAAATCACAAATACCAAAGTATTAACCGAAAGAATGTTTATGAGACAAAATACAAATCAGGTATCAGATGGAAATTCGATGTGGGATCAGGTGTCATGTACGAGTAGCATCCCCTGTTGGCAATTCAACATTTCACTCAGTAACTGTAGACAAAGTCTTGCTACCGACCACAAATTTTTGCAAAATGTTTACATCGAACAATTATTTTGTTAAAATGTCAATATATGCAAATATAAAAATATAACCCCTGGGTTCGGTAGAATATGATTATAAGGTATGGTATGCGTATTTGTAAATGTGTTAAATTAAGAGATTTCTTGAAAAAAATAAAAATTAACATATAGATTCAATTTTATATCTAGTTCATGTACCTCCAATCACACCATATGTAAGTATAAGGACATCTACATTAGGTGCAAAGAAACTTGTAATAAAACCACTGGTAGCCAATAAGGCTCCCCAAATTGTCACTTGACGAATACTGTATCGATCCAGCAGCCAGCCAATGAACGGACCTAGAAATACAAAAGAAAAATTTTAAGTTTCGACAAAATCTCGCCATCGAGTATATTTTTAAAAGAAAGGAACCAGGAATGTTACTATTAAAGCAATTACCAAACACTGAAAATATAATGATAATAGTACATTTGTAGTTGCCATAAGAAAAAAATCATTAATAACATTAAAATATAGATTCCAAAGTGTTACCAAATCCAAATGTAACTCTAGAAGACAATATACAGATTTTCTGGACAAACAGGGACCTTTTGAAAATCCAGAGGTGTGGGACGGTGGGGTACCACATAGAGGTGGTGCCACATAGAGCTGAACATTTATTGCCGTCTCATAGTAATTAAAAATAAATGTTTTTGAAGCTTTACTACTTGTAACTCGTCACAATCGGTTTAGACTATACAACAGTAACAACGATTGAATAAGAGGTCAATATTTCAGTTAAAGAATCTCGGTAATGGTCAAACAAGGTCATTATATTGATCATAAAATTTGTGATTTGTTTACATTAAACGCAATACATTATATCCTTATTTTATTCGTGATAACACATTCGTGGTGAACGTTCGAAAGAAAACCAGAAATTTACCAAATATCATACTGAGCCCTAGTTGGACGGAACCAATCCACGCTGCTTTCCCTTTCGACTCGCCAAAGTAATCCAGGAGTTCCAGAAGAATCAATCCAAAGGAAAACATTGTACCATCCAGTATAAAGTTCACCATAAAACTTCCAAAACAAACGAACCAACCCCACCCACCATCTGGAGCCAAGTCCTCCACATAGCTACTGTCGTCAGATGATGACAATGATGTCGGTGTCGATGACGTTGACGATGATTTCTTACTATCTGATGCGACATTATTTGACTCATTAATAACTAGTGTCTTCATTTCCACCATCTACTTTCTATTTCTCTACTTCGTTCAACACTGTATGTACCTACAATAAGTAAATATTAATTTATCAGTTCACTATAATTAAAATAGAAGATTTATACAAATATCTATACTTTTTGTCTGTATGTCTGCATGTTTGTATTAAGTAAGTAAGTATGTGTATATATATATATATATATATATATATATATATTATATATATATATATATATATATATATATATATATATATATATATATGTATATATGTATGTAGGTAGGTAGGTTGGTAGAAAGGTAGATAGGTAGGCAGTAGGTTGGTAGTAAGATAGAAAGGTGTTTAGGAAGGTAGGTAGATAAATAGATGTATAGGTAAGTAAGTAAATAGGTAGGTAGATAGGTACATATTTTAGTGGATGGATAGATCGATCGATTCATTATTGAATATTTGACTGGATGTATAGATTGGTGGAATTATCAAAACAACGAATTATTTACCGTTCAGATAGAATTAATTTAACATTATATAAACTGGACAAGGCCCTGATTAGATAGATGTAAGTTAAATTGACCGAAATACATACGTGTAAATAAATAAGTCAACATAACATTCTGACAAACATGTCATCGGTATAAACATGGGACCATTAAAATGTCACCTCAAAATTACGAAGTCCATATTTATCAGTATCATCTCGTTGAGAAATTGACAACAAGAAGACAAGGACAAACATAAACAAATTTTGACAGAATATCCTAAAAGGACACTTCACAGGTACATATATTTCCATTTGATAAATTATTGTTACAAAAGAAACATATCCTAAAATAAACTGTGTAAATTTTAGTTTGTTTTGTCTCTAGACAATGTCATTTTCGTGTAAAGTGATCTCTAGCGATGCGATATACTAAGACGCGAATGGTCAGACGTCAATAACACAAATTATCGTCGTTTAAAGTAAAATGATTTTAAAATCATTCGATAGTCATGGTTTTGATTTAGTATAACATTTCAATGGTAGTGTCTGTGACCTATTGGTCAACTCCGTTTAAACCGTTTTCTCTCGACATCAGACCATGAGCTACACAGTCTCGCTTGATCCTTAGACGATTATGCCAGTTTACAAACGGAAGGTCATTGACCTTTTTAGGTTGTAATTGCTAACCGTGTCTTTAAAGGACATTAGATGTGTTTTTCCAAAACATTTTCGTTCGTTCTCTCTTTTTTGACTTGTTAGATTGATGTACAATAACAAAAGAGGTATACACATGCATGAAAATTCTAAATATATATATATTATGTAAATTGCTTGAGAAACCCAGGTTTGGCAATTGTTCGTTTGCGATTGATTAACGCAACCTTACCATTATTTGTATATAAATACCACACTAGATCTGACCTTATTATCACAAAATATATAGGAATATAGGATTTTTTGCGTATGATTATCTATTTTTTGTTATTTTATACATCGCTAAGTAATAAAAACAAAATAATGACCCTGAAAACTAGCTACATCAATAAGGCAAAATAACAATAATTATGAACAGATAAGATTGATTACAAGAATCTGGTGTCACAAACTAGCATCACAGCCAACATGTGTGAGTAGTCAATTTCAGATAACAAAAAGGCATATAGCACATAATTAGTCAATACCAATTGTTGATTATATACTGAAAACATAAGTTATATATCACGAGTATAAACAGATTACTATATCGACCGTAAATTTTGTAAAAAGTGTTCATTTGACACATTATTCTTCAAATACTTGCGACAGCAACATGAGTAAATAATTTCCAAGGAGTTTCGTGGCCGATCAATCACAGCATCGCGCTTTGAGCCATGGCGTCTCTCAGTTCTGATCAGCGCAGTTTCGATCCCCGCTGATAACTGATTTTGTGAGGAAGATTGCCAGTTTATTTCCGGGAAAGTCTACTGTTTTTTCCTGGGTGTAGTGTAATCGGGTCCCATCCTCCACTTTTAAAAATTGACCGCCACCATGTGAAAAATTTGTTTAGCGCACAAAAACCAAAAGGAAGAAACGAGTAATTGCCCTGTATAAAATGATTGTTCCCAGAACATACCCGAGTATATCACAAAGACCAATAATTAGGTTGTCAATTTCCCTTAACATACCAAACAAAATGTGTTTGATTCTGTGGTACCGTAAATTTGCTAAGATATAACTCGCTCACTTAACTAAGAAAATCGTAATTCATTATTAACAAAAGATATATCTATGTGAGTCTACATAATACTTTATTGTACTATGCACTATACAAGAGGAGATAACTCTGACACGCTTAAATCTAAAATATTCAGGCACCTGCACATCATTTTCCTGGTGTTTTTGTTATTATACAAACAACACTTAATTGTTTATCGACTTGTAATATACATGTATTTGTTAAATCGTTCTGTACTTTTGGAATCTTTCCAAATATTCAGAAAATTAAGATATATTGAGAAGTTTGATTTACGTCTCATGAATTGTTTCCTAAAAGATAATCTGTTTCTTCTAAATTAGATACCGTCAGTGTTCAGAAAGATTTTTAAATTTGACATCTCAGTAATAAAACGAAAAGACAATTCTATAGGTTGAAATCAGATTATAAATAGTACCACATTAGTACATGACACGTGTCCTGTGTAGTTATTGATAATGAATCGATCGATTACGACACGGTATATGCAAAGGTAGAAAGCAATTGTTTCAATGTATCAATTTCATAAGTCAGTTAAAGACATCCGGTAAATTATTTTACGATGATGTTGTTGTCATGGCGTCACAGTCAGGGCGCAAGTGGTAAGAGAAAACGAAGGAAATGTAGTATATATTGCTAGAAGTATAAGGCAACTCTCAGTCCAACAGCAATGATATACATGTATTGGTGAAGGTGACATTATTTCATGTTACCAGTGTACAAGGATTCTTATATTCCTATTTCTTTTCTGCAAATAAAGTCAAGTCCAGTACGGTATTCATATAAAAATAGGAAAGTTGAGTTAATCAATAGCAATTGAAAAAGTGTCAAACCTGGGTTTCTCAAACAATTTTCACAACATATATAGTAATTTAAGAATTTTTATACCTTTGTTTATCTCATTTTTTATTGTATATCAATCTTATTAGTAAAAAAGGAAAACAAAAGTTTTGAAAAAAAACAGATGATGCCCTTTTAATCGCGGTTTATTATGAATATCATAAAATATAATAATTTTTACAAAAATCTAAAGAAATGAAATACATAAAGTTTAGGATAAAACAAATTAATCAAAAAGAAGTAAAAAGTACTAACACACTCTACAATGATATTAACGCCCATCATTTTATCATGCAGTTATTGATGTACAATAAAGCGATGAAGTTGAACATACTCTTGACTTCTGAACTACATCGTGTGTCAGAGATTTGTGATAACTCCTATCATTGTGTGCTAGCAAATGAATTTTATCACTCACTTATATGTGTCAATACTTTAGTAACCATTGTCACTTTCCAACATTTAGGCCAATGTTCTGCATCCCAGTTTCTTAAATCGATATGAAACGTACATATACTAAAGTGTTAACCGTTAGGAAATCTAGGAGATAAATCATTGGGACATTGGAAAATACAGAGATGGGATCTGGTGTCATGGAAGAGTTAGCACCACCTTCCGACCTGGCAGATACAAGGGTCGATTCCATTCTAGTCCAAAGCCAAACAAACATGGATCAAATTCTGATCAGTATAGTCCATTTCCAACCAAGACGTGACTCGATATCTCAGCATGTTTAAGAAACATAGTCATTGCACAATTATGATATCAATTATAAAGTAGAGCAGAAAGTTTACATCAAACGCAACTTCTCATATCATATCTTCCTCATGTCATCTTAATCTCAATCGTCATCATATTGAATGAAAATTCCAATTTCATAATTTGGGGATGCTATTGCGACAGAACAATTTGTTAATCGTTTGCATTTAATTATGACATAAAATGTAAAGTTATTGGGTTATTCATCTAACCAAATCGTCATTAATAATTAAATTAAATAATAATTAAAATGATAATTAAAAGTTTTGTTAATGATAAAACTTAGATATCAAGCAGGGGTATCGACGGCCGAGTGGTTAGAGCATTACGCTTTGAACCATGAAGTCTTTCACTTCTGGTCGGTACAGGTTCGACCCCTGCTGGAACCTAAGCTGATTTTGTGAGAAAGTTTGCCAGTTTACTTGTGGAAGGACAGTGGTCTCTTCCCGGGTATATTGTAGCCGGCTTCTCTCATCCACTATTACAATTGGCTGCCAACATGTAACTGAACGATTGTTGAGTGCGACATAAAAACACCATTCAAAATTCAAAAGTTTCAAACTAATGAATATTTCACATTTTTCGAACGAAAAAAAATCATGTATTCTAATCAATGTTTCTTCAGTTGCATTCAGAGATTTAAAATTCTACTTACATGATATTGAGGCGATATTGCTATAAAATAGGTAAATTCCACAAAATATATATCACCACAAACCCAATGACAATGATTCACAGTTGTTTCCTTTTCCGAGGTTTAACAATTTTCACGACACAGTTAGGGAAACCGGTTAATAATACTAAAATTATACAATTTTAAAAGGACATAATGATTTTTTTTTAATATAGGTGAGTAAATGTTAAAAAAATAAGCACATAAAAACGAAAGTAACTGCGGTTGACATCAGTAAGATTTAAATCCTTTGAAATAAATAAAATGAACAAACATAAATATACACTGAATATCATTAGCAGCACTGCTTTATAAACCATAGATAAATACGTCTAAATATTGGGTCAAATTTGAAAACTGTCATGTGAATTAGGTAAATTTACTTCAATTATATTAATTCAAAGGGAAGGGATGTATAGAGCAATTCTTTTTATTCACGTTTGACTGACAAAATATAAACTAAAACGTGTTGTTTCATGGAGGGTAATAACCAAATAAATTTTATAATTAAAATCCATTTGCCATAGCTGTAAAGACTGACTGTGTGACAGCAAGTATTATATGAGCATTAAACATTATTAGAGTGTTAGTGTTGCACCTAGTAATATACGTTCACATCTTTTGCGTTAATTTTATCATACGTTATCAAAAACACATGTGGTTTCAATTGGACAATTGGATAGATAGATAGATAGATAGATGGATATCTAAGATAGCTATTAAATGCACTTAACTGACTCAAAGTGGTCTTACTTGTAAGGTGGTCTGCTAATTGAGGTTATTTACGTTATGTATTCACCACAAGACTGAAATCTCGTGGTCTTAAATGCGATGTGGTCTCCTAAGCGATGTGGGGAAGGTACACACTCTCTCTCTCTCTCTCTCTCTCTCTCTCTCTCTCTCTCTCTCTCTCTCTCTCTCTCTCTCTCTCTCTCTCTCCTCTCTCTCTCTCTCTCTCTCTCTCTCTCTCTCTCTCTCTCTCTCTCTCTCTCTCTCTCTCTCTCTCTCTCTCTCTCTCTCTCTCTCTCTCTCTCTCTCTCTCTCTCTCTCTCTCTGCAACACATGTACATAACCGTGACACATGTCCAGAATTTGTGTATCTATGTAACTGCCAAATGGCTGTAGTTTGTTGACAGCAAATCGCGATAGAAGATAAACACGCATGTAGATAATGACTTAATGTTAATGTTTTAACATATATGCATATTATATATGTACGTTTTCGGCATTATATTAATATTTTGACATCTTCTAAGAAAATTCGACAACGGTTACAGGATAATGCATCCGGGACTTTACTACTGCAAAGCGAAACCACAGTAATATCGAGTGTAAAGGTGTGTGTGTGTGTGTGTGTGTGTGTGTGTGTGTGTGTGTGTGTGTGTGTGTGTGTGTGTGTGTGTGTGTTCTTTGATTTGCATCTGTGCACATATACGAATAATCACGAAAAACACAAAAATACGGGAGAGACGTACATCACACACAAGACACGAAAACTATGTGTGTATAAAACCACGTGACACAGGAGAACATGTACTGCATGATCTAATATCTGAATCCTATTGTAATATCCTGCCTGTGGTTTAAATGTACTGGTTAATTGTTATAACATACAAGTGCAACGAGTTCATCCCACTCTTGTATCATTTTCGTATTGCTGCCATCGAGGTCCGACCGAGTTGGTCACAGTATTGGTTGTAATACACAAAGCACTCAATTATGATACAATAAAACACTTGGTTCTGACAAAATTTGGGAGTTTGAAAATGATATTTCATAATATTGTACTCTACGATTACATCAAAATTTTAACATGTTTGACAGACGACGATTCATACAAAGGTCAAGAAGGCATGGTCGTTATATCTAAGCCAGTTTCGTATTAGTAAGAATATTCATAAATAGTAAAACTTTTAAGATAAGATTTTATCCAGATTATAACTCCACCATCTAAACTGTCGACATAAGTAGAATAAGACATGTATGATCTCCTGTAGTAACCCTAGATTCTACTATTCTACACCAGTTTGTTTCCAAGTTTTACTCTCCCCCCCACCCCCATCTTAAAATCAAGGGCCTGAATGGTCACAATGACGTTGTGCACTTGCAAAATTACAAAGCCTGTCTGATGTGGGTATGCCTAGAAAATCTAACACATTTAGGTGGATTCACATCTGTAGCTGATAAACTTCTAGTTTTAAAGAGTACATGGCTAACACACAGATCACGACAACACTCAATCAACTTTGTTTTACAGCATCAGCCGTTCTGCGACATAATAGCCATTGGGTATTTATAAACTCAAATCTGCTATACACGTCGTGTTATTTGTCACTAGTGATCAAGCATACTTACAATTCATACTATCTCTTCTGATACCCAATCGACATCAATAAATGGTAATTAATTTTGATAATCATTCGATAAATAGGAAAGCTTCATGCTAGATCTATGTCAGCAACATCGAGTTGTTTAAATCGTTTTCAATTACATTTCAAATTATCATAAATAAATTTTCAGATTCCAATTGCACTTCCAAAATACGTAATGAAATGATAAAAGTTGTTAAACCCGTGAAGAAGGAGATAATAATTTGACATGTACATGGATACGAAACTCACGACGATTACTTCGCAAACTCCCAAACATCGATGACGCCGTCTACGCCAACTCTTCGTCTCTCTGTGTATTCATACGAGTGACAGATGTAAATCATAATGTGTGTAAATGAATAGTAAGCCTAATGTATCGATTCCTTTATCAAAGTTATCATAACAGTTTCATTTTCCTGCTAATATGATAAATAGCATGGTAGAAGTTATAACAAATGAATGAATAGAAAGAACACACACACTGAATATCCTTAGTTATAGCGTACTATGGTGTTTCGAAATTGCCGACGAACGGTGGAGAGCCGGAATCTGCATGATCCCTATATACCGTTTCGCATTAAAATGATCAACGCCATAAAAATGGCCGTCGCCATAAAAATGAATGCTTATGGTGTAAAAGTCCGTGAAAACAAACTACTGTAAATGTGGAAATTTACGCGTTGGGGGTAAATACGCGATGAAGAGTTTTTGGTGTAAATTACTCCCGCGTACTAGTCCCACACTTGTGCTAGGAATCATCATTTAATACAGGACTGGTCACAATAAGGTGTAACATCACGCAAATTACCATAATTTGGATAACAAAATTGCGTAATTAACAACACGCGGAAATATTCACGTATACAGTAACAAAGAACTGGAGAGCCCTTTTACTGAAGAGTATAGCCCATGAATTGTGCCTTTGCCGGAATCCCGAGATAAAATATGGAATGATGCTTAACAAAGGCATAATGATAAGGTTCTTTTACCAATCAATACTATCCAAGTGTAAGTCTTTAGAAATATGTAACACAAACGCTAAGCTCGCAACATGATAGATAATGGACATATGCATGTATCTGTAAATGGATAAACTCAAATAAACGGTGGTCGGTGGTTGTACTGAGGAATTACGTATATGCTGAGTGTAAATCTTACATGTTTGCCAATTATTTACGATTTATAAATGACGTTGTCAATTTTTGAGACATTCTTATAAGATACTTTCTCACTTACCTTATATCTTATCACATATTCTGAATGTAATATACTATACAATCTTTTATATATATATATATATATATATATATATATATATATATATATATATATATATATATATATATATATATATATATATATATATAAACTTGACCCTAAAAATTATGTTGGTTAATCATGCTTTGTCATAATTAGTTATATACGAGGCAAATTAATCAATTTGAAAGTCAAATAAATATGCATTGCTGGTACTTCTAAGATTTTGATTTGCACTGTTTATTTTTGCATTCCATGTTTTTAAAATCCGACTGGACCATATTTTGAAGAGAAAAAAAAACCGTTTTAACTATAGCTGACATAAAAAGTCAAATATATAACGGACAGTCGGGAAAGTTGTCTATGCAGAGAAAGCGGAATGAATTCTATATAGAAAACTTTTCCGGGGAAAGATTTTCTAAATGATACCGATATTCCCCAAAGAGAGGCGGATACGTGGTTTAATTCTAAAATTGGTCAAAAGTTCACGCTCAGTAGACCCGCGGTTATTGATACTATCTGAAAATTCAAAATACGATAAATACATTTAACCCTTTAATCCCTACAGGCCTCAATAGACTGGTCATAAACAATAGAAAGAACATACCAGTCAGACACTTAGGGGTGAAAGGGTCAAACAACTTCTCACCGTTTAACCAAAATGTATAGTTTTCTCTGATTATTCCAGATAAAGACATCAATCTAGAACAAGCATCACAGTAAATGACCAATTGTTTTCCCATGGTACTTTAGCCATCACCATTGTCTAAAATACTAGTAGTATACATTAGAGATATTACTTACTTGGTCCGAGAATGATTTAAGTAGTAACAGTGTAATTTTGCTACAGGTATTAGGAATTTGTTTCAAAATAGCATTAAAAAGACTTAAATTTGCATTTTTGCGCTACATACAATATTAAACATGCTAAGACGATTTTTTTCACGGGGGAAAGATTCTACTAGGAGAGTAAGAATGAATCATAATTAACAGATGTGTGTAAATTTTATTTAACTTACCTGAATATGTTATTATTACCTTGTTTGAAATAAACTATCACACCTGAGTGAAACATATTATTGATATATAATCCAACTTTACATGTGAACTATATATGGACAATGAAAGCGATTACAAGAGCCTAGACTTGCCAGTAAGTAATACTACTTCGAATTTGCAAATACTTGAATGCAGGTATCATGAAAACAGCTTTGTGCACACACG
Organism: Atrina japonica; assembly: GCA_030159075.1. Lineage (NCBI taxonomy): Eukaryota > Metazoa > Mollusca > Bivalvia > Pterioida > Pinnidae > Atrina > Atrina japonica. The sequence continues at coordinate 767,730 of BROG01000088.1, read as the reverse complement.
CGCACACACATGGCGCGCGCACATACACACTGTACTTTGATTTGAAATGTATCCTTTTATTGATAATATATGTATTATTATATTCGAGGTTGGCCTTTACTATGATGACTTTTTCTGTGGAATGCATAACTATTCTTTTTTTTTTCTTCGTTTGATTGTTGTTGTTGCTGTTTTAATCACAAGACAGGTGTCATATCATATGTGGTATATTCTTATATGGAACTATTGAAAACGACAAAGGTTATATCACATGAAGCACAATTCGTGTTAGTGACAAGTAAACAAATGTTTGATAAAAATTGTTTGACCAAGTAAAATACATTTGTCAAAAAGAAAACAAAGAAAGATGGGAGGATTTATATTTGTACAGTGTTCAGTAACAGCACGAGACAACCTCAGGCTACCGTACTTATGGATAGGTTATAACTTTATAATAAACGTAAGCATTGTATAAACTGATACGTAATAGTCATCTAACTTTTAGAAATTTTCATTGTAAAAAATGAACTGGTTTAATCTGGTGAAATGCGGTCTATCCACATTTGTTTACAATTACCCGACTCCAAAAAAACCGACTGTGTCGTGTTTACATACAAAAACCTGTATCGCTTTAAGAAGGAAATGTAATCGAGGCATATGTTTATGTAATTAAGATAGTTTAACACTGAAAGTCAGTCAGCAACAACAAGTTTAAATCGTTCATTGCCTGTTTAATGCTAAGGTTCTATATCATAATTGACTGCAATCATGATGTAGCATTTTGTTGTATGAAAGGGTATACATAATGCTTGTTATAGTTATCGCCTAACTATTTAACCTTGCAGACGACTTCAAAATGAATGAAACCAGTTAAGATTACAATAAATTATTCAATATAGTCTGAAACTAAAGCTACTTGCCAACAAAGGATACATTTTAAACAAAAAACCAAATCTTAATTTGCCAGTTTTTGTTCATCTTTTGCACAAGATAAATTTACAGAGAGTGCATGAAGTTCATGAATTGATTTGTAAACAAAAATGATAATCTCTTCAAAATTTATCCAAAATTGTGTATGGATGCACTTTGTGAGAACACAAGGTTACAGAAATATGTGTGTCAATAAATGTAGCTGTTCACGTTCTCGCCATAATACAACCCCAATAAAATGGAAATCATTATTTCAATGTATCAAGATGTTAAATGAAATAACACCAATCATCGTTGTCCGAGACTTCGAATACTTTATACGGAAAAAGTAATGAAGTCGATTTTCCGGTTGCTGTTGAACTGACAGGACCAAAGCATACATTATGACAAAATTTCAAGTGTTATTAAACGCAATACCTCTTGTTCTTTACTGATTCTCTACTTCCTTAAATATCTTACATAATGTTGAACAATCGTTTCCCATCGTAAATTTTCAACATTTATAAAAGTAGTAATATCCCACAGTCACCTGGATATGGTGTTTATATCTCACAAATAATCTGCCAGGGGCATGTTCAACGTATTAACATTTCATATACAAAGGTAAACTACTTACTGACAAGTTATTGCCACAAGACCATAAAAAATCGCGTTTGATGTCCACGTTCTGCAAATTTTACGGTCGGTATGATAGTCTTGTTTGCGATTATTCTGTTTCATTATATGAAATGTTGAGTTACCTGTCCGATAGCGGTTGTTGAGGCGTCTATACCAATTGTGACAAATATTTCTTCATAACCTATTTCATCTCAATTTAACTGGACTAACGCGGGTATACCCGGTCGACAGGGGATGCTTACTCCTCCATGGCACCTGATCCTACCTCTGGATTTCCTGAGGTCCGAGTTTGTCTACTATCACCAGATTTGTATATGTATCCTGGACATCCTGAAGACTTATACTTTGGTATCGGAGATATTATATTTATATTTTTTTTCTAATTATCAAAATGTGACGTAAATTCGCTAATTTCGTCAGTGACTGTATTTTTATGCTTACACTGTATTAACATCCAGATTATAGGGGTGATTTTCAGTTCAAGTCACACACACATGGTGCACACACAGTTCAAACACTGTAACTCACAGTGCAGACACACAGTGCACAGAAAGTGCACACACACAATACACACAGAGCACACAGACAGTGCACAAATACAGTCCACACATAGTGCACAGTCACTCAAACACGCACAGAGTGAACAGTGCACATACAGTGCACACAAACACTCACACAGGGCACACATAGCACACACATACTCATACACAGAGGACACACATATGGCACACACTCAGAGCATACAGAGTGCACACACTGTACACAGAGCACACACAGTGCGCACACAGTGACAGGGCACACACACTCACCCATAGAGCATACACACACTTTATTTTACACGAGGAAATAGTAGTACTATTGAGAAAATTGAGATGAATGGAATGGCAAACCGATTACTTGGTAGTCTCTTCCGAGGACCGTTTCGCTTAGTAGACCACCTCGCATTTAACATCATAAATTCCAGTCCAATAGGTATTTGATAAGAGCATACACTCGCTTAAGAAACAGGGGCTAATAGACCCGTTTTGGGAAAGGGTCCTGTACCCTTACAACCTAGAATTTTACGTCACAATGGGCTGAATTTGGTGTATTAACTATTGTAATTTTACTAATATACAAAACTTGTGCTTAATTTAACTTTTTATTAAAATGACAGCATGGATTTAATCAAAAGAAATGAAGGTATTAGTTCAACAGTTTTTATTTTTGTCTTTAAGACTGTATGGATATAATTGGGAAATTTTGGCGTAAAATTGGGGAAAATATAGCTGATTTTGCATTGGAAATGGGTCCTTTTACCGGACCCACATGTTGATATTATTAATTCCCGAGAAACCACCGCGCTGTTCACACCACTTTGAGATAATTAGGCGGTCTCAATAGCGAGTTTCACTGTATGTTTTTTCTGCCACTCGTATTCACCCATTGCTCTCATCGTTGAAAGGTTTACATTTGATATTACAAATAAGTGGTATAATTTTCAAATGATTGAACAAATGTAATCAAGGGTACTTAAACGGTCAAAGAAGTTGTAAAAAGAGCGCCATCTATGACACAGTTTACATTCTTATTACAGCAAGAGATACTGGTTATTTAAAGTACATGTTGAAGTTTAAATGAAGCATTTTACACCCTCCTCGACAGCATAGAACTACAGATAAGGCGCACTCCATCCGTTGTTAAGGATTCTTACACCGATCACATTATAAACTAAGACACTTGCGTGCTATTTTTGCAGCTTTACGTTTCTTGATCGGTGTTGGTATGTGTCCTGGAACTAGAGCAATCCGGAGTAAAAAAAAAAATGACAGTACTGGGATATAACAGCAGCAGCAAAAAACAAACTATACAGAACTCAATATAGGTCAATTTTGATTTAAGTTTCTTTGTATCGCTACGCCAAAACGGTGTTACGTAGTTTATAACACGACGGTACTTTATTTTGTGTCATCTACTGAACTTCTAATCGTATCAAGAGCGGTATGTTGTATCTTAGTCAGACCAAGGTACGTGCACGTGACTCTGGTTTTAGTTGTCTTCACCGACGGTCGTATCCATGTGTTCTAAGAATTTTGTGATTGGCTATGGAGTACTTTATTCTAATTCGGGACGATGAAAAGAAAAGGTTTTTCAATGCTTTTTTTACGCTGATGATAGAAAAAAAGATATGTGGCAGTATTTCATATTATTTCTAGTGTAAAAGGGTTTCGCGCCAAATCTTAAAGTGGAGTGATATAAACAAATAGTCGATATGCAAAAAGGCACGTGAAATAAACCGGAAGTAGTGTCGTTGCTGAAATCAAATATTAAGATTATGACACCGATTTTACGAAACAGTAAATTGAGCACATGGCTACTAGCACATGACTAGTAGTACATGACTACAAGCACATGACTACTACCGCATGATGACTAGCACATTACTACTAGCACGTGGCTACTAGCACATGACTGCTAGCACAAGTCATGTGCTAATTTTTTAATTTTCAATTGAAAAGTTAGCAAATGACAACTGTATAGTCAAACTAATAAGATAAACGTTGAGCTTGAATATTGAGTTTATTTAGTGACTTTGGAAAGGTTATGCATATATGTACAGTTCACTACATTTACAATAACTTGAATTCTCTTGGGAATTTTGGCGCATGTCGGAGGCTTATCTTGAATTTTAGGCAGATTTGAATCTCGCAGTGGAATCTAGACATATAATCGATTTAAAAGTACTGGCTCGAAATAAAAATCTTTGCTTGTTTTGTTTTGTTTTGTTTTTGTTTTAATTATTTATTTACGTCAGCACTGTATCAATATTAGGTTGAAAGATTTCTTAAGAAAATGGGAAAATGACCGAGGTTGATCTCATTGATACCGTTTGTAGGGTACAAATCAACAATAAATCAAAGAGGTGTTTTAAATATGAACTGCCTTAATTTGTAGTATTAATAAATAAGAAACCGAACCAAAGACCGTGGAAATTTCAATGTTGTAGTTTTAGCTTTTTGACAAAAATATTTGCAGGAAGTATGAAGAACAGGGTGAGTTCAAAATGGACTTCCGGCGTAGAGTGAAATGTATTTACTTACAGAGAGAACTTATCGTAATATGTCGAAGAAAAAAATGAACATATGTTATATTCATCTTTACGCTTATTATAGACGAATCATGACAGCTCTTGGTAATGTTGTCGCAGTCGATTACCTAGGTAACATTGCAAATTGTATAACTAATTAAAACCAAACGATCATCGTATCGTGCTCCGAAACCGGAAGTGCCAGCAGACGACCGTCCGATTATCACCGGAATTTCTCTACTATTCAACAAAGACATCTGCCAATTCCTCTACTAGTTTGTGGGTGTCTTGTCGTCTTCGATTATCTCAAAGTTTCTTCACTCGATTGATTTGAATCATTTACTTGTGAGAAAGCTAATTTGATTTTTAAAAATCCGATGGCGTCACACGATGCATCTATCGATAATCGATCGGAGACATAGGCATCAATCATATAACTCAAATATTGTTTGTCATTTTGCGAGTACAGTGGTCATAAATAGATAGATAGATAGATAGATAGATAGACAATTGGCCAGGCATGTAGACAGACCTGCAGATAGATAGATAGATAGATAGATAGATACATACATACATACATACATACATAGATACATACATACATACAATACATACATACACACACACATACATACATACATACATACATACATATACATACATACATACATACATACATACATACATACATACATACATATATACATACATTGATTGATTGATTGATTGATTGATTGACAGACATATATGGAACATATCCAGGACGAGCAGACAAGCACTGGACCAAGTTTGTAAACCCCGTTCATTCCCCACTTTAGAAAAATAAAAACATCCCCTTCTTGTCATTTAGTGTTAGATTAAAGACTGTGATATAATCTACTATATTACATTGATTTAATGAAAACATTAGAACATCGATGTAATTTGTAATTATTTTAATGGACTGACTGAAACTGATTAAGATTCTAGTATTTATAGACAGAATGTAGAAATTTTGCGAATTGGAGTTGAAATCGATAGCGTGTAATTTCAAGTAAAACATTTTGACTACTGCAGGATAACGGGAAATATAATACAAAATGTAAAGACAGTTTATGATACAAAAGGTCGAAATGAAAAGTGAAATATACTTAATAAAAAATAAAAGTGGCTGCGTTGTCCGTTGTTTGGCCAGATCATAATAGGGGCAGTGAAAATGATTCAGGTAAACGGGATGCTGGATGCTGATTCAGCAAAACAAATTATGATTATAAAAAGTTTAAATGTGAGTTTTAAAAACTGAAATATAACTCTGAAAGAGATTCGTATCAGAAAGGTAACATCTAAAATAAACACTAATTTATTTCATTCCAGTTCCATAATTTAAGGAGGTGCCCATAAGGGGTTTGAGTTTTTTTTATTATTATTCGTCATTTTGATTTTCAAAAATTAGATGTAACATGCAAATTTGAGAGCAGAATCAATGCGTATTCAGACTCCAGGTTACGGCAAGTGTTTGAAATTATATTTGACTTACCTGCGTCTGTGAAAAACCCAAAAATCGATGAAAACGGAAAATTGATGCTAATATCAAATGTACCCAGTCTTACATCCGTGGAACGTATGTAACCCAGTTTCCGAAGAATAGCATATTGCCATGGCAATTTATGTACGACTTACATAGTAAACTCGGTATGATGACCACGTTTCTTCTGTGTGATCAAAGTTAAATCAGCTGTTCAGAAGGGGGTCGTATCAAAAGTATAATAGGTTATTTGTACAATATATAAATTATAAAGTATCAAACACAAGTCCAGCTAGATATATAGTGCACTCTAAAGCAGTTGAACATATCGACAGTGTGATATTGAGCACATGTATGTATATATATATATATATATATATATATATAAACATATGTCACTGATCGATTATCAGAAGTTAGTGTGTAACTAGAGAGGGTCAACGCCGACAGGACAGGTATAGGATTGGGCCGTCAGAAACACGATCATAGGTGGAAATTTACACGAGATACCAGATTAAATCACTGTTGCTTTTTATGTTTTGTTGATTGTATATTACATCACTATAGATACCCCGTAATTCACTGATACGGATACAGATCCCGATCAGAATCTCATCCTGGAAAGAGGTGGATCAAACGGTGTGTGTGTTGTACAACTTTAGTTAATATTAGGTCATTTGAGTGTCAGTATGCAGCTATTAACGATACACGGATGTTTGGACAAGCTTTATATCCTAGACTTGGTTAGTTTTGTTCTAAGGCCAAAGTAGGACTATAGTAAACTATGCACCATATTTCGACATATTTTCAAGTGTCAATATTCATCTAATATGTATCTTCTAGCTTAGTAAGTAGATCCAGGTTTCAGAACTCTGCATTTAACCTAGGACATGCCATAAAAAAGAGTACATCGTGCTATTTAAGGTCAATAACCACGTCAATTATAAACTTGATTTTCCCTCCTGTTTTCTGTGTCTCTGGAGAAAGAAATATCTAATCTTCAGCTTTAAAATTAAGCTATGCAAGAATTGCTGACAGCGATCACATTTTGTTCCAAATAGCTTGTCTCCCCGTAACAAATCGCTCTGCATGTTTTAAAAAAATGTTCTACTGTTCTACATATGTCTTCTGAGGTCAACGAGATAAGCAAAATATAAATTTGTGTTTCATATGTATCACTTCTTTCTTAAAGTTTTACAACTGAAAATTCTGGTTTCACATTTATACACGAGATCGACTGAATATAAAGAAAGTCCCAAAGAATTGTATATCCACTGCCAATTATATTTTGTTCAGTGATCAAAGTGAAAAAAAAAACGAGCACAAAACATCAGTTACATCTAGCTATGTTTTGCAACTTGGGTTTTCCCAATCATCACCGATATCGTTGTCATTAATACTTTCCTTTTCATTATAATTTTCGTCAGTTTCATCGTCATCGTAACTTATTCGTAATATAATCTAAACATTATCATCTTCTTATATACGACACACCGTGACCACCCAGTATTCCGAAGGCCCGATAGTTCGAAGGTTCGATAGTCCGAAGGTCCATTAGTCCGAAGGCCTGGTAGTCCGAAGGTCCGAAGGCCCGATAGTTCGAAAATCCGATATAATTCCCCCAAAACAGAGGTTGCATATCCAATATTTGTATTAAAGTCAATAGCTGCCATTGCCACTGGACTCTGCTTTTTAATGTTCTTTCGTTTTGATGACAAAGTAACTATAGGTTCCAAAAAAAGAAAATACAATGTATAACCGTCAAAGTTGGACAGTATGAATGCATTGTACATTACATGCGCGGATCCAAAAGGTAGTGTAGGGAGGGGTTAATCGACGTCCGGATCTCCTCAGGTCGTCCAAAAATGGACAATTTTTCATAAAATGAGGTAATAATATGCTTTAACCTTGTAACCCCCATCGTCGTAAAATCACGGTCCGGAATCGCTATGCTCTTTCCTACCAGTATCAATCAGATACATTGTTATATTGAGGTCGCCACTACTGTTCTAATACAATGCAGAAGTTGTTTAAAAGCCTCATTCTGATTGGTGAACCAATGCGAGCACCAGTTAGTCGCATTGGTCGATGCCTTATGAATAATATTCACGAGCTACGAGAGATTTCAATCGCATGGGATCACGGGTAGGAAAGAGCATAGCGATTCCGTCCGTCCGTTTGTACGAACGGTTATGGACCCCCCCCCCCCCCCCCCGCCTATGGAAACGCCAAATTAACAGAAACTCAAATAATTAGGGAGCTCTTTAATTAATCAGAGAGTTCTCTAATTCTATTAAGATTATACTCTTTTAATTAAACTATACATTAATTTGATTAAACCGCAGTTTATTGAATTAGAACGCGCATTGATTAAATTAGGCTTCGTATTAGCGTCATGTTGTAAATTTTGTATTTACTGGGTGGGTGTAAATACATAATTTACAACGACTTTGTCATGTTGTATTTACACCCACCCAGTAAATTCAAAATTGACAACATGACATTATTTCAAGAAGACCTGCCAAAAACTCAGACTATCGGGCATTCGGACTCTCAGACCTTTGGACTATCGGACCTTCGAACCATTGGACCCTTAAACCGTAGATCTATCAGACTTCGAACTATTGGCACATAGGAATATTGGGCCTTCGGATTATTGGACTTTTTGTATATTAGAATGCAGAACTTTCGGACTATCGGGCCTTCGGACTATCGGACCTTCGGGCTATCAGTTCTTCGGAATACTGGGCGGACACCCGACATACAAAGTCATGTATTTTTAATTTATTTCGGGTATCCAGTAAACAGGCCAATATAATACCGCTGTCTCTCTTATTTTTTTTGGATCTTTCATATAATGATTCTTATGTCACTGTAGGTGCTGCCACAACGCATTTTTAATGAGTAAACTCAGGCCAGTAGGCTAATTTAGGTCAAAATTTACGATATCATACTTCCAAGTCTAACCTTTACGTAGCCGATAAGCATTGCTGATAAAGTATCACACACACACCCCACACGCAATATATATATATAGAGAGAGAGAGAGAGAGAGAGAGAGAGAGAGAGAGAGAGAGAGAGAGAGAGAGAGAGACGCTACTTGAGCGATGGTAATGTATCGCTAAAGAACTAAGACCAAGTCGTAGCGTATGTATAAGTGTATTTGGTGGGACAATATGAGAATAGAAAAAATGTCCCATTGTTTTTTCCACAACGAATTCAAGAGGTGGTGATACTTCAGGACTCTGTATACATTGATGACAATTTAAGGAAGGCGAAATCACGAAAGTTATGACCCATTCTGGAACCACGCACTTGGTGTTTACACATGACAACAACTGATGTCACTTAATTCTTATTATCGACCTATATAAATAAAACACCTATATCCTATGTTTACAAACAAGGGTTATTGAACTAGGAACGTTTGATTTAAAATCAAAGTCGTTTGAATTTGGGACACAAAACCTATGTCAGTACACCTGTAGAGCGAAATAAATTGTACACAATGCTCTCTCTCTTTCTCTGTATCGATAAAACGTTTGTGAATTTCCTGTTCAAGTAGTCGATTTAGCACAATTGAACAGCATTGTCAAACAGACGTACGGTTGTGAAATAATTAGAAGACATGGATTTGCACAATTTATATGCCTTTAAGAAAATATTTGATGACATGTAGGCCTATTTTCAAATTTCAATAACGTATGTGAAACCCTCGGAAGACGTCGATCTGCGTTTTCTACAACATCTGTTACTTTGCCTTAAAACGTTGTTTTCTACTTCTTAACGCGTTTACGACGCCCCTTTTAAACTGAACGTTTGATATCATTAACTGTTTGTCTCCTTGTCTTAGAAAGGTTTTAATAACGTTTGTCTTTTCCCGTTTAAAGATGTCGAATTTTACGTTTTAACAGCGTTCTGTGCCTTCCCTTATGAACTGAAGACGTCATTTTCAGGTCTTAAAGCCACATTTCAGGGAGTAATGTTCATAAATAAACTTTTTCTGTACTCTCTTAATGCGTACTGACAACAACTAACACACTGATTAATTTATAAACGGTAAGGTGTTGCCGGACACGTGGTGACGCTCTACTGAGCGTGTTCGTTTCACTGTCCAGGACAATCCAGACAAGTGGAACACCAATCAAATGCCCTAGAACACTGTCCTCGGCAAGTAATTTAGCCATAAACTTACGAAAATTATGTAAATTTTTCGACATCTTTGAAATATCTACTTCCTGCCCTTGTACATTCGATTGTAACATGTTCTGAGACTGTACCGGAACAGTTGTCTCGCGGTGAATATGCACACCCTTTATATCACTCGTTCACCAGGGTAAATTTAAGAATTCCTACGTAATCCCCCCTAATATTTTCATTTTCGTCGATTAGGAGTGGTTTTCTAATGAAAATGTCAAAAATTACAATAACGTCCAGAAAATTACAATAACGTCCCTGGAATGTGACTTTAACATATTTCTTTTACAAGGTTAATTAAATCAATCGCCAGAACAACAGACGTGAAATGTTTGCCGTAAAGGTAGTTGGAGTTTATTGATGTTGTGAAAGTGATACTGCCATCAGATAAGATGCGGCTCACACAGTTTCTGATTTCTGTAACAAGGCCAAGGTCATAAAATAACTCTTTACACTGTACTTTACATTGGGGGCACTGATGATCAATTTCAGGATACGTTTCTACAAACTACTCTTCCTGTTAACCACGTGAAGACATACAAACTAACATATACTCAGTGTCGCCACTACACTGCTGTGTGAGAAACTTCTGAATGTTATATCTCTTACTTCTATGGCAGCTTATTGGTATCACTATGGTTTGATTTTGATTTTTTGTTTTACGCCATACTCAACAATCTTTCAGTCATATGATGGCGTCCAGTTTTTATTGGTGGAGGAGAAACCCCGGTTACCCGGGTAAAGACCACCGACCTTCCGCAAGAAAACTGGGCAAACTTCCCTACTTAATTCGAAATGACCCTAGCGGGATTCGAACCAGAGCGTGAGAGGCCTTGTGATTTAAAGCGCAATGCTCTAACCACTCGGCCACGGACCCCCCCCCCCCCCCCCCCCCCCGGTATCACTATGGAAAAAAGTATCTCCTACGTAAGACTTATTATCTCCTACGTAGGACTTATTATCTCCTATGTAAGACTTATTATCTCATACGGAGGACTTAGTATATCCTACGTAAGGTTACAGTCAGGTAGCAGAAAGGCCCGTTACTCCGAAGGCCCGATACTCCGAAGGCCAGATGCTCCGAAAAACCCTTTACGCCGAAAACCCGTTTCTCCGAAGAAGTGCACATAAAGAGTGACTAAGCTGTTATGGTGCAACATTATGGCCATTTGCGACAGCGCGAAGGAGTCTTTGTGAAAACACTTTCAAGAACGCGCTTTTATACGGTGTCCCCATGGGCCATTTGTAACAGCTCAACGGGGCGTTTGTAAAGCACCGTTGAGGTCGCACTAACACGCTGTCACTCACTTACCCTTTTTATGCCCTCGCAACAGCGTTGGAGGGGATATAGTAATGCCGCCGTTCGTGTGTAGTTGGGTGAGTGAGTACGTGAGGGCGTCCGCGTCCTTGTGGACACGATACAGACTACAGTTTTGCCCCATCACTTTCAAACTTCAAATGCACATTGTTCATGATGAGAGGAGAGGAGGAATCCTTTTGATTTTGCGTCACGGGGTCAAGGGTCAAGGTCAACTTTAGCCAACATTGCAAGGGGATGCCCCGCTTTGCGGAGCCCTTGTTACAAATTTGCAACGGCACATTAGCGTGAAAGCGTGTTTGCGCGATAGCACGTTTTAAAGTGTTTTACAAACACGCCGTCGCGCTTTTACACATGGACCCATCGGGACACCATACTATCGCGCTAGTAAACACACGTCCGAGCAAACGTGCTTTCGTGCTAACACACCATCTCACTAATAAGCACTCATCGCGCAATCGCGTTTTCACGCTATCTCGATACAGCATAACGCACGAATAAAGTATCGTTCAAACACTTTATCACGCTTTTGTTCTTACACTAAAAAATGAGCGAGGCGTGGGGGAGTAAAGATTATCGCCAAAAATGAGGATGTGACACTGAGGTAAAAACATGGTAAGTGAGAGAAATAAGAGGGTAAGTGGAAGGTGTTTCAACTCAGGAAAAAGGGGGCCTGATGTCTGGTGATAGTAAAATAAAAAAGGAATGCTACAACGAAACAAACAAAAAAGGTCAGACAATACAAAAATGATTTGTTTAAGAACATTAATGCCAGCGGCAACAAAGTCCGACATATGTATTTTTAGAATATAGATCACGGTCATCAGATCACAAGGTTATCTCAAACCCCATAAAATTGGGCATAATGCAGAGTTTTCGGAGTAACGGAACTTCAGAGTAATGGGCGTTCGGAGCAACGGTCCTTCTGAGTTCGGAGTAACGGGCCTTCGGAGTAACAGGCCTTCGGGTAAGTGGGCTGTCCCCCTACGTAAGACTGTCTATTTCCTACGTAAGACTTATTATCTCCTATTATTATGATATAATAAGTCTTACGTAGGAGATACTAAGTCTTACGTAAGAGAAATAAGTCTTACGTAGGAGATAATAAGTCTTACGTAGGAAAAAATAAATCTTACGTAAGACATTATAAGTCTTACGTAGGATATAATAAGTCCTACGTATAGGAAAAAATAAGTCCTTCTAGAGTGATGTCACCAAATTTACTCAATACCCAGTCAGATATAAATTTTTGGGTCACACGTGTTTTTCCTGTAAAAAATGAATAAATACGTTGACTACGTTCATCAAAATTTGGGTACGTACTCAAACTATTATTTAACATTTCTGAAGTTATAACCGTGTTTCGTGTTGTTTCGTGTTGTCTAGAAAACAAACGGTATTTTTTTCAACAACTGTCAATTCGATATTCGTGTACCTGTGATTTGTTACGTATGTAAATTGTGGTTAAAATTTGCCCAATGACCAATCTTTGTTTATGGCTTATGTTTGTTTTATTTTGTTTGTTTGTTGTCTGGTGGGTTGTTTTTTTGTTTTTTTGTAAAAGAACAATCAAATTTGCAAAATTCTTAATTACTTTTAATGTCATTTATTCTACCTCTTAGGCGTGGTTTGATGCGCATTCATAACTGAAAGCAACCCACAAAGACACTGTCAGGTAGTCAAGTGGTCGTCCACATGTTTCTGCAAGCTTCCTAATCTTCCACAGGCACTGCTGAAAAAATGAACATTTTAAATTTATTGCAGTCGAAATGCCGAGGAAAGCTTTAGATTTTTAGGAAGCTAATCGAACTGCGAATGAACCGATGTGACTGCCAAAATTCAGCAACACTTTGGCGACCTTCCCCTAGACAACCACATCCTTCAGCCTTTACGGTGACAGCTTAATCGTACAATCTGACGGAAACTATACACACGAACCGCACGTAATTGTACTGTCATTTGCCAGAGCCGACCTGGCTCAGTCGGTAGCGCGCTCGACTCTTGATCCCGAGGTCGTGAGTTCGAGTCCAACCAGCGGCAGGTTGGTTTCCTGTCTTTCGGGTGAGACAGTAAAAACCGAGGTCCCGTATCACAGTAGGTGTCGGCACGTTAAAGAACCCTCATATGGGGCGCCGTTTTACTTTTTAATACCAGTTAGTGATATCACTCTTTCGAATATATCATTTATTCAATAAGTGATATCACCTATTCGAATGGGTGATATCACCCATAGGAATACCGAATTAGTGATATCACCTATTCGAATAAGTGATATCTCCTATTTGAAAGAGTGATATCACCTATTCGAAAGTTCGAATAAGTGATATCACTTAGAAAAACGAATAAGTGATTTCACCTATTCGTATTTTCGAATAGGTTTTATCATATACTTACTACAAAATACAGGCTTTTTCCATCTCTGATACTGGAGCCAGCACGTGCCCTTTATCACAAACCCTGTATCAGCCCTCCCTTTATCACACCTCTGTAACCCTTTATCGCACCCCATTTGGAATGCTTCTTGTATCTTCTTGTATTTTTATTATTCGGATCACCTTGATTGTTTTCCGCTTCAGACAAAAACCTACATCTTGCATATACGCCAGGTTAAGCACATTCCGTGAAATATTAGGCCTGGTTGTGAACATTGTTGAATGAAAATGTGAAGGAACAAGTATAATGATATCCCGTAGGTGGGTTCAACACACCGCAAAGTTGTGCATTTCATATTTTTATATCTACTCTAGAGTGTACACGGAGTACTAGGTAGGCCTACCGTAGGCTATTCCCTTCAACACAATGTTCTGCTGTGAACAGTCTCACAACAGGGTTTCTTGAATGTTCTTTTCAAAGTTTCTGTAGGGCCCTACCGTTATATAGGTATAACAAAATCTCAGATACCAAAGTATAAATCAATAGAATTTCCAGGACACAGATACAAATCCGGCAAAAATGGACAAACACGGACCTCTGGAAACCAAGAGGTGGGATCAGGTGCCATGGAGGAGTAAGCATCCCCTGTCGACCGGTCACACCCGCCGTGAGTCCACAGTCAAGTCCAATGAAATACGTGAGGAGTGAATCCTCGTCACAATTGGTACAGACGTCTCAACAACCGCCAACGAAAAGGCAACTCAACATTTCACTCAGTGAAACAGAGTAATCGCAAACATGACTATTATACCGACCGTAAAATTTGCGGAACGTTGACATTACACGAGGTTTTCGATACCCCTGTGTCAACAATCCGTCAGCGAGCAGCCTACCTCCGTATATGAAACCCCCACATGCACATCGAACCATTTGTGAAATATAAACTCCATATGCGGGTGACTGAGGGATATCACCATCCAAATGCGGAAAATCCAATATGGGAAAGCCGAAACCGCCGCGCCCGTCGTACAGCCCAGCCGCCAACCTCCCGTCTGTGTCTATATTAAGCAAAACGTCTAAGCAGGAAGCGTGCGTGCCCGACTCCGTTAAAATATTTACTCTAAAATACAATTTATTTCAGCAAAAAACCTTGAGGATTGCTAATTTTTATGTTGTGTAAACAGTTTGTGTACTCCGTAATTTTACCGAGATCTACCAACATATACTGTACTGTAGGAATTTCCATTGACGGACGCAAGTCGCGATTATAACACAGCAAATTTAAAACAATTAAAAATATATTTTTATCGTTGATACATGTATTAAATATATGATAAAAACAACAAAACACGGTAAAATCTGTATCGCATGCCATATCAACCTTCGACCAATATCAGCCCTCGGGCCTACGGCCATCGGGCTGATATTGGAGTCTCGGGTTGATATGGCATGCGATACAGATTTTACCATGTGTTATTCTATATATATATCACTCTTTCTTCCATAAATGTAGATCTGCAGTGGATATCACTAGGCCTATATCTATGGAAGAACAAAGCGCAAAGGGCGATATTACGGTATCGTGATAAAGGCGCAGCGCCGCAAAATCGGAATCGTCTCCCGTGTCTGCTGTAGGATTTGGACGGAGTTCAGCATTCAAAGCAGACATAGCCGCCGAAACCATACCGCCGACTGCCGCCATTTTGAACTAGGGTCCGATTTCCGCACAAAATTGTTTTAAAAGTGGTTGAACTTAAAACACCCTATATAATTCTTTGGACCAAATGTCTGGGAAAAAAAAATAATAATAATTTATAATGCCCAAGATGACAAGAGTCATATTTTTGTTAGACCCAGGAATATATTTTATTTTTATGTAGGGATCACTTTACAAAACGCATAGGTGATATCACTTAGTCGAATAATCGAGTAGGTGATATCACTCATTAATTTGAATAGATGATATCTTTCATACGAATAGGTGATATCACTCATTCGAATAGGTGATATCACTCATTCGTATAAGTGATATCACTTAAGAATATATAAAAGTGATATCACCTATTTGAATGAGTGATATCACATATTCGAATAAGTGATATTACCTATTCGAAAGGGTGATATCACTGACTGGTATTAAAAAGTAAAACGGCGCCCTATACCCTCACTGCTCAATGGCCGTAAGTGCCGAGCATAGGCCAAAATTTGAGGCTCTTCACCGGCATTTGATGACGTCTCCATATGAGTGAAAGATTCTTGAGTGGGACGTTAAACAACAACGAACAAACAAACAAAGCCAACATTTTAACTGAAAATTTAAAGTGAGGACATGGTTAGTTATGTACTCACTTAGAATTTATAATTATGCAAATTAAATTACAAAACGAAATAAAAGGATAATAAGCGACAATTCACGGCTTTGTTTCTGTAAAGTAGATATAAAGTAGGTATACTTCATCTATTTATTGTTGTAATATATGTGAGCTCTATCTTTATTACTGTACTCTTTGACGTTAATTAGTTCTGCCACTTACACTGTCATTCAACGAGCATTTCCTATATTGATATCGTCCCTAAAACAAAAACGAGAAGGGGAAAAAGTACAGTACAAACGATACTGAAATCAGCTGATGATATGAACTCATAGTCATAGATACCCTGCCAAGAAATACAGCATTGTTTCAGAGAAATGTGTGTGTGTTTGTGTGTGTGTGTGTGTGTGTGTGTGTGCGCGCAAAGGGCCATTGGCGAAAAATCGTTGACATATATATATATATATATATATATACTAAAACATTCCTCGATGTATTACATAACAAAGAAAGAACATTCGCATTCATATAATTTCCATACATGAGCCTCGATGTTGGTTACTCGGTCACGGACTGTAACAGTAATGTTTGATTAATTTCTGACAAAAGTTACCCCCCCCCCTTCGCTTCAAAGTCTGCCAAAATGACTAGTACGGGAAAGGAGGACATAATATCGATTAATGGTCGAAACTCTTTGGAATATGGCTTGCCGAATTTTTGATCCCCTGTTATTTCAAAATCACGTGACTTCGGTGAAAACTAAGTAGACGAATTAGAGCGGAATAGAAGAGCATATTCAGCATTCCGAATGTTGACTTTCTCATTTTGTGTTAACATTCATCAGTGATCTTAAATTATGAATATAAAATAATTAAACTTCTCTATTTGCAGTTGTCTAATGTCAGAGAGTTCGAATAACAAGCGAAATGTCCCGGGTTCGGGAACCGGATCATACTAATAACTTTAAAATGGACTAGACTGGTCCTTCGTCAAGGGCTTTGCAAAGAAAGTCCCTCGGATCAGACTTTAAACGAAGGTCACGTGTCATGGCAAAAGAGGCATGTATAATAATATTCACTTCATTTGCGCCAGTCTATAGCACTGGTCAAAATTTGTGTCACTTCACCTAAATCTGATGACATCCCCATATAATTAGGCCTACAATTGTAAAACAAACAGCTAACAGTACCGAAGTAGTACTCAGTTCTTATAAACAATAATTCTAATGTTATTTCAAATGAAAACAGAAACATAATGATAAATATAATACTTTACAATATTACATTATTAAGGGACATTTCACCAATGAGTACTGATATTTCTATATAAGAATTCTTGGCGAGGGTAATACAAGAATTGTGTGGCACATCTAAAATCTGGAGAAACTAGCTTAAATATTGGGTTTTACATGTTTCTATCCGTATAAGCAGTCTGCACGCGATCTTTGTAGCGGAAGGATTCAACGAGAGAGTAGCTCGAGTTGAATCCATCCGCTACAACTATCAAGTGCAGTCTGTTGATTTGTGTGGTTTTGTATTTATAACATGTCACTTATTTTTCTATATGTGTACACAAATTTAAAATTCATTCTGCTTTTAACGACGCCATCAAATATTTTGGATGACATGAATCCCATTTAGAAAAGTAGCTCATGGGAAATTTCCATATCCAACCACAGTGCAATACGGCGTATTGCATGGGCGTATTGACCTCTGTATAGTAACTGTATGATTACACATGCATGTAATAATATAGGTGGTCTTAATAGCGAGGTATTGCTGTGTTTATTCAAAATCTATATTACAATATCCAGTTGCATTTATCAGTGTTAAAAATGCTTTGTTCTTTGGATTAAAATAAGACATTCTTAAAAATTCGTCTATGAAGTATATGTTAAGGGTTTAGTGACATGGCTTTCGATTCCAAATTTGTATTCAACAATCGAATATTTGGAATCAAAATAAATCATTTACATCTACCTGACTTTTCAAATATAATAGTTAGATTTCAACACATTTCTGATTTTGTTAACATATCATTGGTATCATATCGTACACTGGTACATATCTTAGGCGTTAAACATTGAGCATCTTATTAAGATAGGCATTCCGCTTCATTAATACATCGCAGTACAATGTCTTCAGCCTTCCATAACCAAATAAATAAATGGATAAATACATCGATAAATAGGTCAAAATCTAGGCTTGAACACTACAGATATACATGTATAACCACTAACTGTGTCACGCTGAGTCAGCATTTTGTAAACTCGGCCATCCTTCGTCTCACAAGAAGATAAAAATAGCAAAAGAAGAAGAAAGAAAAACAAATGGGGAAAAACACCACACATACACACACACACAGGGGCACGCACGAACTATAAAAGAAGAACATGTCACGACTTCCTGAAAGTAGGTATGGTAGATGAACTGGATAGAATGTCAGTTGTAGAATGTCGAGGCTAAATACTCAGACAGATGGTTTGGAAATACTTTTTGTAAAGTATATTCGGTAACTGTTGCCAATGACAATATACATCCGTCTCACTTGATCTGTATTATAACCTCTTACAGGCTTTATTTCTTAATTTTCTGAAATATCTTTTTTTTACATTTTTGTTGTTCGTGTCATTGTTAGTGTTTAATCGTCGTTTAAGAAGTTTTATGGTCGATACGGGGGTCTTGTTAAACATTATGAAGTCCCCCTCTCAATAATATTAGATAATATTCTGGAGCATGGCCACAGACAATGACTCCCTTTGGCCAATCGTGCTTTTCACCGAACTTGACCTCTTCACCAAACTTAACCTTTTCACCGAATTTGACCCGTTCATCGTTCATCGTACTAGAAAGGTCTCCATGGAACATTTGCGACGGGTGTGGCATGCCAGCAGAGGACGCTGACCCCTTCCGGAAACCTGGTCCTATCCCATTTGGGATTCGCATTTGTTCTTCATGTTGAGACCATTGCACATCTAATTCGTCGTGTTCTAATGGATTTGAGCTTCGATTATTAATTGGTACTTCTTCATTTTTACTTTATAATGAATGGAACACAATTATAACCTATATGCAGAACAGATAATCGGGGTTTCTAGACATATTTAATTGCGAAATGTTCAAGCCTGGTGGTAACTTGAAATATAAAAACCACAGATATCAAAACATTGACACGGACCTACGAAAATCCAGAGATGGGATCAGGTGTTCTGAAGGAGTAAGCATCCCCTGTTTGAGCGGTCAAATCCGTCGCGAGTCCACGGTCAAATTCAAATGAAAAAAAGTTAAAAAATAAATCATCGTCACAAATGGTACAGACAACTTAACAATCGCCATCGGACGATAACAGAGTATTTCAAGAATTTTGACTATAGTTGGAAATTAAAAAAAAAATAGAAGTTTAACAGTCGATGTCACTTATCTTCATCGCTGATAATTGCATATATTCCTGTTCAGTGCATAAGAACTCAAAACACAAAACCATTTCCTATCTCTCATATGTTAAATATTCCTTTTAATTGCATAGGTAAACCACGTATTCCTGTTAATTGCATAAAATATTATCCAAAATGGGAAAAACGTACTGGTTACAGTACAAAGTTATATGTCGATATACTATTTTGATAAAAATGAGAACATACAAAACTATGTTTTATGAACAGTTTGCTTTTATGATATCATTTTACCCTAATGCTTAATGATAATCCATTAATAGTGTACCTAGGATGTTTACAATAATATTTTGTATATAAATGAAAGGATATATGAAGTTGAATCATCATTATTCACTAGAATGCAGTATTCCTGTTAATTGCATATTCCTGTTATTTGCTTACCTTTCTCTGACATTTTGGCTATGCAACAATTACGAGTCCACTGTACTTTAAATTTAAGGGGAAATATGATTTCTCAGTTTTCTTTACATCTTTTAGACAATAAAGGTATCGAAACTCCAATGTTTTATTTACTGTGAATAACACAGATTATCAATAATAATGTAATAAATATATATAACTCGAACTACATTATAGGTTGAGTCTACTCTGACTCACTGATCGCACTTTACATTCAATTCATTACTGCATCAAAGATTTGTTCGCTTTGATGTTGGTTTGCATCCCACGCCGAAACTTTTAATGCTTGTTTAATATCGCTTATGATTCGCATTGATGATTTCGGCTTTAATATCGCCAACTTTCCATATTTCAGTACTATTTTTTTTGCCAGCATATGGAACTGCTTGTTGTGGTCCAGTGATGGAGCATTTCGACTCGCAAGCGGAAGGTACCGGGTTCAATTCTCGAACCGAGTCATACCAAAGACTTTAAAAATGGAAGTGATTGTTCCTTCGCCAAGCCTCGGCATACGAAGTGAAAGTCTTTCGGATGAGACCGAAAACCGAAGTCCCGTTTCGCGGAAGGTGTGGCACGTAAAATAACCCTCACTGTATTGGTGTCAGTCCAGAGCACAGGCCAAAATTTATAGCACTTCACCTAAAGCCGGTGACATCTGAATATAAGTGAAAAATTCTTGACGGGATATAAAACAACAAACAAGCGAGCAAAAAAAAAAAAAAAGAAAAAAAACAGCATATGGTGTTTATATCCCCGAATGGATGAACTTGTTCAACAGGTGATGCATTCCCATATAGAGGCGAACTATAGCCTATAACTTACTGATAAATTGTTGTCACCAAGATATCAGGAATCGCGTTTTAAGTAAGTATTTGCAAATTTTAAGGTCGGTATAATAACATTTGTGCAATTTACTATATAATGCTTCACTAAATGACATGTTGAGTTACCTCTGCATTTGTTGTTGTTGTTGTTGTTAAAAACGTCTATACGGACTGTATCGAGAATTTATTCCTTTGTTCTCTCATTTGAATTGGACTGTGGACTAACGGTGGGTGTGGCCAGTCGGCAGGGGATGCTTACTTCTCCATGGCACCTGGTCCCATCTCTGAGTCTTCCGGAGGTCTGTGTTGGTCCAATGTTAATCGCCAGATTAGTTTACTGTCTCTCAGACTACCTGACAGTCAGTACTTTAAACGTATGTCTATGCGTTTTAATCATAAAACTTTTGAGATACATGTAGGCGACATTCAGATTTTTGTTGTGAAATGAAATAAATATTATAATACATGCTTTAATAATATATCTTTGTTGAGAATCATCATATCACTGTTTCGAGACGGCAAGTATTGTATAATATCATATTAAAATCTATATGTTTTCGCTACACTTGAATATGAGTAAAATGATAAAATAGAAACGTTGTCAGTTTTAAATATTGCATTACGCACACAACATTTTATGTATGCGTCAAAGGAGTTAAATGACGTCATATGTTTCAACAGGGTAACTAAAGCGACTAAACATATTGGGTTTTTTTTCTATATGTTTTATATAAATCCACATTTTTTCAAAAACATTGATGTAAAGTCATATCCAAATCTGCCTTTATAAAACTTATACTAAATGACTCGAATAATATTCTAACAATAAGATTCAGCAATTCAAACAGAAAAATAAATTTTCTATGTCACAATACCCTATTTACATATATTAAAATAAAACATAAACATTTTGTATCCTTAAAAAATGTATTGAAGTTTATTAACATAACAAAATAACTTCGTAAAAGTTGTTTGAAAAATGTGTTTCTATACGAAATATACAGAGAAAATAAAATGTTTACTCAAGTACTCTAATTTATATACTTTAGAATATCTTTCCACTGGCAATTAGAGATGTTGAGCGACTTTTATTGACCCAAGTTAAAAAGAAATCACGAGTACAAGATGCAAACCGGTCTTGTGGCGACTATCTTTATTATGTTATGATAAACTGAGTACATTTAAATACTCCTCTGTAATATTACCTTTTAATAACGTTCTGTTTCTGTTATTTATGACATCACTTTTATTTCCGGAAATATATCTACGAATCTATGTACATTAAATTCGAGCGCAATTGATGAAGTCTTATTGACGGGATCGATCATTTTGAGCATTTGTTTTGGTCTTGTCACACTATAACTTTGGTATTGATAACAAAATTTACAGAGAGTATAATAAAATATCTTAAAGTTCAATGTCAGGATGGCGATCATACAGCTTATACGTATAACATGCTTGTGCATCAATCACCTTTTATTTCCACAATAATGAATTGAACTTTCGGACATTCCCGTTTCCGACAATGTCCGTAAACGTCCGTTGCGTCCGTATGTGGATAAGTGGCAATGGAACGATTTTATTTATTCTGTAATAATTAAGGTTAATGTCGTAAAAGGTGAGTTCTAGGAGTTTCTTCGTTGATTTCGACCGCGAAGGAGTATTTTACTTTAGCTAAACATTCCAATAGCAGATACGTACTGCCATCTTTCTTTTACCACTATTTGTCTGTTGATGCTATAACCGAAGAATAATAATGATTTTAATCAATCAAAGTGAAACTAAAATTAATTATTAACGAAACTGTCCTTTGATTTCTCCCAGTGGCAAGGAATCGGTCATTTAAACGTGATTTCCGACTATTGATCCACCAACAGGGTGTCCGGACTCTGGTCAGCGACCAATTCTCACCAAGTGTTTTTAACTGGCTTAAAACGAGTAAACACGAGCACACTTTAAAAGATCTTGTTGTGTTTCCAAGACAAGGCGCTTGCCAGGCGAAAAGCCAAACAATTTCTCCGACAAACCAGAAATATCAGGTAAAATAAGGCGAGCTGGCTGGCGAGAATTGGTCACTGACAAGTAGTGTAGATGTAAATATCTAGAAATTTGCTCTTTTGGGGTTCGAAGAAACGTTAGATTGATAAAGCCATATATACAGGTCATGGACTAAATTGTGAGAACATCAAAAATAAACAATCCTAAATGACAAATAAGGTCAAGTATGCTGGTCTATAGGAGTGTGAACGATTGATAACAAAAGATTACATATGTCGGCAAGACTCCATGTGTCTCCTTCACCATATCCGAGATACTTGAACAAGATGAGACTGTCAAAATTGACATAATTTGTACATTGTTAATCTTATTTACGAAACTGTTGAAGTATAATTTTGAATCCCATCTTATCTGACAGAATTATGACGTTGTTACGATACAGGTTTAGAGAAACAATAACAAGACAATACGAAAAGGAATGTATGTACCGAAGTCGGACTGAACCGGATCCTTTGCAGCACATCATTTACAAAATGTGTATTGACCCAAAAGACAATGACCTTGTAGTAACAAACATTACGTATGTGGTTGCTTTTCATGTACACCTCATATCGTCTTATAACACTCTTTACACATTCGTTTTGGAATGCACTCAATACTTTATAAGTTGATTTATGGTAATTGAAGTATTATTGCTAAGTGCATGGAGAGTTCACGAAAATTGTACACTGTAATAAATCAAGTGAATATGGAAATTGTAAATTAATATGTTATTTATTCTGTTGTTGTTGAAGTGTGTGTGTGTGTGTGTGTGTGTGTGTGTGGATGTATGTATGTATGTATGTATGTATGTATCTATGTGTGTATGTATGTATGTATGTGTGTATAAACTACTAGATAACGATTTAGTTTGCAAAAGAAAACTCACACACTAAATAGAATAAACAACTTACATTCTCCACTCTCTAGTTTCATACCTGCAATCAAAGTTAGACACTATACAATACAATTCTTCTTATACATTTATTACCCGTCCATAGTATTTGAAATATTTCCATTTCAAACATACAAATCAATACTGTGGTGTAGTATATTAATTACTCCGCAATGTTAAGTATGTAATGAATCCGCGTAAGACTATAAAGCAGAAATTTAGTTTATATATATTATTGATTTCAGGTACAAATTGAAATGTCAAATGTTGGTTTCCTGTTTATTAATTTGCTATAACGGAAACCGCAGTATCCTGATATTTCCTGTTAGAAAATGATAATCCGAGATTTTGTTTTCACATAATATCTTATCGATTTGCTATAGTATCGTAAATGTATAAAGATAGATAGATAGATAGATTAGTTGGATAGATAAATGCATTCATTCTTACATTCAGTCTTACATTCATTCATACATAGAACAGAACTATCAAAATATTGGTGGCGTTGTTGAGACGTCTGTTCCAACTGTGACGAGGATTCGTTCCTCGCGTATTTGATTTGGACTTGACTGTGGACTCACGGCGGGTGTGACCGGTCGACAGGGGATGCTTACTCCTTCATGGCACCTGATCACACCTCTTGGTTTCCAGAGGTCCGTGTTTGTCCATTTTTACCAGATTTGTATCTACATCCTGGACATTCCAAAGATTTATACTTTGGTATCTGAGATGTTTTATATTATAAAATACAAGATGCAACTACCCTCTCGATATCAAATTGTTTAACCTTAAAAATATGTATGTATTCTAGGTAATGTAGTATACCTTTCTACCTAACTAGTTATACCTTAAAATAATTATTGATAGCACATTTACAAATAAAACAGTTACGTGATTTCAAGATCAGATTCCATGTCAATTTCTATGGTAACACCAAAATAATATTACCCATTTATTTGCTGGATTTAATTTCCTCGCCCAGTTCGAATAGTCTAAGTGGAATTCCATGACACATCATTCATTTTTCTTACATTGACATCGAGAATGCGTAGAGGTCATGGGATGATAACCTTAATTTATATGTTTTAAGTTGTGGCATCAAAATTTAAAAATGAACCAGGTCAAGTTCAAGTTAACGTTATCGTTTACGTCCAGATGACAACACTCAGATTTAGCGTTGTATAAATTTCAGTACTATGGGAATTAATGTAATGCTTTCACTGTTGAGTTACCTGTTGTTTGGCAGTAGGTTTTTTAATTATCTATATTTACATACCGACTGTTATTTCCTTCATTGCAAGTATACAGACCGATTGCATTTATTTTCAATGCTTGACACACATCTGTTCAGCTGTCACCTCATATGAACCCCCCCCCCCGAAAAGTCAATTTATAGATTGAATTTCGTATCCAGCGGACTACAGATTCACAGAAAATGGTTATATATATATATATATATATATATATATATATATATATATATATATATATATATATATATATATAAGGATTGTTTTTTCATTATTTGAAAAACATAGAATATACATGCAATGACTCATGGAAAAAAAATTAAATACGACCGACAGGAAATATTTTCTCCTCCGTGACACCTGACCCCATCTCTGGATTTTCGGAGGTCCGTATTAATTTGTCCATTTACTTTAAATTTGAAAATTGCCGCCTGGAACTGATAGATAATGTGGTTAACGTTGTATCTATGGTTTTTATAGTCTTAATTATTAAATGACTATCTTATTCTCTAGTTGATGATTGGCTCCTTTTATGGTTCATTCGTATCAACCTCAAACTAGTTTCTTAAGTTGATATAACAATTCACCACGCCAGGATCGTACTAAAAATAGCACAAGGGAATTTCCGAACATTGTGCAAGCTCAGCATTCATTATAGACAATCCCTTGACGTTGTTATATCTATCAGCAAAGAAGTTCATTCAGGATGACAATCATTAATATATAGGCATAGGCGTCGGAGCCGTGGGGGGTGGGGGGGGGCTAGCCCCCCCCCCACTTTTTTTGCAAAGATAGGCATAGGTGTTGACAATTGGGGCTTAGCCCCCAAGACGTTTCTGGCGTGTGTGTGTTTTAAGTTGGTTTAGCCCCCCCCCCTTCTAGCGTGTGTGTGTTTTAAGTTGGTTTAGCCCCCCCCCCCACTTTCAATTTGCTTCCGACGCCTATGATAGGTATATAGTATACTCAAAGGTGTCGAACTAATAAAATGTCATGTAATGAAATGAATAACAAACTCATTTTCGGTTAAGGCTTGGTGTTATTTTCGCTTCAGAAAATAACCCTTTCTTGGGTTGATAACACCATGTATTGACCTGAAATGAGGTCGATAATTATATTTCATTACAGGACTTATGATGTAAACTTTAATGCTGTTCTTTTATGTTTAAAAAAAAATGTCATTGCATATTTGTAGATCTAATGGAAAACCAAAAGATTGGCTTTGTATATCAAAAATTCAATGAAACAAGGTCAACCGAAGAAAAAAAACGTTCCAACTGGACATAATTAACAAATCACTTTGTTTTGATCATTCAGTGCATTTAATCATTGAGATGTAATATCTAATATAGACAACATCCAATTTGTTAATGTCGGAAAAGGCGTTTTTTTTTTGGGGGGGGTTGTTTTTTTTGTTTTGTTTTTTGTCCATTTGAGTAATGTAATTTCGTAATACCTCGTTCGGAAGGACAGAACAGAACATAAATCAGGACAGACACCACCAAATATTTTCCCATAGGCCTCAATGCTAATTTACAAAACTTCAGGTCACTGTCACTCCCATGTTTATTATATCTGGGTCAAATAAGTACCCTGTGCTGAAAGATCAATATTTTTGATAACAAAATATGCAATCAAAAGTATAGGTTGCCGTTGCATTTTTACTTCAAATTTTCACTTGTTTACAACTCGTAGTATTCCGCACCAAAGGAAAATATCTATTCTCATATGACCCCCCTCCCTTTCAATTTTCAACCGTCAACCCTATAATTTTCAAAGTACTACCAATATTCATGTATCTTTTTTATCACCCTTTATTTCACTTATTAATGGCAAAACTAATTTTTTCATTTAATGACCAATCAGATCACTGGGCTCATTTTACCCTCCGCACAACTTTGGGTGTCCAAAATGTCTGCGCCCATGTTGTAAACAAAGCAGGGTGTTTTTCCTATAGATTTATCCCAAAACATTGCCAAAAATGGTCATTTTGCATTATTTGGAAATCTCACGGTAACTGTACACCAAGCCCCCTTAATAATAAGGATGGGAACCAACCTGAAGAGAAACACAGTCTATAATGTGTCACACCCCTACCTCTCAATCCCATTCATTGATATTAAACAAAATAAATGCATTATATGAAGAAGTTGTCTGTTTTTCTTTCATGATTTTCATTCAGAATTGTTTGTAACACATATACTTCATTATTTTGAATGATTTCATACATGTACCATTATTTACCAATATTGACCATGATATCAAATAAGGGTAGATGGTACCCCTTAATAATGGAAAAAGTGACAAAATATACATTTTCTTCACAAAAAACTTAAAAATTGGGATCATTGCACCCTACCCCGTTTAAATGAACATGGAACCAATTATGGGCACCAGAAGTAAAGAAGAATTTCTGAAGCTCACTTAAAAGTAAACCATGTCATTTTACATATCATCAAATTGCTTTTATTGATGAGGAATGAAGTGCACCCTTAATAAAAGTGTAAAACTTCTGGGAGGGGATACCCTTACATACAACACATTTCAATAGACTTATTGTGTTCATTTATATAAAATATGTCATGTAATCATTTTCAGACATGTCCATGTTTTGTTTCATCCCTTAATTACAGTCTCATCATGTAAGTAATTAAATACAGAGGGCAGATAACTGAGTCTGACTTTAAAATGACTGAAACTTAAATGGTGCAAAATGCTAGTCAAATTGTTTTTAAAAGGATATGACATATTTATAGTTCTGTTTCAGATGAAAAACTAAGTCAAATATTAATTATACATATCCAGGTGTTAATTTTGTCTGGTATGACCCCAAGAGAGTGTTAAGTGACATTTGCTGGAAGGGGGGGGGGGGTGTAAAAAAAGGTGATTCAAACAAAAAATGCATGACTGAAAATTTAGAAAACTTATGAAAACATGCAACTTGAATGAATATTAGATGAGTTAATACAGAAAAAATATATAATTGATACTTTATAATTATCTTTACAGGTACTTGAGTATGATAATTAGATAAAAATCTCTTATTGGACAATATTTCCTGGATTTAAAAAATTGAAATATTCCTTCTATAGGTTAAAATGTTGATAGATTATGAAAAAAATGTTAAAACGCCCTAATTTCTAAAGAAATTTTTTATTTACAAATTTGTATTACCCAAATTTAACACAATATGACCTAACCACAATATGGAAATTCTTGTGTACAGATCAGCATAAGGGGGGGGGGGGGGGGTATTTAAAGTAATTTTTATACTGTTTACAGTGTATATGGCATGATGAAATATTTTACTGATGAGACTTAAATGCTGAAATGTAGTTTAATACAATTTTCTTAAAAATGAGATGGTTTTTACCCTTCAGATACAGTACATATATACAACTAAAGGTACAAAATACACTGCATGAGTAAAATGACATGGTCCAATATGTAGATATTGCCCTCAGAAGAAGAAAATCAACCAGTCTTTACCTAAAAAAGGTCTGATTTTAATTCAAATGAGTTAAAATTTACAATAGAAACATCATTTCCAAATATCTTGCTAAAATTAGTCACTAATGCATAACCATAACTATATGATTTATTTATAAAAAAGAACATGTGCATGTTTGTAGGAGAGGGTGGGGGTATACTTGAATTTTCCAAGAACAGATGAAATTTTGACCAAATAAATGATAAAAATATTAGTTCTAGGGTGTAATATAAAACATACTGATAAAATTAAGAAATCTCAATATGCAACAAATGCCATAATAATGTGTGTAGAGGCAGCACACCTATTAAATTTGCACTTGTGGACCCCCAACAGGTGCCCCATTTCATTAGAGACCCTCAGATCTGTTTTAAAAGTATGAGTAAAAAGTTAATGAATTGCAATTTGGGTGATAAAAATGAGAGAAATGGCTTATTTTAAGGCTTCATCCAGCCTACATGTGTCAAATGTGAATTTCTCTTTAGGACAGACACCACCAAATATTTTCCCATAGGCCTCAATGCTAATTTACAAAACTTCAGGTCACTGTCACTCCCATGTTTATTATATCTGGGTCAAATAAGTACCCTGTGCTGAAAGATCAATATTTTTGATAACAAAATATGCAATCAAAAGTATAGGTTGCCGTTGCATTTTTACTTCAAATTTTCACTTGTTTACAACTCGTAGTTCCGCACCAAAGATATGACCCCTCCCTTTCAATTTTCAACCGGTACTACCAATATTCATGTATCTTTTTTTATCACCTTTAACTTATTAATGGCAAAACTAATTTTTTCATGACCAAATCATTTTACCCTCCGCACAACTTTGGGTGTCCAAAATGTCTGCGCCCATGTTGTAAACAAAGCAGGTGTTTTTCCATCAACATGTATCAAACATTTGTGACATTTTGTTTTAAATTTATCCGGTTCCATGGAGAAATATGAAAATTTAAAAAGTACCAATAGATAATCGAAACTCAATGACAAATCAGATACAATACTAAAACGCAGTGGAGAGAGCTTCAATAAGTTGTGATATCTTGTGCTCAATCCGATAGACCATTTTCGAGTTCTTACGGCAATCCGTTTTTGGATCCGGACATTTCGTACGCCGCTTCAACTATGTTTGTCATAGAGATTTCCGGTATGTGTCAATGCGTCGATCAAGAAGTAAAAAGCAGTTATATATGAATGCCAGATTATTGTCACAAGTCCTTTTCTGTCAAAAACAAATTGACATTAAAGTCTGAACAATATTCCAAACATGGAACTTTGTGACATTTATTTTATTGTATGGAATCAAGCACTTGCTTTGGTGACCAATGTAAAACAACATAAAGCGGAAGTAGAGATGCATAACAGTCACGTTATAGTGCACGAAAAAATCTAGAAATATAACGGACAACATGAGAACTAAAAAAATCCCCTATTGCATTTAAAGCAATAAAATATATTTAAATTAAAATAAAACGAGATGCAATCATTTCATACAAATTTATGAGAACAATACAAGTAGTAACAATGAATAAATATAAATAAAGAAATAGTAAATATAAATAGTATTGTCTCTATACCATAATATATATGTTGGTTTATGAGATATAAACTGAACTTTGACTTGAAAATATTGTAGCTCTATTATCGCACACCAATGTTTAAAAATTTGAATACATTTTATGTTGATACAGTGAAACTTTCCTATCAAGATCACAGATCTGAGTGATACAAATTGGTCTGATTTGTGAGATAGTCACCTAAGAGAGGCTCTGTACATATCAGGTATTTATCATGAGACTGAGAATGTCTGGTCTGAAATGAAAGATGGTTTTTAGGCGTGGTCCCACTGTTTTTAACCGTGGTTTGACAATTGCATCTTGCTAGTAGCACAACTATCGAAAATAAATATAAGAAATAGTAAATATAAATAGACGGCTTGTCGAATGCACAGTGGCTAAACCGTAACAGGGAAGTATTTTCTGTCGCCGATCTCAGAACTTATCATATCTAGAGTTGAACCCGGAACCAAAATATTATCATGTATTTTTAAAAGAGTCGATAATTTTAATTCCAAACTCTAACATTGGATAGCATGGGAAGTAACTCGTACAATTATGAGGCATGCCTTGGGAATGTTACAATATTTTCTTAGTATGATATGAGAGAGAGAGAGAGAGAGAGAGAGAGAGAGAGAGAGAGAGAGAGAGAGAGAGAGAGAGAGAGAGAGAGAGAGAGAGAGAGTGTGTGTGTGTGTGTGTGTGTGTGTGTGTGTGTTTACCTATATAATTTGTAATATTCAATCCAGGTCTTACTTATGTTCAAACATCACAAGTTATTTTCATACAAAGCATTATTAAAATGCACTGTTAATTTCTTCTGCATTTTCGATTTGTCAACACAGTGAAAACACATGCAGAGTTTTTATTTTGGTTTTTGAAATTGGGCATTTTCTGTCAGTAATTGATTTGTCAAATGAAACTTATGACATTGAGACATCTTTCTGGATAAAAGGACGCTTTGATTCTATCATAAATACCAGAACCGTGTGCTTATTGAAAATATTTGACCACCTAAATACAAACTTCGATCAGGAAAATCATCTGCATGTACTATGTAATGCGATTTCCAGTATGTGTCTTTATGTTTATCAAGAAATAAAATGTAGATAGACAGCAATTTCAGTGTGTGGAATGTGTCCGATTTTGGCATCTTTTCTGGAAGAAAAGGGTATATCTTTCATAATCAGTCGCAAACATGAGTTATTTCGCTGTGTAAACTTCCTATTGCCATTAATAAATGTCTCTGTAAGAAATACATTACACTATATACTCATAATTTAATTCACACTCGCTTTTGTTTGGTTTGATATATAGTATACGTACTTCACACTTGTTTTTGTTTGGTTTGATATATGTTATACGTACTGCACACTCGCTTTTGTTTGGTTTGATATATATTATACGTACTTCACACGCGCTTTTGTTTGGTTTGATATATGTTATACGTACTTCACACTCGCTTTTGTTTGGTTTGATATATATTATACGTACTTCACACGCGCTTTTGTTTGGTTTGATATATGTTATACGTACTTCACACTCGCTTTTGTTTGGTTTGATATATATTATACGTACTTCACTCTCACTTTTGTTTGGTCTGATATATATCATACGTACTTCACACTTGATTTTGTTTGGTCTGATATATGTTATACGTACTTCACACTTGATTTTGTTTGGTCTGATATATGTTATACGTACTTAACACTTGCTTTTGTTTGGTTTGATATATATTAGACGTACTTCACACTTGCTTTTGTTTGGTCTGATATATATTATACGTACTTTGGGTCAGACCTAATATCCTCAATCAGCCTCTCAATGGAAAATGATTCCAATACGTGAAGCATCTTATTCCGTGAATGGAAAACTCCCTTGGGAATTGCAAGTATTGTTGTAATTAAATAGGAATACCAATTTCTGTATCTATTTTGTGCTTTTTCTTTAAAGTATATAATTCATACACATTTGTAGGTCTCCATGAACTTACAATCATGAGGAGGATATTTCTACAGATTGAGATGTCAATGAACTCATAATCACGAGGAGGATATTTCTACAGATTGAGATGTCAATGAACTCATAATCTCGAGGAGGATATTTCTACAGATTGAGATGTCAATGAACTCATAATCACGAGGAGGATATTTCTACAGATTGAGATGTCAATTGTATACCCTTAATCATAAGATTGTGATATGAATTCAACTTGACTTTTGTGGATTCTTGTATTATGTCATTGACCTGTAACACATTCGTCTAGCTCTGGTGCAAATGTTCGCTAGGACACATAAAAATAATATGTAATGCAAAATGAACAGCAGTGTAAGCAACAACAACAACTAAACAAAAACAGGCATAAAAGTTAAGCATTAATTATATAATTAGGTAATTAGCATTTGTATACTGTACTTAGATATAAGTACTGTATCATTCTGACAGAATAAACCAGTTTACCTGGCACCATAAAACATGAATTTTACTCAACTTCGGCTAACTCTGTGATCTGATTGGCTGAGCAGACCAAGTTGAGAATATTCATAGACTCCAGTAAATTCTCAAGTTTCATGGTGCCTTCTCCTTCTTCTTTCCTGAATATATCAAATTAATATAAGCTACTATCTATTGCTACTTAAATATAGTAAGTTTTAATATTGCAAAACAATGGCCAAATCATTTGCTCAAGACGATCGTTTCTGTCAAAAAGACCTCAGCAGTTGAGTTTGAATTTAAAATACATGTAAATGTAGAGTTCCGAAACAGTCAGTGGAAGCATACTAGGCAAAACATAAATATCTTCCAAAATCCGTAACCGCTGCAAAAAGATGGCCATCTTATCTTTTGAGGGGTTTAGAATTTAAACTGGGAAAAAGGATAGATCGTAAGCAGTGAAACAACAAACATATCATATGGTGAACATTTGTCAAACATGGACATTTGGAGTATCCGGAGGTGAGGTAAAGAAGGAGTGATTATACATGTCGCATGAACGGGAGGGATATCAAGACTACAGAAATAGACATTTGTTAGTTTCTCTATATCAGAAGGTTGTGATACAATCGGCAGTATCATCTAAAGGGTAATACATTTCACTTGTTTTACGAATCTGTTTCTATGTACAAATGCAGTCAAATTTCTGTGACTGCTTTTCATCCGTGAAACGTTTTTTTTTCTGAAAGGAACTTATTCACAGGTATTAAACTTCGTGCAAGACCGTTTTCAAAACAGGAGTGCAACAGAAATTGAAGTAAAGCTTATACAATATTTTGTGATTCGTGTATACCATGTCTGGCTATATATAAATGAATTTTGATTGGTAATAACTTTTATAATTTTGATCGGTAACGTATTGTCTTTTTGATACTTCATACGAATAAGGTCATTGTATTCACGGGTATTTAATTTCGCGGTATTTCCTTTGACCTCAAAATGTCGATTGCAGCTTTATGCCATCGTAGACTACTATTATTATTTGTTATAATTTTTCACAATATAACACAATTAACACATTATTTTACTAGGATATAATATCAGATTTTGGGACAAAATTTCATATTACGCGTGTAGCGGTGATGGTAGTAGTGTAAGCTAAGCCAAGAGCTAGCGTAGACGGCGTCGCCGCTGTTTCGGAGTTTGATCTGTTATTAGACTAGCTTACCATTACATAACTAATGTCAATTTCCCATGTGACCGTATCATATCATTACTTTACCTCAGAAACAACACCTGTGTCATGTTTATCAAATGTAATCTCAAGGTGAGTGTCCGATGAATTCATGTGTGTTTGTGTATATAAAACTTTTTCTGAAACTTTCCCAATTTCAGAGATTGCCGCTCGATTCTTAGCAGTTAAAGTCACGTGGAACGACATAAATTCTTCACTTCTCACTGGGGTCCCAATAAAAGCGAATTATTCGAAATAATCGCTGATTAATTAATTATAAACGCAATTACCGATATAGTACCTGTGGAACAAGATTTTCTTTGGAAAGGAAGAAAGAATTATTTAAGATCAACGATGGGGACATACTGTTTTCTGATCAGTTTTGACCTGTTACTCCCATGTCCTTTTTTCCCTTTTTACCATTACGTCAAATAACGCGAGTTTCACTGCTCCATTTTTTTTACCAATTCGGCATGATGCTTAAAAATGAGTTAAATATTCGTTTTTATGCCCCTGTCGCCAGACGAAAGAAAAAGGGGCATTAAGTGTTACCCATGTCAGTCTGTCCATCTGTATGTTCATCGTTTCAGCACTCGAATATTACTTTGCCTCATCCAAATTTTATTAAACTCATACACATCTGAGAACCAAAAGACGCAATCCGTTCCGTTTCCGTTCTAGAGTTATGCCCCATTATACCAAGGAAATGACAATTTTTTTTTCGTTTCCGCAATATAACTTCAGTTTACTAACCTAACCTTTATAAAACATTTATATTGTTGTTACTTTAAATTGTTTGTAGATGTTATGTTAGCGTGGCTATTTTGGATGGTTACATTTATGCGATGGGTGAATTCGATGGTAGTATTCGACAGAACACGGCTGAGAAGTTCATACCATCCAAGAATCAGTGGAGTTTGATCAATCCGATGTGTAACCAGCGTAGCGATGCTAGTGCCACCACATTGAATGGTATATAAATATATTTGTTCTACTCTTTCTCAAGATAACTCAACATTTTCAGATAAGTGGTGTAATTAAACATTAGAGTAAACATGAATATTT
Organism: Atrina japonica; assembly: GCA_030159075.1. Lineage (NCBI taxonomy): Eukaryota > Metazoa > Mollusca > Bivalvia > Pterioida > Pinnidae > Atrina > Atrina japonica. The sequence goes on along the minus strand of BROG01000088.1, from coordinate 732,796 downwards.
CGGCGTGTTGTTAGTAACGGGATGTTCTCATGTAAACCATACACGTGGTTTTTACGCGATGACACAACTTACCGTGAGAAGTCCTGTAATAAAAGATAATTCTTAGAACGACTGTGGGACCGGTACGGGGCTGCAGGAATTTACACGATAAATGTCCACGTTTACAGCATAGGCGTCGGAACCGGGGAGACTTTTTTTTGCAAAGATAGACATATGTGTTGAAAATTGGGGCTTAGCCCCCCCCCCCGACGTTTCTGGCGTGTGTTTTTTCAGTTGGTTTAGCCCCCCACTTTCAATTTGCTTTCGACGCCTATGTACAGTATATTCTAAATATAATGACCAACCATGAAAACGATAATGTAAATAGAATATTTGTATGTACCATAATCCTATTCCTGAGTTATATTTCTTAGTTAAAGAAAAATTCCTTGGAAGATGTAGGTTTAATTGAATAATGCAAAAATATCCAGGTACAACAGGAAATTTATTGTAAAATTATGCAGGTAATGTGAATTAGGGAAAAACAAAATTTTCTTGAGAAAAAAGTAGGATTAGTTGAGATCTGGGTGCAGCAGCATAAAACTTAAGAATTACTTAGGCTAATCATGAGATCTGGGCCCTCCGGCATAAAACTTCACACACACACACACACGCACACACACACACACACACACACACAGTATTAATACTATATACAGTCAACTCCACTTATAATAAGATCGCTTATAACGATATTCCGTCTATAACGAGAATATCTGTGTTCTCCTTGCATTTACTATGCAATTCTGTGTAAATCTGAACGCCTATAACGAGATAAGTATAACGAGATACCGCATGTAACGAGCTAATAAATTTGTCCCGATGACGATTTAGTGCTGTATAACGTGGTGTTTTACAAACAAGACTTAGGATATCTATTGTTTTTGTTTTTTCAAACTATGTTTTCTTTTCAAATAAACTTAACTTTTATTAAAATTAAATTGACTGCATTATAAACTCTTGGCTTGGATGTCATCCTGTGATACATTATTCAACAAAATGTATGTGTTCAAACCTTGGAATTATTTTTTTATTACTCAGTATACCCGAGCATCACTAATATAAAGGAAGAAAGTAGAAGCTATCCATTGTTTTTTTATGTTTTGCCTTGGTATGTAACATCCTTACCAAACTGTACAAATAATGGAAAAAATAGGTTAATACATTATGCACTTAATTTTGACATACTAATTAAATTCTAATCTTTGACAGATATAAAACTGATTTTATTTGCTTCATAGTCTGATCGGTGAAGATGAAATGTTGGTATAACCTGAACAAAAAATGGTATAAAAACAAACTTGATATCACAAGGAGCGGAATGTTGAGTACAGCAACATATTCAAAATCTGCAACAACAACAAAATAAAATAAAATAAAAAACAAAATCGCTTTGGTAAAAAAAGAAATTGTAAATGTTTGGCTATTCGGTACATTTTATGCATGATTGCATATGGAAATGTCACTTGAGTCCCTAACCTCATTTAATATGATTTGCGGCTGATTTTGAATATGTAATTCTACTAAACATTCTGTTATCAAAGCGTGTTTGATAACCCAAAAGATTTTTCATTTGTTTAGTTTATTCACATACATGTATTTCATGATACCATTTTAAAGAACAATACGTTATTTTTCTGTTTTCAGGTACAGTGCAACCGACATATTGCACTTAGCGCATGCGTTGTAAAGGTACTGGACTACATTCACAGGGATGGATAAATTTTACCATTTAAACAAATTTTTCAGGCATATATTTCTAAATATATTTCTTATATTTTTATAAAATAAAACATTAAGTAAGTCAGTATTCTTGAATGCATGGGTGGATTCGTCATAACTCATGACAGAGATCACTCGACTAAATAAGGGTAAGCGTTCAAAGCGTCTGTGTGATAGAGAAGAATACTAAATGATTTAAATGATGTACATTTTACACGCCATCTTCTTTATTCAATATTACTTAGAATCTTTTTTTTTTCTAGAATTTGTCTAAATTCTTAAAAAACGATTTTTATCCGAAAAAATGTTCATGCATTGACTTTATCTTTGTCGTTCATATTTTCTAAATCTTTAAAGTTTTCAAGCTTTTGATGCTAAAGAACCATATGTAGCAGATTAAAAGTTAATTCAGAGTTTCTAGGGACTAGTTCTTGACGATAGCAAAATGAATGGCGTGATTAAAAACATTTTGCTTAGTTAAAAAATTCTAGGTTTTGTCACAATTTCAAATCAGCACTGAATACAGATTATCTAACGAAAAACGTCAGATCAATTAAAAACTGATCTCACACCGCTCCCGTTGATGTTGACTGATATGTAGCGCAGAGGATCTAAGAAAATCCTACATGCGGTTACATGTGAATGACTTCGTAGGTGTGTCATGTTCGACCAATCAAAACGCCGCTTACGCTATCTTTTAAGTTTATCGAATGAAACATTTCAAAGATTATAAACAATACTGAGCACACAAAATTCGGGAGAAGAGATATATTTATTCTTTTCATAATCTTAGATAGGATCGATTTACCAAAGATATTCTGAATGAATTATGCGGACTGACTATTTTTTTTATTATTCAATTAACTACATCTCTTTGCCATTAGAAAAAAAAATCAAAATCTTGTAAGTCGCATTACACACCTACGAGAGTCATTTACATGTTACCATTAGCGTTTTTAATTATATCCACTACACGACATATCAGAAAACGGGAGCGATAAGAGATCTTGTTTTAATTAGATTGGACAGACGTCTGTCATATTGATTTATTTTGTCGTCCATATGACCTAGTTGAACTTATAAAAGTAGTCCAAACAATCCATATAGGTTATTGTAACGCTGTATATAAAGGTATAGACATCTCAGGAAAAGCAATTTGAAGGTTATAATAAAACACGCACACACTCATATTCACACAAACATACATGTTTATATATATATATATATATATATATATATATATATATGTATATATATATATATATATATTCATTACAGTGTTATTGGGCTTTCTCCTCCACCCTTAACCCTGGCCGCCACCATTTTACTGAAATACTGAGTGTGGTGTAAAACACTAATCAAAATTCAAATATGGACAGGGACGTAAATAACGTATTTACACTGATATAAACTTGAGATACGAGGGGTATACCAAAAATAAAGTCACCTGCATTGCTACTCCTATACTACAAATGACTTGCTCTGCTCTGAATACACCTTTTGAGCAGATCAATCCACATTTGGAAGAACAGTTCATACTCTTCATTGAGGACACTATTCAAATACTGATAAACAGCAGATACAAGGGCATTTCTCGAATTATATCTCTTTCCAAACAGATGATATTTGAGTTTAGGAAACAGAAAATAGTTAAAAGGAAGGGGGCAGATCTGGTGATCATAGCCTTCTCTGACTCCAAAAATTCTGTCACAATGAATTTTCATGCCAAAGTCGGAGGTACCGAAGTACCGTTTTCGTGAGGCGAATTTTGTAGTAGTTTTTGTAGGGTTTTCCTGTGACCGTTCTGCCTTTGTACACCATAATTTGAATGACAAGACCCTTGTTGTAGAAGAAAATGATATACAAAACCTTGTTCACCGTGTGAAATCGCTTGGCAATACTTCGGCATTTCGTATTTTTGGTGGCCCAAATTCGGTTGGAACTCTTCCGCTTTGGTTCAAAATAGTAAACTCAGGCCTCATCACCAGTCAATAAATTGTTGAAAGACGTTTTCATATTTTGGGTACCTTTTCAGACACGTGACTTCTTCAGTTCATTTGTTAACAAATGGAGTATGCATCTTGCATTTATCTTTCTAAGTTTTAGATGTTTCAACAGAATATCCTGACCTCGTGCTAACGATAAGTTTGTCAACCGGTTTATTTGCCCCACGGTGTATCGGGTATGTTTTTAAAGGATATTGGGGATTTTTTCAATGTTGCTTTTAGATGTAGTTGTTGCAAGACGACCTGGATGAGCAGCACTTTTAAGTTGCTGCTGCCCAGCCCTAAATTTGGCAACCCCATACAAATAAACCTGTGAGACATTTGACCCTCCCCATAAATGTCGCACACCTCACTGTAAATATCGGTAGGTTTTATGCTAGCGACCTACTTTTTATGTAGGTCCTAATTTCAAGCACATTTTCTGCTCTTTTGCTACAAAATGGAACACACTTTTTGGAATACTCTAAGTAATGTGAAATAAATAATAATAAAAAAACGAACGATTGGTTCCCTGTTTTTGAAGTAGCTTATTCTTCCTATCAGATAATTGAAAGTAAAAACGATTTTATTGAATGTAGAGCTAAATTATGAAAACCAGAGTTTCAAAAAGTAATAACCTTTAAAGTCATACTTTATTTTTAATTGATTTACATGCTTGTGCATATAAATAATGATAAAGGGGAATCAGTGGTGCTTACGTCATACCATCTTCCTAAGTCAAGATTTTCTGATCCACTCCGTTACTCACACGCCTTGACAGATTTGACCTGTGTAGAGTGACTTCGCGGTGTCCATTTCCATTGGCTGCAACTACCAATGAATGGGCCAATAAGAACGCGTCGAATAATCGATCACGCATCGACCACATGATAGAGGGGGGAAAGTACGTAAACACAGAATAACGGAGACGTGCAGGCTGTGCCACGAGTCTTTTCATTGGCTACAATTAGGGATCAGTGTCGGGTCAATTTAAGTGAAATTTTAGATCGGACCTAGATGTCGCCACCAGTGACCGCCAAATATGAAATGTAATCTGTCAAGGTGTATGAGGAACGACGTGAATCAGAGAACCATGATTTGGGAAGATGGCGTCATATATGCTTGTATAATATGTATGTCGCAAAATAAAGACATTAATTTTGAATACGGAAGGGAAAGTAAATATAATCACATTAACACTCACATAGCGGACAACTGTCCAACAACAAGTAATCCCTTTAATAGAGATCGCAGCTCAAACGAGGCCGTCGCCAAGCGAACTTATTGATTGTAAATTACCCAAAATGCATTACTATACTATAGTCTCATTTACTTTCTCCGTGAACACTAAGACGTCATCTTCTAAAAAAGTTTGACAACGAGGTACTTAACTACTGTCCGCGCGACTCACTTTGGAAATCGGAAAATCATCCACAGTTCTTTTAATATATCATCTATGACAAAAGTTTCACTTCCTCCTAGTTAAGAGAATTAATTAATAATTAATTATAGCACTCAATCGTCGATTTTTAAAACCAAGCAACCAATATCTCCAGAAATAAATTTTGGGTAGGCAGTTTCCCATGCTTAATTCACATCGCAGTTTTAGTGTCAGTTGAGAATTTCAGAATTACCTCGGTCAGATATATCCTGTTGAGCTAGAGATTAATGAGACGACAAAGAGCAACACAACTGCTTCTTACCTAGATTTACTCCTGTCGACTACAAAGGACAGTCAATTTCAAACCTCCCTTTATGACAAACGCGACTATTTCAATTTCCATATCACGAACTTCCCATTTCTAAGTAGTAATAATCCATCTTCTTCTGCATATGGCGTTTTCATTTCACAACTTATACGTTATGCCAGGGCATGCCCTTCTTATGAACGTTTTATTCTGAGAGCAAAACGACCCGCCAATAAACTACTTACACAAGGTTACGTTGTTGAACGCTTGAAATCGTCGTTTAAGTAGTTTTATGGTCGATACGGGGGTCTTGTTAAACATTATGAAGTCCCCTCTCAATAATATTAGAAAGTGTTCCAGAGCACGGCCACCGACAGTGACACCCTTTCGCCAATCGTGCTTTTCACCGAAATTGACCTCTTCACCAAACTTGACCTTTTCACCGAATTTGACCTGTTCATCGTATTAGAAAGATTTCCATGGAACATTTGCGACGGGTGTGGCATGCCAGCAGAGGATGCTGACTCCTTCCGGACACCTGGTCCTATCCCGTTTGAAATTCGCAGTTGTTCTTCATGTTGAGACCATTGCACATCTAATTCGTCGTGTTCTGGTGGACTTGAGCTTCGATTATTAATTGGTACTTCTTCATTTTTACCTTGAACTTTACATGTCAGCAAGTTAAGAGGGGAGTGAAAATTCTTTTATTCTTATTTATTCATCACTCATACTTCGTGTTTAAAACATTCTGTGAATCTTTTTAAACATGATTTATATATAATTTGACTTTTCCGTATCTTCGCGGTTCATTCAAGTAGCTTGCTGAGATTGCTTTTGCAATCGATTGTACGTTGCGAACCTGTTGAATATTGTAACCTTCAATGACGTCATTGAGTACACGTAGGTATTCCCTCCACAGTGGAGGACATTATTTTGACATTGCGAATGACCACCCTTACTTTATTTGTAATATGTTCGCTCAGTTATTTGTATTGATAATGATGGGAGATAACATTTTAATTATTAGACAACTTATCTCACCCATTGAAGCCTTCATTATACACTATAATTTCGTTGTATTCGAAATAACGAAGATTTTTCATTTTCCGAAGTGAGCCGCGAGGACAGTAAACGTTATGCAGATAAGAGCTCATGGTAACACCGGAACTGTTAATTATGTTCTAAATATTTGACGTCATAATATATCTAAACAATCAATGAAAACATGAAAGAAATTTGTACTTTGCAGTACTATTTAATGAGAGTTTAAACGAAACACTCCAAAAAAAGTTAAAATAATTATATATAACATATGAACACAAAATAAACTCTTAAACAATTTTAGTCACTTTTGTTATGTCTATACTTTGTTAATAAAATGACATAAATGCATATTTGTCTATCAAGGTTTTCAGTTACAAAATTTGCCGCCATATCTTTACTTAAGGCATCCGAATAACTAAAATGTTATTGTTTTTTTCACTTTGCTTTGTCTATAAAACGAACTACTCGTATAGCGAATTAAAATTGTAGTTCTCCTAGTAGTTTGTTATGATCGACTTTCACTACGCGTTGCTAGGAACTCTTCGTTGTCCACAAACTGATACACTTTCATAATTCATAAGTCAACTTTGATGAAATTTTATGTTTAGACTACCATTCATACATATCATTGATTTTATTGACTCAAAGACAATTAAAATTTCTAATACATAATGCAGATCTATTCTTTCTGAATTAAAGATAGAAATAACAGTTAACAGTTCTATATATTAGTATTTGAAATAATAATAATAAAAATAATAATAATAATAATAATAATAATAATAAATATTAATAATAAAATAATAACAAATTTAGTTTAAAATAAATCATGTCAGGGAATTTCCCGAGTGAGTAGTTTATGTTGCACTTTAACATCTGAGATTGATTATCAGTCTGGACACACACACACTCACACACACACACACACACACACACACACACACACACACACACACACACACACACACACACACATATATATATATATATATATATATATATATATATGTATGTATATATACACACACACACATATATATATATATATATATATATATATATATATATTTATATTTATACATGTATATATATATATATATGTGTGTGTGTATATATATATATATATATATATATATATATATATGTGTGTGTGTGTGTGTGTGTGTGTGTGTGTGTGTATTTAGTAATAAATGTTGATTTCATCATCGATATCAGAATTTGTAATCTACAGAATCTTTGTTGATGCAATTTTATAATATTGACCACGTGGTTTGATGTATGATATGAAAACAGTTTGCGCAAATATTGATCGCATCATAAACTCAACAATAAATGTCGCATGTACTATGCCAGTACGAAATGACTTCCCTGACAAGATCATATCTATTCATTTTGATATCATATTTATATTTATCAAAATAGTCGCTTCAATTTGAAATTTGAAATACGTAATTTCCACATACTATATGTCAGTTCAGATAGAATAACAAATTAAAGCATCTGATGATCAATTTCGTTTACGTAATAAATTATTATCAACGGGTTATACACGTTTATAAATTTTTAGTATATTTCACAAACTTTATGACACTAAACCGTTAAAAGGTGTTTATATATGGGCGTGTACAATTCTTTGCAATTCCTATTGACATTTAATTTTAGGGGTGTGCAAAAACCATTTTCACATTGAGAAAAAGTAGTGAACAAAGTAATATTTAATAGGATATAGGTTCCAGTCAACAGACATCCAATTATTTATATTTAATTTCGCATGCTGATTTCAGTTTCTAACATGAGGAATATGTTTCATGAAAATATTATATCAATTATTTTAATTCTAATTTAGCTTTACTAGAAACATTTTTTTAGAAATGTTCAGCTTTGACGATATCCGATCACAGAACAAACAAACTGTCAATCTTCGATAAAAATACATACATACTCGTATTTCCTCTATATACATTTTTTTCTGGGAGAAAAGACAAATTGAGATACACCAAAATTTTAGTAAAGTATCATTATTCTTAAAAAATCCAATTATTGGCATTTATCTTAAATTGAAAAAAAAAAGTTTTAAAAAAAAGATAGAGCAATGCCTAATAATAAGTGAGCCTTCGTCTAGTATGTTTTATATTATATGATGTTTTACGCCATATTCAACAATCTATCAGTTACATGATGGCGGTCAGCTTTCAATGTTGAAGGAAAGAACACGAATACGGTGTATCCGGGAAGAGACCACTGGGCCCGAGTACACCAAATTTACTCAGTACTCAAGCTGAACTACCTTTTCATGATTTTAAGGTAAAAACATACTAAATGTATTCTGTAAGTTGACATGTTTCTATACTGACGGCATACAATCGTAAATAGTGATCAAAATTGTTGCTTATCTGTGCATTTTTACAGGAAAATCATCAAATTGATGCAAAAAATATATATGTAAATGATGAAACATAATAATAACATGTCTCCTATTCACTCAACCCCGAACGTTTTACAATTGACTATAAGGTATATTTGTTCAGAAAAATGAAATAAATGATGAGCTTGAGTATTGAATAGCTTTGGTGACTTCGGGCCCTGTCCTTCCGCAAGTAAATTGGCAAACTTTCTCACATAAAACAGCTTAGGTTTCTCGCGTTGACCAGAGGTGAGAGATTACATAGTTGTAAGCGCTATATATATATATATATATATATATATATATATATATATATATATATATATATATTATATATATATATATATATATATATATATATATATATATAATGAATAATGATAAATAAAGTTAAAGGGACATTAGCTGTATTTACCCAGAAAACTTCTTTCGATCTTTTCTTATTTAACTACTTGTTCTTGATGTACAATAACAAATAATAGCTATACATAGGTATAAAAAAATCTTATATTCCTATATATTTTGTGAAAATTAGGTCAGGTCCAGTGTGGTATTCATATACAAATAATAATGATGAGTTTTCCAACTGCAATTGCAAAAGTGCTAAACCCGGGTTTCTGAAGCAATGTTCACAAAATATATAGTAAATGAAGATTTTTTTTTGCCTGTGTATATCTATCTTATTTATTATTGTATATCAATCTAAGTTTTAAAAAGGGGAAACAAAATTTTAAAGAAAAAAAACACAGCTAATGCCCCTTTAAGAAGTGAAGAAAAAATCATTCAAGAGGAGAAAGATTACATACCATTACAGAATATAGGCTCCTTTTCTAATTTAAAATATGAACAAGCAAATTCTTTTTAATTCAAATGCCCAAACAAACAGTAAAACAAAACAAACATTTTAAAACTGTTGTTCTGTATATGACGCCATTTATGAATTGTATGTATGTCAAAGAATATTTTAATCTGTACTGCACAACCGGACGTTGCCGTTTCTACTTCGGTCTAACCTTTCATGAAACATAATTTAATTCTTAGTTGGGCAATCAATTATTGTTGAATTATTCAGTCTAATTTATTATTCATTAAGCACAGTTATATTGTAGATGTTATGATGGAATGAAACCTGAGTAAATCAGGACGAAGTTGTTACGGGTTCAAATTGCTGACATTTTTTTTTTTCAGAGAATGCACCGATCGGTGTGATATTTAACGAGGAATTTTTTAAATTGTGCATTATAGCATTGTTATAGAAGCATTTATTCCAATTTATAAATGCCGTACTACCTATCTTTATTTAAAATATTCCCCTCACTATGGTGAATAACACTTAACTCCAGACAAATTGCCAACAAATTGAAGAAATACTGTTTGTGATTTTTCTACTCAACACTGATTATCCATGAATTTTATTGGTTGCAAAATACAAAATGAGTAAAGATTCCTGAGCTGAAATATGATTACTATTTATGCCGTTGTATCCCATGGCGATTTATGATAATTCATCCAAGTGTTTTACGTTCATTTCATACAAATCAATAATGACTGAAGTTCCATTCTTTACTGTCGACGTCCGTATGACTGCAGTTTTTATTTTCATGGCTTTACATTTTTATACTTTACTGATCTTATTAACCTCATGACAAAAATCTTTGTAATTATTTCATCCATATTAAATCTATATGTCATGAACACATTTACTTTTCATTTAAGCGAAGATGCTTCTTATTTTGTCGTCGTTTTGTTCAAGCTGTTTTTTTTCTGATTTTTATTTCTTTTTCTCTGAACAACCTGCCTGGTTAAAGGCAAATTTGTATCCCGCTTGAACCTAAGTAGTTTGCCAGTTAACTTGCAGAAGGCTGGGTGTCTTTCCCACGTACATTGTAACTGGGTTCTCTCCTCCACCATTAAAACTGGCCACCACCATATATTATTTACTGAAAAATTGTCGAGTGTGCCGTAAGACACTATTCAAAATTAAGAATTAATAAAACTGAACCAATCGGGTGCGGGATGCAACACAATTATTCCGTAACAGATGTCACTGCAAAATAATAATTAAAAAACTGAACAATCCACAAAGTTTTGTCAATATAAATTCCTTGTCCGTCAAAAACTAGTATGATTTCTGATGAGCATTAATTTTCTTTCTCACCTATTTTATTTGAATTTGACTGTGGACCCACGGCGGGTGTGACCGATCAACAGGGGATGCTTACCCCTCTGTGGCACTTGATCCCACCTCTGGATTTACATAGATCTGTGTTTATCAATATTACCAGATTTGTGTATGTATTCTGGACATCCTGTAGATTCATACTTTGGAATCTAAGATTTTATTTTCAAATGTAAATCTTGCGATCAGGAAAAAAACTACAATCTCACGCCATAGTCCATTTAAATGACAAAAAACATTTACAATCTAAGTATACATTTGTATTATTACTTTTACTCATAAACTGACATTTTGCTTTGAAATTTCAAATATATATCGGCCATTAATATGACCTACAAAATCATGGTGAAACATTTATTTGTCAACTTAATCGAGAACGCAGCATTTAGATGTCTAAAACGCCATATGATAAGTGGAAAATTACTCTTCTGGGATCGGAGTATGTCAATTCATGTTATATTTTACATAAATCTTCATTTATTTTAATACAGATTTTGTCGTTTAAGTAATAAAAAAATGAAGATAAACAGGAAATTAATATAAAACTGACGTGTCATGACAACAAAACACCCGATCTTGTTCAACAGATGGGAAGTTTCGGACATAATTAAATGCGTATGCATATCAGAAAAATCGCTTTGTTTTCCGGAGATCCGCAGGGCTATAATTACGCTAATTGTTCTGTGATGTCCCTCTGATGAAATAAAAATCACGCCATTCGATTCCATTACTCAAGAGAGGGATTGTCTAGCAGATATAAATATCTAGGTGATATTCTAAAATGACGAGATAGTAAATTTATTTTTGTGAGAGCGTTATCTTACTACCAGACCAAGGTGAGTTGATTTGAAAATATGGTATTGTTATTTGAAAAATTCTGGATACATCATTGCATCACCTCCTTTAAAACAAAGGGACATTGTCTGTCGTCATTTTATTATTATTTGTAAGTTTGTATTTGTTTGTTGTTTTGTTTTTTTAACTTTATAGGAGATTATTTTATTCTTTTATTTGCATCAGTATCATTCAATTCATTTTTTTTTCAATCAATTTTTCGCTCAAGTTTCTCTTGTGTACTAGGGATTTAATGTTATACAAGTTACACACACACACACACACACACACCTAGTGTCGTCGTTTTTAGAAGCAAATTGATTTACCTAGATGACATTTTAGTTTGTGGTTTTCTGTTGACAGTAAAGTGATTTACCTGGTACGGCATTTAAGCTGGCGGTTTAATTTAAAATGGCAGTAAAGTGATTTACCTAGTACTACATTTTAAACTTGTGGTTTTCTATTAGCAGTAAAGTGATTTACCTAGATGACATTTTAGTTTGTGTTTTCTATTAGCAGTAACGTGATTTACCTAGATGACATTTTAAATTTGTGGTTTTCTATTAGCCTTTCACTCCTAATTGTCACATAATTTAGAATCGTCGTGTTTGTAAATATGTGTCAATTTACCTTTGTAGACCTATAAATTGGCACATGTTTACAAATACAGCGAGTTACAGAGGGTACCGACACAAAGATATTCGAGCTTCAGAAACTGTTCGATAGTAATGGAGTAATTATATATCTGACATGTTATCTTTTGATTTTCGGGTTTTTTTCTTCCAAATATAAGTACATGTATATCATTTACAATCCCACTGTAATGTCGCTATGCAACATACATGATTGGAACCAATAATATAAATTAGAGTAAATTACAGAAAATCAAATTTTAAATGTTAAACTTGCGTGACCCGTAAACGAAAGGCTAAATGTTAAACTTGCATGACCCGGAAATGAAGGGTAAAAAACTCGAACAAATTTAACTTGATACCTAGTACTATCTATCGGAATCATTTTACAGTTTTTTTTGCACAATTTGAATAACAATACTAATTTCCTAATTTCTATGTTAAATTGTAAATTTCATTTCGAGCACAAGAAAGGAAGTGTAATCGCAAACAAGGTAAATTTGCAGGTTGACATCAAACGCGATTTTCGATATCGCTGTGATAAAAACTTGTCAGTAAGTAGTTTACCTCTGTATATTAAATGTTCATACGCTGAACACGCACTGGCGTCTTATCATTTGTGATATATAAACACCATATGCAGGCAGTAGCAGGATGTTACTACTGTATGGTTGTTAAATTTCGCGGAGAGAAAATTTCGCGTTTTTCTGAAAGGAGCTTATTTACTGGTATTAAATTTCGCGCAAGATTAGTTACAAAATGTCCTTCTGATACTTCATAAGTGTAAGGTATTATATATAAGGTATTTTCTTTTACCGTGAATATAGCCAAAATTAAATCCCCATGAATAAAAGCAACTGTACAGTACTTTAATGAGAAAAATTAACGATTAGGAAACCGAAGTCGTCTCGTTTTCTGTATAATAGCTTTGTTGTATCAAATAATCCGCTGTTACCAAAATAATATTCTTCAGACAGTTTTTAAACATATTTTTATTTCTTTACTTTCAGACTATAAAAGAAATGAAGACGAGGCAGCTTATCATATTTACATTTGTAGTTGTAACATGCAAATGTTTATCATTGTTTAAAAAGCGCAATGACGACGGAAGCAAAAGACACGTAAGCATACCTTTGTTTTTATATTGAATAATTTATTTATTTATTTTTATTAAATATCAATTTCTCATATACGGCAACAAAGGTTGACTGATGTGTGATTCTATACACAAAGCTATTGGTTAACAAGGGATGATATTTACATACCGACTGTAATTTCCTTCATTACAGTTATACAGAACGTCCGTTTTGTTGTATCAATAAAACCAGTGAGTCATCACGTGATCTAAGTGTTAACCGCTAGCTGGCGTAGGAATACCTGAATATCTAAGAAACCCTTTCCATGACCATGTTACGGCAGCGATTTGTCGGACAAGTATTCTCTGAACATATGAATGAATCAATAAAGAATAAAATAACACACATTCATTCCATATTTTTATTTAAAGCCATTAATTACCACAAAACAAACAAAAATCACTGAAAGAAATCGAAAACACAAGATTAAGCCTGCATCTGTAGCACACTGTAGATGCCCATATCATAGGCCTATTGCGATAGATCTAGGTCATGTTATGAAAAGAAACACAGGTCACATAAATGAAAATTTGCTTCGTAGTTACGTTGCTTGTAAGTAAGTTGAAAAGGGAGTCAGGTCTAGTGCAATTTTGTCCTGCATCTCTGATAAACAGCTTGCTTTTCCGTCACCATATAGGCTATTCCTGTCAGAAACAATTCGTCACTCGCAACGCGTGAAATCGACTCTCAGTTCACCTCACATCCTATTAATTGCTAGGCTAATTACCAGGCCCATCTTGTTTTTCACAACCTGTAATGTTAATGCCGAGCATAAGTAGTGTTCATAGGTTTCTCAGTAAATTGTCGGGATACTCTATATGATCAGCTGGTAAAAACTGAAGTCTGAATTAACATATGGATCTATCATAATTTATAGGCCTACACGGATTTTCCATAACGAACGTGTCAATAATTATCTTTTAAACAGAACAATAAAAGTTTGTTATTTCACAACATCTGCATTTGTCTTGTTTCAGTTGATTTGAAGGATTTGCTAGTGGGTTAGCCTATATACTGAAATAGGTCTACCCACGAAATCGTCACCCCTTCACAGTTCACGGCATTTCCCAGCTGATTCAGCGATTGGTAAAATATTAAATAGAATGGCTACTTCCAGTTGTCATCAACGAATATGAACAGTCACACTCAAACTTTCTGTGATATATTCCACTGATAAAATATCAGAATTCAAATGAAAATTTGTTGTAAACAACGATCATCTGTTGCTATCCAAATCACACATGGTAGGCCTATCAGCCATTTGCACACGGTCCATTCGGGCAATTCTCTTCTGACACATTTAACCCGCCACTACTAAATGGTCGAATATTAAAAATCGCGAACTAAATTTGAGAATAAGTATTCAAAATTGTCCATATCACTAGTTTCTTTCAAAATGATATAAAAAAGAAATTAAACCTTAATTTCATTAGTATTTGCGATCAGAAAAGAGAACTACTTCTCGTGTCAAAACAGCTGTTGAGCCATTACGTCATATGAACCCCCCCCCCCCCCCCCCCGCAAAGTCAGTGTTCTGGAATGAATTTAGTATCCAGTGGACTACAGTTTCACTGAAAAAATGGTAATGTATATAAATATAAGGATTGTTTTTCATTTTTTGAACATCATCGGGGTATAAAAGCAATTGCTCATGGAAAAAAATCATTGTGCAGCACTTCAAAAAATGAAAAACAATCCTTAATTGTACGCAACAAATGAATTTTGAATTTAGATATTTTTTTTACGCGAAAATCGGCACATGGTGGCGGTCAGTTTTGGTGAAGGAGAGAAGCCCTTAAATACCCTGGAAAAGACATTCCATAAATAAATTGGCAACCTTTCCCACAAAATCAGCTTAGGTTCTAGCAGAACTCGAACACGCGCTGCGTAGATGCAAGGTATTTCATGGTTTAAAGTGACAAACACGCATTATTGCATTATTATTCAGTACGTGACTATATACACAGGCCATGTATGTTACATTTTAATATAGCCCTGTCAAAATACTCACGCATTGTACGCACATCTTTATTCACCGCGTGACGACATAAACACACAGTGTATGTTACATCTTTATTCAACGTGTGGCAATATACATTCTGCATGTTACATTCTTATTCACCGTGTGACGACATAAACACACTGTATGTTACATCTTTATACCACGTGTGGCGATATAAATACACTCTGCATGTTACATTCTTATTCACCGCGTGACGACATAAACACACACTGTATGTTGCATTTTTATTTACCGCGTGACAACATAAACATGCACTGTATTTTACATTCCTATTCACCGCGTGACGACATCAATACGTACTGTATTTTACATTCCTATTCACCGCGTGACGACATCAACACGTACTGTATTTTACATTCTTATTCACCGCGTGACGACATCAACACGTACTGTATTTTACATTCTTATTCACCGTGTGACGACATAAACACACACTGTATTTTACATTCTTATTCACCGCGTGACGTTATAAACACACACTGTATGTTACTTTCTTATTTACCGCGTGACGACATAAACATGCACTGTATTTTACATTCCTATTCACCGCGTGACGACATCAACACGTTCTGTATGTTACATTCTTATTCACCGTGTGACGACATAAACACACACTGTATAATGTATTTTTATTTCACATGCACTGCATTTTACATTCCAATTCACTGTGTAACAACATAAACACACACTGCATGATACATTCCTATTCACCGCGTGACAACATAAACACACACTGTATGTTACATTCTTATTCACCGCGTAACGACATAAACACACTGTATGTTACTTTCTTATTTACCATGGGACGACATAAACACACACTGTATGTTACTTTCTTATTTACCATGGGACGACATAAACACACACTGTATGTTACATTCTTATTCACCGCGTGACAACATAAACACACACTGTATGTTACATTCTTATTCACCGTGTGACGACATAAACACACACTGTATGTTACTTTCTTATTTACCATGGGACGGCATAAACACACACTGTATGTTACTTTCTTATTTACCGCGTGATGACATAAACACACACTGTATGTTACATTCTTATTCACCATGGGACGACATAAACACACACTGTATGTTACTTTCTTATTTACCATGGGACGACATAAACACACACTGTATGTTACTTTCTTATTCACCATGGGACGACATAAACACACACTGTATGTTGCTTTCTTATTCAGCACGTGGCGACATAAGCACGCGCTGTATGTTACTTTCCTATTCAGTATGAGATGACATGAATCATGCACTTTATTTTGCACCTATTCAAATAATTTTACAGATGACAAGACAGTCCAGTTTTCTAGATCCAATGGAAATGACAAACGCCTTGATGGGATCGGACACTAATATGGACGGAGTGCTTTCGGCTGAAGAAATATCTAATTATTTTCGTTTTGTAATTGACTTTACTGAAGAAGACGCCAATTCTGTTGCACTATTCCTGATAAGAAGTGGCGATGAACATGGCTTTGGAACTCCTGAAAAAGATGGAAAACTGGATAGAAATGGTAAATATGATATACATGCATTGTGTTATATATATATATATATATGTGTGTTGCGTTTTATTCATTTTTTCCTAATTTAACACTTAAAATGCGTTTTTGTCGGTCTGATGTCATGTCCGAAAGAACCTTTATACATTTAAGATACACAGGTTTTATTTTGTATCTAATATATATTTTTTCGTATTCTAACTTCTGTCACGATAAATATAAGTTTGTCCTATTCTAATGGATTTGATGGATTTGGAATTTCGAATATCCATTGGAACTTCTTCGTTATACTTTGAAAGAATTGAAAACAATACGGAATATTGACTGTATGTAATTGACCTCTGTGTCCACAGAGTTAAACAACATTTCCCGTCTCACTGAATATGTCTTTTTTTATTTTTGCAGAATTGTTAAAAGCAGTTACAAAGATTGAAGGCCAAATGACTGGCTAAGAACCATTAAATGTAATTTGCTTTCATACTTTGTATTTTTATTGCTGATGTTACAAATAAATATTTATCATTTGGTATCTTGTGAGTGTTATTTGTTAAATGTTTATTTACATATAGTCAAGAAAGAGATTATATAGTAAACTGTACTCACTCCATCTATCTGTTTTACTATCTTTCTATCACTTTCCTGTTTATCTGTCTATCGCCCTATCCCTCTCTAACGACCAGAGTACAGGGATGCTTACTCTTCTAGAGGTTCGTATTTTTTTCAGATTGTGTAAATTTAACACCTTAAACATAAATTACATGGGTTACATAATTGTTTATTTGTCTATACATATTGGTGCTTCTTCATTTTTACCTTATACTTGGAAACATACTTTTAACAGAATAGAAAACCTTTAGTGAAGTATAAATTAGTGGCGCGTTGAGTTCTTTGTACTGAGTAATGTAGGAAAATGCTAAATGAATTCTTCTAGTCGTTTATATTGATCTACGTAGGTTTAGTTAACTTATCTTGTAATTACTGAAGAAGTTGATGCAAATATCAAATCTTGCCTAATAAATCGGTAATCTTTGAAATATCATCTTTAAGAGCAAATGAATGAAATACTATAAATATAAAAACCTCAGATACCAAAGTGTAAATCAATAGAATGTCCAGGACATAGATACAAATCCGATAAAAAATGGACAAACACGGACCTCTAGAAACCAAGAGGTGGGATCAGGTGCCATGGAGGAGTAAGCATCCCCTGTCGACCGGTCACACCCGCCGTGAGTCCACAGTCAAGCCCAGTGAAACACGTGAGGAGTGTATATCCTCGCCACAATTGGTACAGACGTCTCAACAACCGCCAACGAAAAGGCAACTCAACATTTCACTTAGTGAAACAGAGTAGTCGCAAACGTGACTATTATACCGACCGTAAAACTTGCGGAACGTTGACATTAAACGCGGTTTTCGATATCCCTGTGTCAATAATTTGTCAGTGAGTAGTTTACCTCTGTATATGAAATCTTCATATGTTGTGCACGCCCTGGCATATCGGATCATTTGTGAAATATAAACTCCATATGCAGGTGACTAAGGTATATTACTACTTAAATGTGGAAAATTTACGATGGGAAAGCCGAAATCGTCGCGTTTATCGTATAGCTTCGTTGCTAATTTCCCGTCTGTGTTTTATATTAAGTAAAATGTCTAAGTATGAAGCGTGTGTGCTTGATTCTGTTGTATCTTTAATTTCTAGTTCGCTGGGATATATCGCATTGACATATGTATGAAAATTGTCATTATTAATTGACAAAACGTCGTCGATATATCTAAATGTCAAATTAAAAGACACCGCTAGCTTTTTCTTCTTTTGATTCAGCAGTTTCTGAATGAAGTCTGCTTCGTATGAATAAAGGAACAGGTCGGCCAATAAAGGAGCACAATTGGTTCCCATGGGAATGCCGACAGTTTGTTGAAAGACCACGTCTCCGAACATTACAAATATATTGTCTATTAGAAATTCCAGCATGTTTTTTATATCAACTTCAGTATATAATATGATACTAATAAGTGATAGTTTTACAAAAAGGCCATGGTGAATGCTTGAGACGATCGTCATATTTTGGTACCAGCTGATAATCTTATAAAAAAGTAATATTTCGCACTGATTACTCCATTTAAATTCTAAATTCTTCTAAAGCTAAGATATTCATCTTTTTACAGTGGGTACTCGTAGACGGATTTTGGCTTTACATATAGATTTATTATTTGACCTTGTACGATACCATTTTATCTTTAGAAATCAAACATATATTTTAAGCTGGAGGTCAACTGATGAAGTCTAATAAACAGAAACGATCGTCTTGAGCATTATAACTTTGGTAATATGTTTATAATATACTGAAAATGATATAGATATGTTTATTTGAATATATAACTAGTTATATAAATTATTTATCGGCCTTGTATGATCCCACATTTTGTTTTTTAATTCTAGCTCAACTGATGTATTATATTTGAGAGAAACGTTCGTCTTGAGCATTTGTTTTGGTCCCTAGTTTTACAAAACTATAACTTTGTTATCATATGTATAATATTTCTATCTATTTTACTATTAATCGTCTTTAAATAAATAACTAGAAATAGATTATAATTTTATATGAAAACATCGGACCCCCCACGGGTCATACAGTACATATGCGCTTTACATAGTGCGGCTAATGCCGAGTACTTAATATATACAACAGAATTCACTTCTCGTTAGTAACAACATTTCTCATGTGTCACTCTATGGTTATTCGAGAGTATCATATAAACGAGTAGTCAAAACAATTTGACAAAACGCCACTCAAATATGCTTCTTTGATGGACAGTCAAAGGGAAACAACTCGTGTATGCACAAAACGTTGAACGTGGACCATAAAATACTGATATGCATTTCAAAGTGTGCATCAGTTTTTATTCAAAATGTAAAGAGAAGGTACTAAATTACGACCTTACGAATTAAAAAGTTCATCTCACATTACATTTTCCAAGCACAGAAATGATAACATATTCCTGTAAAAACAGCGATATGCAAATTAAATGTGATTTTTCAGACAAGGACCTGATTTTTATGTACATGTAAACTTCTTTTAACTACTTGGTGAGTTGAACGTATAACTATAAATGTTATATCAGAATTAAAAAGTTTTTAAAATTTTGATGATGAAAATTCAAATTTAATATAAATAACTCTAAAGCCTAAATTTCGTCATTTTCCTGTATGGGTTTTAATATATAAGTATCGGGATCTTTCGCTGAACATCCTAATCAAGGTGCACTTTAAAAAAAAAACCCAATGCAATAATGTACATTATATTTGTCCAGATAATAGGAACATGTTGTAATAGAACAAAAAATAATGAATCTAGATAAAACTTCATAAAATACGGTGAAAGACAGATTCAGGGACTGTCGTTCCATTTATATTATTATTATATAACTTTCCCGTTGATGCAAAATAAAGTTTTATTTTATGTGAAACTCTTATGCAAGTTAGCTATTTCGTAGAAAACACATTTAGTGTCATAATACATCGTGTCATTTCATAGAAATTAAATGTACAAAACGATAAACATAAAGATTATCAAAGTGTGTGTAGGTGCGTGTGGGTGGCAAACACGTTAACTTTGAATACGATGAAACTATTGCAAACAGAACAGAAGGCGATTCCATATGAAAAAAATATAGAATAAATTTTTCGGGAAAACGTAATTTACTGGGTATGTGAGATAAACCATAAAGTGAAAATTAAAATCGGGAATTATCTAACACGAATTAAAACGATATGAGCTGTGGTAGGTGAAAAAATTCACATGCCCATTTTATGTAATATTTTATCTCATATATATCCCAAAGAGACCATCCGGTAGTTAGAATATAAAATGCATGTGTATAATTGCAACAATCTATTTACATTTAATATACATTCTATTCTTATTACCATTTGCGTTTATTTTCGTGCATCATCATTTCATAACTAAATCAGGCAAAGTTGGTCTTTTTCGCCGTTTCAAAACATTCGTTTCTGAAATTGTCCACATGCCGGGAATATCGGGTGATCCCGATCCATTTTTAAATCGTCCCATCGAATTCTCGGCTTTATCATTCTTGACAGATATGATCGTGAACTGCCCAACTCCACCGGACATGGCGGCACGATTGTAAAACATGAGGTACGCATACTTTTCACAGTTATATTGTTTTGATTTTGTCAATGTCAGCATTCAGGGTAAATTAAAGATCGGAAAAAAATTTAGTGACCTGATATATTTATTCATATATTCATCCAATTTTCTTCAGGTATTTAACATATAGCATATATTTTACATAATACTTACACTTTTCAATAAAAACCACGTTCTGTATTTTAAAAGTAAATATAAAACACATAAAAATCGGCCGATTTTAACATAGTCCGAGCGCGTAAAGGACAGAGATTCCCCTGACCGAATTACGAAGTGATATGGCTAAAGAGTTCATCTAAAAAGGTCATTGCATACGGAAATACAGCTAGATTTTTTAAGGTACGGGAAAACTTAGATTCTAATAAAACAAATAACTTCGAAAAGAAGATTTTTTACAACGTTTTACGTGTTTGATAATGTATTTGTACACACACTTTATCATATTCTCGACTGTATGTCAGGGGACAAAAATAATCATTGTGACAGCTTATATCGCTTATATCGTAGTCAAGCATATAGCCTTACTTTATGAAAAATGCGTATATATATATTGAATATATTGTTACTGAATCAATGTTTGAAATGAAAAAAAAAAACACCTCACATGTTTCTCTACTTCCCATCGAACGCGAATAACAGAATTTGCTGATGATAATCCATCACTGGAGAAAACCGAAATTTGGCTGCCGCGAAAAATTAATTTTATAATAAAGCATAATATCAGAAATAAACCACAAAACAAAAAGACAGAAAAAGGGGTTTTGATAATATGAAAATACTGTTTCCGTTTTTTACATTCCGGAGCCGTCACCACCAAATGAAATACACAATAGTTGATCGTTTATTTCAAGCTTTTTGACGAAGAAACAATCGTTACCTATTAAATTATGGTATGAATTCGAACCAAGGAACATAATTATGCAAATGTTCTGACACTGGATCACAACGCTTTGGAACGTGTAAGGTCTGGATCGAACCGGACAACACTCGCAAATGTTCTAAATTCAACGCTGTTTGTAAAGTATGACTCGAATCATACAATACCCTCACCTGTTCTAATACTAGACCATCGATGCGTAAAAAGTCTAAAGTATTATTCGAACCAGACAACATCCGTAATACTAAACCATCACAAGTTGTCTCCGATGGAAGATAAGAACATTTCGCGAAGTTTTAATAATATCATCTTGCAGATAGCAAATATTGCTATGTGAATAAACCTGATAAATTTTGACATTAACAAGACAAAGTCAGTATCTTCCATACGCATAATGAATACCAGCATAGATGTAATAACAAATACAAACACATGTTAATCCTTTATCTTGTCTTTAGTTTCTCTCCCAATTATATAGTCGAGACTTACAGTTAGTGATTCACCGTTTTTCTTTTTTTTATCCATCATGGCCAAGCGGGACTAGTATTTCCCATCATGCTGTAAAGAGATGGAAAGTGTTTCATATGACAAATACTATGTAATAATCTCGTTGCTAACAGGAAACCTTAACAACGTGCACGTGAACACTACTTACCCATGACAAAGACAGATTTAGAAATGCGCTAGAGTTGTGTAGTCACGTGCATGTCATGAAGGTACATGATTCAACTTGTAGTTTTAAAGTTTCGCCTTCATTTTAAAATCACCCTTTTAAAATTATGGGCGAAAATAGTGAAAAGTAAACGGGAGCTAAAATTTCCAAATATACAATAGGTCATGAATATAAAAGTACCATGTTGTCAATTTCATAGATATACCACATATTTTGTCAGAGAGAAATCGTCGTTAGTGTGATGTGACAAAAAAAGCTAATAAACTCAAATGCCTCGTACGTGAATACGTTAAAACCAGATCCACCTCGTAAAAGTTTCTCTCTCTCTCTCTCTCTCTCTCTCTCTCTCTCTCTCTCTCTCTCTCTCTCTCTCTCTCTCTCTCTCTCTCTCTCTCCATTCCCTTTATTTGGATCTTGACAAATGGGAAAATTTATTTTCGTGTTTGAAAAAAATCTTCCATTTTCGGGACAGATACACTTTGAACAGACAAAAGCGGATTTATATTTTACGTGCATTAAAATGTTTTAGATAGTGAGATTATTTTCATTCCCACGTTCACATCATTTGATACATTTTTCCATCAGAAATGACACTGACCATAGTATGATATCAACAGTAATTTGTTCCTGTTATAAATGTTATATTTAAAATGTTATGATAGTTGAACAACAAATGGAATTTCAATAAACACGGTGCAGTGCAATAAACAAACTGAATACCGGTTTGTACATCCCACATGAATATTGAAAACATGTTTACAATAGTGGTCGAATGTACACTGTGAACAAAACACAGAAACTGAAAATTTCTGAGTTGAGACTTTATGTCATGGAGGAATATTAAAGCATTCCATGTTGACTATAGCCAAGAGGTGACATGTACCAATTCGTTACTTTCTTAATCAGTGCTGCAATTTAAAAATTGAAAATAATTATAAATATACATGTACTAAGTATATAAATGCACCACATGAGTGATGTAAACTTAGATTAAATTAAGTAAACGTATTCAAATTTAAAGCGTTTAAGGTCAATTTTTTGCATAATTTTTAGTCGCTTTTATATCATATTACTGCATGAACCAGTATTAATGGCGAAGGAGAGAATCCGGTTACAATAAATCCGGGAAACAGTCACCGGCCTTCCACAAGTCAAAATGAACTTTCTTTTTTAAAAAAAAATAATCAGCAATTGCTTCAGCGGGCCTCGAGATTAAAACTGACTAGGGGCGTGGTTCTATCAGCGCGGGTTCGAGCACCGCTAGAACATAAAATGAGTTTTAGAAAGTTTCCCATTTTACTTGCGGGAGACCGAAGGTCTCTTCCCAAGTGGAGGATACGTTGTAACTAGGTTGTGTCCTACATTTCTTTCTACAGATGAGCTCTAAGAAAAAATGAGATAAAACGGGAACCTAAACATTCATTGCACATTCCATTCTTTCAAATCATAACATTATAGCAATATAAGATTGACGTACTCTAAATCGTTTTAACGCCTTAAGATTTACATTCACATAAAATGAGTTAATTGAAAATGAGGCGAAATCGAAGTATGTTTAGCAGAGTTTTCTGAAACAAAGAAATATCTGAAAAAGTATTTCGCTATACAGACTGCACAAAGCCTTCCCAACATACTAAGACCGCTAAAATATATATTACATCTGTGTATATGTATTTTATTATTTTAAATTCATACAAATTCATGAAAATGAGATTTTGTCACATCTAATAGAAAAATACGATTCTGTAAACAAATATAATACAGTAAGAAGATATACAACAGGTTGACAAGTCGGGCGAAATGTAATTCTTATTGTTGTTTACTTTATAATTAACTCCGACTTTAGACATAAATGCCTAAAATCGTTAGGTGATAAAAAGTAAATCTTATATGTCAACTTCAGGTAACGGTTAAGACACAGGGTATTTATTTTGGGGGGATACTAAGTGTAAAGACGGAAATGAAACGAATTTACTTTCGGAACATCAAATAAATTACATGACAATTCTGTACAATGGGGATTATCTTAATTGAACTATTATTCGGAAAATTTGCCTGAAGTTGGACATAAGTTTTGTATAGGATATATATAATTGGTGAACAGTTCAGATTCAGACTTCAGAGTGTGATGTTGTGTACATAATTTAATAAAACATTGAAAATGGATACCAAGCGAGTTGTGAATTAATTCCCTACATGTAACCGACGAACCGTACCGGTTATAATACTAATAACTCAAATTGTAATCTAACCCGATTTCTACCCAAAAAGAAAAAAAAAAGAAAACTAAAATGTTTAATATAGAATTTGTAATTTGAGCCAAATAGGATCATTATACTTTGGTGCAAGCTAATTTAAAAGGATTTATACTTCCATTTACTTGTTCATTTTATAGAGTATAAAAATGAATTTTAGCTAGTCTAAAATGTTAACGTGCCACAGGACATTCTTAGAAAAATAACCGGAAACCAGTCACAAATGAAAGTGGGTGGAAATAAACATCCATGATTGATATGAATAAGTTACATAATCAATAGGGCACCTAAAAACCTTAATAATAACAGAAATGAGTAATAGAATTTTGTCACAAAAAGACATTACAACTGTATCCGTCGTCTTTAAATCATTTTAAGAAGGTCTGTCATGGTTTAAACCGAAAAGATTCAAAGCGCACAGTTGAAAGTTATATTCAACAAATGGTAAGATATTTTCTATATAATTTGTAAAATAGTTCTGTTTCGCACATACGTTTCTTATTAACATAAACATCTGAGTTATCAGCAATGATTTATAACAATGTAAGGGATGAGGGTGAAATTGATTTTAGATATGTTTTAGCATTGTGTCTCATACAATTTAGATAGTTGCCATAGTATTGCCACTTGAATCAATTTCAAATAAAAAAATATCTGCTTAGTCAGTATGCAGATGATGCATATATGTTACTTGATAGGGATAGTAAATCACTATACATTGCAGTTAAAATTCTAGAAAATTTTGCTGCAATTAAAATTACAGAAAATTCAAAATCCAAATTATGGGTCAATGTTACATCATTTCATAATTTTAATAATAAATCATATAAATGTATATAATTGTCCTCTCAAGAATTCCATCCCTAACTTTGAAAATTGTAAACATACACGTATATTTAAAAGGTATATGAACATAGAGAAATATATTGCAAGGAGAAGTTTGTCATTAGTACAATATCTAAAGAAGAGTATTTGAAGATGCATTAAATTTAGTTTCATTTGATTTGATTTTTTGTTTTACGCCATACTCAACAATTTTTCAGTCATATGATGGCGTCCAGTTTTTATTGGTGGAGGAGAAACCCCGGTTACCCGGGTAAAGACCACCGACCTTCCGCAAGAAAACTGGCAAACTTTCCCACTTAATTCGAAATGACCCTAGCGGGATTCGAACCGGAGGTGAGAGGCCGTGTGATTTAAAGCGCAATGCTCTAACCACTCGGCCACGGAGGCCCCTTTAGTTTCATAAGATTGTCTATAGTTATGGCTAAGTGGGTATGCATGTATGTATAAGGGTATCAAAATGTATGTGTTTTATTCATACATTCATGCATGTGTGTATTAATCAGTATTTGTGTATTTGCATATATTGACGTATTGACATATTGATATAATTTGGTCACATTATGTCGATATAATCCATATCAATATGTTGACATGTTGAGAAAAATATGAGGTTATGTCGACATAATTTATGTGAATATGTCATCAAAATTAAGTCGTTTTGACAATATAACGCAATTAATTATCACAACATGTCGACATAACTAACCGGATTATCTCAACATGTCGATGGCAGCTCTATGTCATCGTAAGTTTCCCCTTATGTAACTTATTTTTTCTGGCAGTATATTGTTCGGTTAACCCGAAAATTTAAATATCTAGTCATTGGTTATCATGGTACTTATTTTGTCCTTCACCACGCTGATTCTACACATAAATTCACTGAAGTTGATATAAAAACGAGGCTGTAATTTCTAATAAACAATATATTTGTAATGTTCGGAGACGTGGTCTTTCAACAAACTGTCAGCCTATGGGAACCGATTGTTCCCCTTTACTGGCTGACCAGTTCCTTTATTCATACGAAGCAGACTTCATTCATAAACTGAATCAAAAGAAGAAAAAGCTAGCGGTGTCCTTTAATTTGACATTTAGATATATTGACGATGTTTTGTCAGTTGATAATGACAATTTTCATATATGTGTCAGTGTGATGTTAATATGTTATGCCTTCTTATGAATGTTTTATTCTGAGAGCGAAACGACTAGCCAATAAACTACTTACACAAGGTTACGTTGTTGAACGCTTGGAGTCGTCGTTTAAGAAGTTTTATGGTCGATACGGGGATCTTGTTAAACATTATGAAGTCCTCCTCTCAGAGATATTAGATAGTATTCAGGGTCACGGCCACAGACAGTGGCTCCGTTTCACCAATCATGCTTTTCAACGAACTTGACCTCATCACCAAACTTGACCTAGGTTTCCATGGAACATTTGCTACGGGAGTGGCATGCCAGCAGAAGACGCTGACTCCTTCCGGACACCTGGTCTTATCAAGTTTGGAATTCGTAATTGTTCTTCATGTTGAGACCATTTGTACAACTAATTCGTCGTGTTATAATGGACTTGAGTTTTGATTATTGATTGGTACTTCTTTGATTTTACTTCCCACCTACAACAGAATCAGGCGCACGCGCTTCATACTAAGACATTTTACTTACTATAGACAAAGACGGGAAATTTAAAAAAACTTAAATTTAAAAAAAATTAAAAAGCTATACGACAAACGAGACGATTTCGGCTTCCCCATCGTATATTTTCCACATTTAAATAGTAATATCCCACAATCACCTGCATATGGCGTTTATATTTCACAAATAACCCGATATGCCATAGCGTGTTCAACATTTGAACATTTCATATACAGAGGTAAAGTACTCATTGACAATTTTTTTGACACGGGTATATCGGGATCCGCGTTTGGTATCGGCTTTCCGCGGGTTTTGCGGTCGGTGTAATAATCTTGTTTGCGATTGCTGTTTCAGTAAGTGAAATGTTGAGTTGCCTTCGGCTTCCCCATCGTATATTTTCCACATTTAAGTAGTAATATCCCACAATCACCTGCATATGGCGTTTATATTTCACAAATGATCCGATATGCCATAGCGTGTTCAACATTTGAACATTTCATATACAGAGGTAAAGTACTCACTGACAATTTTTTGGACACAGGGATATCTGGAGCCGCGTTTGGTGTCGGCATTCCGCGGATTTTTTAGGTCGGTTTAATAGTCTTGTTTGCGATTGCTCTGTTTCACTAAGTGAAATGTTGAGTTGCCTGTTCGATAGCGCTTGTTGACTCGTCTGTAACAATTGTGACGAGGATTCGTTTGGATTTGACTGTGGACTCACGGCGGGTGTGACCGGTGGACAGGGGATGCTTACTCCTTCATGGTACCTGATCCCACTTCTTGATTTCCAGAGGTCCATGTTTGTCCATTTTTTACCAGATTTGCATCTATATACTGGACATCCTAAAGATTTATATATAAATAATTACCTAATTACGTAATTTAAAGCAGCTGACATTGTAAATTATAGTTTGATTTTTACAATAGAATAAATATGAAGCGGACAATTCGTAATAAAACATGAATATTGCAATGTGTCATTTTTTCCAAATTTCATTAATTCAAATTACCTTGATAGTATCACAGTTTATACATCATACTAACTTTATAATAATCTAAATCCTATGTACCGTGTTTTCCACCTTCAATAGATTCAGAATTTAGAAGAAGATAACAGTCATATGGTGTCTTGTTTATTATAATTCTACAATACATGCAATGATGTCCCTAAAGATTTCATCTCAGTTTAAAGCGATATAAGCTGTCACAATGATTATTTTTGTCCCCTGACATATAGTCGAGAATATGATAAAATGTGTGTTCAAATACATTATCAAACACGTAAAATGTTGTAAAGGATCTTCTTTTCGAAGTTATTTGTTTTAATAGAATTTAAGTTTCCCGGTACCTTAAAAAATCAAGCTATATTTCCGTATGCAATTACTTTTCAGATAAACTCTTTCGCCATATCAAATGCACTTCGTAATTCAGTCAGGGGATCTCGGTCCTTTATGCACTTGGACTATGTTAAAGTCGGCTGATTTTTATGTGTTTTATTTTCTTTTTTAAAATAAAGGACGTGATTTTTATTGGAATGTGCATGTATTATGTAAAATATATGCTTTTCAACGCTATTTTAAATACCTGAAGAAAATCAGATGAATATATGAATAAATATATATCAGGTCACTAAAAGATTTTTTTCCGATCTTTAATGTTACCCTGAATGATGATGTTGACAAAATCAAAACAATATAACTGTGAAAAGTATGCGTACCTCATGTTTTACAATCGTGGCGCCATGTCCGGTGGAGGTGGGCAGTTAATGATCATATGTGTCAAGAATGATAAAGTCGAGAATGCAATGGGACGAGTTAAAAATGGGTCGAGATCACTCGATACACCGGGCACGTGGACAACTTCAGAAACGTATGTTTTGAAACGACGAAAAAGACAAACTTTCCCTGATTTGGGTATGAAATGATGATGTACGAAAATAAACGCAAAGGGTAATAAGAATAGAATGTATATTAACTGCAAACAGCGCGTGTTTATTGGTCACTCGGTAATCTTCGTAAAAAATTACCGAAAGTTAATTTGCAATGCTAAAAGTACGGCGGAAAAAAAAATTAATATTGCGGGTTACGTTTGGCAAGATTGTTGCAATTTTACACATGTATTTGTTATTCTAACCACCAGATGGTCTCTTTGGAATATATATGAGATAGAATATCACATAAAATTGGCATGTAAATTTTTTCACCTACGACAGCTCATATCGGTTTTAAAGCCGTATATATCGGATAATTTCTACATTCATTTGAGTACACAAGAACTTTGCTTTTCAATAATATTAAAAGTTGTCAAATAGACGCCTTTACTTACAGTTATTTTTTATAGATAATACATTTAAAATTCCCACCACATTTATTGATGTGTCATCCAGACATTAAAATTTTATCTAAACACTGGAATGAAATACGGACAAAAATATTGTTATTATATATCATACACAATCCCATACAATTTCACTCATGCATGGGGTAAGCACTATATGTTCCAGAATCGAACAAAGAAAATGCATGTAATGCTGCATAATCAGAACTGCATATTGTGTTTCTTTTTGAAATAATTTCAACCGACAATGAGTGCCAATTTCAATCAATCCCTTACGCACGAAAAAAAATTTAACGACATCTTTTACACTGTAAACGTTTGTGATCGCGAGCAAGAATTCCTCTCGAACACGCCTTTTCCTAGAATGCCAATTATGCTGAATGCTTGGGAAACTATTGTACACAATGTATATAACATGAAATAAACAGTAAATTATAAACCAAATTGAAATTATTTTGGGTACGACTAGTATTATTCAACAAAATAGATTCGTATCTTGAAAGGATATCTGTTGGGGCTTGTTCATAAGTTGGCTTTGTTTGTTTGTTTATTGTTGTTTAACGTCCCACTCAAGAATCTTTCACTCATATGGAGACGTCACCAAATGCCGGTGAAGGGCTTCAAATTTTGGCCTATGCTCGGCACTTACGGCCATTGAGCAGTGATGGTTCTTTAACGTGCCGACACCAACTGCGACACGGGACCTTGAGTTTTACTGTCTCATCCGAAGGACAGGAAACCAACCTGTCGCCGGCTGGACTCGAACTCACAACCTCACGATCAAGAGTCGAGCGCGCTACCGACTGAGCCAGGCCGGCGCCATAAGTTGGCTTTCTAGTTTTCATATCTACCTACCTTTTTATACTCTAGGTGAATCAATGTTAATCTTATGGCAATTGCTTATTGTATGTCATAATCACTTTAAAAAGCATAGCCCAGTCCGTCTGATGGTAAGCCGAGATCACGTTAGTGGTTTTCTCACTTTAACCCAGTTTTCTCCAGTATATACATTGTTTTAGAAACTGTAAACATGTAAACATGTAAGTATTCTGCATACTTTGGATTTTGTTTTCGTGTTATATCTACAAACTATCTTTTTGTTTTAAAGGTACATTAGCTGTGTTTAACACAAAAAAAAGAATATTTCGAATTTTTCTGTTTCACTACTTGTACTTAATGTTATAAAAAGTCTTATATTGCTATATATTTTGGGAAAATAAGGTCATGTCCAGTGTGGTATTCATATACAAATAATAAGGCTGAGTTAATCAATTGCAATACTTATTACAAAAATTCCGGTAGAAAAGGACAATAATTCTGTAAATCGGTGTTGCGGGCCCATAATTCAAAACACTGCACATTATGCTAGTATCACTAATGTACATACCAAGTTTTATTATCCTAACTTAACTTCGGACAATCTTATATACCTAAAACGAAAAGAACGAACGAACGAACAGAGGTAGCAAATATACTCTTGTATACATGCACATAACCCTGATAAATTTACACATAAAATACAGTCAAGACCGCCCAAGTGATCCTTGTATATAAAGACATCCTGTCTCATGTGACTGTAGTTTAGGTCGCCCAACATCACTTCCTATATAACTTGTCTGTATTAAGTGACTCCCTGCCTTACCTAACAAGTGGCCATAATTAAACATAAAGCCCCAAATTAAACATAGGTTTGTATTAAGTGACAATGACTACCCCAGCCACGACCCAAGACAATGTTTCATCTCAGGAGCAAAATTATCCAGACAATTGTATTATGAAGAAACAACTTTGATACAGACCATATAGTTTACTTAAAATGTAAAGACTGCTACAAGATACATTTATGCTGCTTTAATTAACCCTTTCATCCCTCCAGACCATAATAGACTGGTCTTAAACAAAAGAAAGAGCATACCACTCAAATATTCAGGGGTGAAAGGGTTAATATATACCATATATATGCAAACAAGTAAAGTTGGTCACAACATCAAGTCTGGCCTGTGTTAAGTGATTCCTTGTCTTATGTGACCAAAGTCCCTTTGAAAGTCTCTTAAAACAGTAAATAATGTATCAGAATATGTTCCGGAAAACCCGCTGAAACAAGACTTGAACAGTTTATTAAAAGGACATTAGATGTGTTTGATAAAATAAAATATTTTGATTTTTTTAACTTGAACTTGATGTAAAATAACAAATAAGAGTTATACACAGGCATAAAAATTCTTATATTCCTATATATTTTGTGAAAATAAGGTCAGGTTCAGTGTGATATTCATATACAAATAGTAAGATTGAGTTAATCAGTTACAAGTGAAAAGTGCAAAACCTGGGTTTGGCAAGCAATTTTCACAAAATATATAGGAATTTAAGAATTATTATGCCTCTGTATATCTCTTTTTTGTTGTTGTATATGAATATGAGTAGAAAAAATGGGGGCTAATGCCCCTTTAAATGTTTCGTACACATGTACACATATGCTTATATTTTAAAGTCACACTCTACTCTATTCTTAATCCACTTGCGTCGACGATCGACAATAACAAACATATGTACACACGTGTGACACTAAATGATATCGTAGTAATAACATATAGTCCGTTTGCTCTTTATTGAAATGGGGGTTTAGTCATTTTTTGCAAAAAACTACATAAGTTATATATTTAAAATACTAATCATTGTTCTTTTAAAGGTTATACATAACTAAAAATGAATTTTAATTGCATCAAACAATTCAGGGGGGGGGGGGTTCCATTACTAATCATGTTAGATTTCTTTCAAATTTCAAGAAACTTTATGTGGGTGTAAATCCAATACATTGAACAGCCATACTACTGTAAATATAAACAGTTTTTCAAATCACATGGTTACCTAAAAATAGTCAGTGTGCCTGCTACTTATATGCAATACACATCATGTATGAAAATATATAGATCACTTGATTCAATACCATTTTGTCATAATATTCAAAGGATGCAATTAAATTTATATATAGGATAAACACATATTTTAAAATAGTAGGACATGATTCAATTCACATTTTATACATGTATGCATGAATAGGCCTGACTTGTCACACACTTAATTTATGCAGACTGGTCAGTAAGGGATCATCTCACAAGTGCAAGTCAACATGAGTTTCAAGTTAACATTTTTATTTGTTTTTATGTTGTTTAACATCCTGCGTGCTAAGAATACTACTACTAAGATGAAATTATTTCAGTAACATGGTTTTGTGCATTATATTAAACATGATGCAGACTATATTATTCTACAAAATTTTGTATTGCAGAAAATGGGTAAAATGTTTGTTAGCAAACCAAAAATTTGTATATTCACAATTCAGTTATGTATGGTAATTTTAATAACATTGCTGTAAAATTCAAATTTGATGATTAAGTGTAATTTAAGAAATTCAACAAAACCCCAGTCTCAATGGAGAGCAAACAGACCATACGTATATATTTTGTATGTATTATTACCAATTTAATCTTCTGTACAATTATTATAAATTATATGACATAATTGATCAACGTAGTGTCTTTTTTTTATTTTGTAAAGCCCTATCATCAAAAGAAAACGTTGAAGTCTCACTTGAACTCTTTTGTTATGAGTGTATGAATAAAGGTAAACATATCAAGGATAACAAATTTTCAACATAAAATTGCAGTTTAGCACTAGTATATCTCGTACCAGATTTAAGTGAACTGAAGTTCTCTTCCATGCTCCGATGAATGATAGTTTGTAATATTCACTATATTGAAGAAAAATGATAAATTGAAAATTGCAATTATTCGGTTCCCAGCCATCTTGGTTTTGATCCCATTACTAATCGAGTGACATACGTTACCTCGTAAAATCTGGAAATGACCACTGCTTCGTAAGGCAGATTTGTGTCTCTCACCGAGTTCGATTTACAAGAAAAATATATTAGTCGACCGAGAAACCATCTGATATGTTCATAATAAGAATATAATAGTAATCGAACTTGGCTGAATGTGCAAAGTAATTACTGACGTCAACATCATTCTTCGTCTGACGCTAAGTTTAAACTTATTTTATTTCAATCATTTGAAATGAGATTGGGAACCAAACTATTCTAAGCCTTCTCTCTCCTCTTATGCTTACAATCAAATTACTATATAATTATGTCTTTTCTCGACTCAGAAGCTACATTTCTAACATCACAGACAGAATCAAGTTCACATAAAATACCCTGATAAGGAAAACATTTTTTTAAATTATTTCCAAAAAAAAAATCATTTTGAACTGTCAGATTGTTATTGTTATTCTTATGAATTATAGAGGCGGTGTGAAATTCTACACACACACATATATATATATATATATTAAATCTTTGAAGTCGATTGACTTTTTTACAGAATGACATAATTATATAACTCGTGGCATTCTATTATGTAAAAATATAAACATAAATTATAAAGTTATAATTAGTGCTATGTACAATTATATGTTTACTGTAAACTAATCAGATGGAAACGTAAATCAGCTTTGTAACTGACATGTGAAATATGACAACACAGTAAAGCATTATTGTGCATTTGTAATACCAGTATCCGGTTATACAATGCAGTAACTCTAAGCCTGCGTCATAAAAACTGGGTGACGGTTGAAGGCGTTTTGATCTTGTGTTATTTAGTGTTATCATTTACCGAGTTTATATAAAAATTTAAACTTAAGTAAAATAGCCGACCGACTTTTAAATTGAAATTTTGAAATTAGCAAATGTCAGTATCTTAATGAAGTTTGCACTCCTGTTTTGTGTGTGTGTGTGTGTTTGAATAAAATATAAATAAAATAAAATATAGCCACAGTACTAGTATTTCATAGCTTTTCATCCATTTATGATCGCATAACAAATTGGATTGCTTTTTACAGAATTCAAAATTTTAAAAAATGGTCTGAATTAAAAAGAATTTTAAAAGGGCTGCAGTTGTTCCGGACTGTTTGAGACACGTCTTGTTAGGATAATTACGAGTTGATAGAACATCAACGCAGTTATGTTATGCTAAGTTGTTTATCGGGAACAAGTCAAAGCACATTTTGCAGTATGGGGTTAATAACACATTATATTGACGCAAAATAAAACATGTATGTGCATTTCAGCAACATAAACTCAACTTCAAGATTGAAATTTCCAAATCACACTTTTATTTGTATATTTTTGGCTTTTTAGAATTACGAAAATATAGTAACAATTCGCTGAAAAATACATGTCTACAAGACTTGTTGAAATATATGCTGTTAAAGGTCAGTTCGGCGTCCTTTATGAATTTTAAGATATTATAAATTTGCTTTAGAATTTTACTTTTCAATTATTTTTTACTATTATACTATTGTGATAGAATCAGTTGACATTAAAAACGATATATTGGACTGTTAACAATTCTTGCGCACGATTAATATGCAAATGAGTTTTGGTCAAGTTTCCCTT
Source organism: Atrina japonica (assembly GCA_030159075.1). Lineage (NCBI taxonomy): Eukaryota > Metazoa > Mollusca > Bivalvia > Pterioida > Pinnidae > Atrina > Atrina japonica. The sequence continues at coordinate 697,341 of BROG01000088.1, read as the reverse complement.
GCGGTGTATTGGCAAGATCTGCCTGTGAAGTTGGACATAGCTGTGTCATTCCTCATTCACGCGATCTTAACTGATGAGAAACTCGCGGCAGTCTCTGAAGTTAGGAAAATGTTTTACATGTACACGTACTGACATAGAGATTTAAGGCTACTGATAGGAAGTATTGCGTTATGATATAATATTGTTCTGTCACATAGAATTTTAATATCGATGAAACGATGTTTATACGCACAAGATTTTATAATCATATCGCTGATCTATGTAGTTTGTTGCATAATAAAAAAAGCCATCAGTACTCACGTTAGGCCAAATGTCAGACCCGAGTTTTAGTTACTTTTTTTTGTAAAACCTAATTTTAGCGAATTAAAAAGTATTCAGTATACTGAGTGTATTATACCTCATTAAAATTACGACTGCCATCAACTCGTATCAGTACTTTCAGTACTTTGATTGTATAATGTCATACTAAGTCATTTAATAAGATCTTGGCCTCGTTCTGATATAACCTGATCAATATCAGTTTCGAATAACGCCACATTAGTTGGAGAGTGAAGTAACACATATAGTATATTAAACCGAAGTTATACTTTTGAAAAAGGCCAAAACAAATGCTCAGATCAGTTGAACTCCAATTTAAAATAGATGTTTATTTTCTAATAAGAATTTGGTATCATACAATACCAAAATCTAAATCTAAATTACTTTAAATACGTATAAGACTAACCACTGAAAAAAAAAGAATATCTTAACTTTTGGAGATTTTTTAAATCTCAATGGTGCCTTCAGTGCGATATATTACTTTAGTATAAGATTATCAGCTGGTGCCAAAATGCCAGCTATTAGGTTTAGCTATATTCTAACTCAAACAGTCCTACAGCAGTGGCAGTGGTTATAAATAATATAAACATGATACCTATAAATAACTAAATAAATAACATTACGACAGTTCCGCCTGCCTTAATTGCTCTCTTCCAAAGTCGATTGAGGGGTCGAGACTTTATTTTTGCGTAGGCACTTGTGTTTGTAGTTTTGGCTAATATCAAATGTGTGGCGAGTTTTTTTTTTTTCCTTTTTAGTACATAAAATAATGCTAACCAAATAATCTCAATTATTGTAATCAATTATATATAATATGTATAAACATATATACATGAAATATGAATTACATATTATATCTAAATTTATCTTGACTATTATAAGTGTAAATGATGTCTTTGATGACAATAAAATATTTACATTTAAGTTGAACTACCGGCTTAGTAATGTTTCAATACATCCATAACAGTATGTCTCAAACAAAAGAAAAGAATATACCACACAGTTACATAGTGGTGAAAGAGTTAATTTGATATAAATGCACAATATCAGTTTGTGTTTCAAACAGTGGTTTTGTCGATTATCCATAACTTTGACACGAGCTTTCTGTAGTATCGATTATCGATAAACATTCAAATATTATAAACATAATACCAAAGTTATAATGCTCAAGACGATATCGTTTCTGTCAATTAGACTTCATCAGCTGAGCTCCAATTTGAAACGTATGAGTATTTTCTAAAGATAAAAGAATCCAAACTCTCTCTCTCTCTCTCTCACACACACACACACAAGCACGTGACATAGGTGTTTTGTTTTTCATCATTACAGTGAAATACACGTATATGATATAGTTCATTAACCATGCTATGATTTCCTTACCTAAGAATATAGATTGAAGTTTGTATGGAACATCAGCGATTACTGTATCAATATATAAACCCTGTACAGTATCGATAAATTTCTTTATATAATAAAATTGACCCAAGGTAAATATAATATACACATACCGTATTTGTCCTTATAAGGTGCCTGCTCTAATAAGGGCGGCCCTGGATTTTTTTTCATGTAGGTCTACTGACTGTTAAAAAAATCTCACCTTTTTATTCCTAGTTTAGTTATCGGCCAATTTCATCATATCTATCGTGATTTCTTGGATGCAGGGAGGTCGCCATTATCCATCAAATAGAGAAATGAGACCAGTTATCAAACACTTATATATTTACCTTTTCTCCTTATGTCATAGACCTGTCAATTAAAATGTAGTACCTACCTAAACTAAAATAATACTTATCGTTCTTATTTAAACTTCCTATTTCGTCTACTGTGTCCACAATTACCAAACTCTCGCATAATACCAGTTTCACACTTTGAATGTCGGCAATCGCATCAAATCAATGAACTTTTCCAAAATTTTGTTTCAATGAATCACATAGTAAATCTTGATTTGACAGTAACAAATTTTGCTACATTCTTAGCCGGGCATATCGCCAAAGGCGATAGCAGGCTATAGAGGTCGTCGAATTGTGCGCAATCGTCTTTTCGCGCATGTTTTTGGTCTCCGCAGTACCACCAGTACAAATGAATTTGCGTGCGCAATATGGTATAGTGCATGTATGTAATGTAAATAAAAGTGTATTAAATGTTCTGGTGTTATTCATACAGTTGTTTCAAGACGATCTAGACATTTATAGATACAGAATTTTCATCTATCATAAATTGTAGTAAACTTGGAGCTGTTTGTATCTTTGCATACAAAAAACCAGACAATCTCTAATAACAAACTACAGAGCTGTCGGTGTTTTTTATGAGAGTGCTAAGAAGAACGCGGTAAAGTCTTGCGAAAAAAAAAGTTATCATGTCGATCAAAATATTGTGAATAAGAATATATAACAGGTAAAATGTGTCCGATATGTTGTTATCTGATATTAATACAACAATTATGTTTTAAACTGTCATTTGGTGAGTTTTGAATACTAAAAAAGAGATAATCGGCAAGTAAATCCTGTAATCAATACGACCGAATTGCATCTTTCTTACAGCTTTTTTGACATGAAAACGGACAGATACTAGGTCTGTTTTGATATATTAAGGATGTATTGTTCACCAAATGTAACTTTCAAATGGTGTTAAAGTTAATTATTTGAATAAGGACACGTTTTAAAAACACTGTTTATAACCTGTTGTTAAAAGTTGTAGGCGTCAAAACGAGACTTTACCGGAAAAAGCAATACTAAATGTATATGATTTCATATGCCGCTAAAGATGAGATGTTTTGGGGATCTTAAATGTGATTTTTGAACTATTAATTAGACAATAATCAAGAGTATATCTTGTAGTATAATTAAACAGCAGATTGCCAAAGAAGCTCATATTAAACGGACACAGTGGGTAAACTTTTATATCTTAATGTCAATCCATGTCGATATGAAATCGTAAATATGTCATTTTTTTCAAGTATGGAGACATTGTAAATATTGTTCACAAGCTACAAGTCGATCAAAACAATGAGAAGAGGTAACTGTTGAAAGAACTGTGTTTAGCTCACTCAGTAATAGGAACTAAATGTACTGATATATTTTGTGAAACAGTCATCAATAAAAGGATTATTATTATTAGATAATAATAAATAAATTGATAGACAGTCAAATTATTAAATTATAAATAAACAAAATAATGAAAACATTGATAAAGAAATAGATAGATAAATAAATAAATAAATAAATAGATATATAAATAAATAGATGGATAAATAAATAGATATATAAATTAAAAAAATATAATGATAAACAAATAATTATATAGGTAGCCTATATGTATAAATGAATAAATAAATGTATGAATGAAATTTTAGATAGATATAGGCCTATGTATGAATAAAGAAATAAAACACGGTTTGAGAGTATTGATGAATCAATAACACCAATAGAATGAAATAGGCAATATTATTACGGCTTGGGTATTTGTAAGCCCGGCTTTCAGTATTTTCAGTACTTTGATTTCTTTTCTATTTTTATTACATCAAGGGATGACAGGATCATTTAATCAGTACAAAGAGTTATATATATTGTAGATAACTTTGCATAGCGGAGTATTTTACCATTTTTGCAATGTAATCAAAATTTTCATCATAAAAGAACAATTTTGAAAATAAAGGTGCCCTTTACTCAAATTACCAGCGCCCGGCGCACCTATAAGAACATTTACGGTATACACATAAACCTTAACGTAATTTTTACATATTGCTGATGTAACGATATCATAAATATACCTTTCATGCACTGCTGTAATTTTGGTTTTTTTCAGTTCGTTCGACTATGTGAAATAATGCGTTACGTAAGCAGCTTGTGAAAATCTTCTTACTAGAAAATGTTCAGATACTCAGTTTAATGTGATGATATATATGTACATCTACGTTATGATAATGCTGTTAACATATTTATATAAATGCACTAGAGCCGTAGACACGTAGATATACGTAACATGAACATGCATGGGGGTTTACCCCAAGTACATATTATATATATATATAGTTGTTTAATTTCACGTGGAGAAAATTTCGCGCAAGCAAGAATGGTTACGAATTGTCTTTGTGAGACTTCATTAGTGTAAGGTTTTTTGTTCAAGTGCATTTCATTTCGCGGAATTTTCCTATGTCACAAAACTTATATTCCAATATATTTTGTGAAAATAAGGCGTGAGAAGCATAAACAAATAGTAAGTCGGTAGAATTAATCCACTGCAAGTGAATAATTGACAAACTGGGTTTCTCAAGCAAATTATTGCATAAAATATATAAGAATTTTAAAAGAATTGTTATGCCTGTGTTTATCTCTAGTTTGTTATTGCAAATCAATTTAAGTTATAGAAAAGGAAAGAAATTATTCTGCTAAAGCCCTTTTAACTGAAAAAAAAACCCATAATGGCTCATTACATGTACATTGTATATTATTTTAACAAATGTGTCTCCCATTAAGGAGTACGAGCGGCCCCGTGGCCAAGTAGTTAGGACATGGCGCTTTATACTATGAATGTCCTATCTTCTAGTCAGCTTGACTCCAAGCTGAATTTGTGAGAAAGTTTGCCATTTTATTTGCGGAATTTCGTTATTTACTTCCTGTGTACAGTCGCTCCGCCACTTTAGGGGAGATAACTCTTGAAGTACAACAATTTTGATATTGTCAGATTTTGGTGAAAATAAGTATAAAGAGGTACTTTGATGATCCTTTTTAATGAAAATTAGCAGTTCGAGGTATTTTGGTCAGATGGTAGATGTTACAGAAAGGTTGTTTGCCATGGTAACAAAATAAAAGCCTGTAATTGGTCAAAACTTTGATATTGTCAGATTTTCATGAAAAATGGTACATTAGGATAATTTTGTATTACGAATTCAACGGTAGATGTTATGAAAGTGTCTGTTGCTATGGTAACAAAATAAAGGCCACTGAATGATCAAAACAACGATATTTTCCGATTTTGCTCTTTATATCATGCATTGGCAATGTGTCAATATTATTTCTCTAAAAAGGGAGGTATTACTTATTCGTGGATACTGAAAATTAACATGGGTAGATATTTATTTTAATAACAAATTGTATTCATAAAAGAAACCTCTCAGACTGGTTTTACACACACTCTTATTTCACCATTGCTCTTTATATCGTGCCTAGACACAAATTTGGGTAAAACAGAGGGCGGGGTACTAATAAGCCGTATATCCTGAAATCTAATATGGAAAGATATTTCATTCTTTTATTTGAACAACATATATTAAGTTGTATTAATAAAAGAAACTTGTTTAACTAGTTTTGCACACATGCCAAAATACAATATAGGATACCCCAGATAGGCTACTATTTCGCTGATTTACCGAGTTTATATAAAAATTTAAACTTAAGTAAAATATCCGACCGAGTTTTAAATTTAAATTTTGAAATTAGCAAATATCAGTATCTTAATGAAGTTTGCACTCCTGTTTTGTGTGTGTGTGTGTTTGAATAAAATATAAATAAAATAAAATATAGCCACAGTACTAGTATTTCATAGCTTTTCATCCATTTATGATCGCATAACAAATTGGATTGCTTTTTACAGAATTCAAAATTTTAAAAAATGGTCTGAATTAAAAAGAATTTTAAAAGGGCTGCAGTTGTTCTGGACTGTTGAGACACGTCTTGTTAGGATAATTACGAGTTGATAGAACATCAACGCAGTTATGTTATGCTAAGTTGTTTATCGGGAACAAGTCAAAGCACATTTTGCAGTATGGGGTTAATAACACATTATATTGACGCAAAATAAAACATGTATGTGCATTTCAGCAACATAAACTCAACTTCAAGATTGAAATTTCCAAATCACACTTTTATTTGTATATTTTTGGCTTTTTAGAATTACGAAAATATAGTAACAATTCGCTGAAAAATATATGTCTACAAGACTTGTTGAAATATATGCTGTTAAAGGTCAGTTCGGCGTCCTTTATGAATTTTAAGATATTATAAATTTGCTTTAGAATTTTACTTTTCAATTATTTTTTACTATTATACTATTGTGATAGAATCAGTTGACATTAAAAGCGATATATTGGACTGTTAACAATTCTTGCGCACGATTAATATGCAAATGAGTTTTGGTCAAGTTTCCCTTGCGGTGTATTGGCAAGATCTGCCTGTGAAGTTGGACATAGCTGTGTCATTCCTCATTCACGCGATCTTAACTGATGAGAAACTCGCGGCAGTCTCTGATGTTAGGATACACGTACTGACATAGAGATTTAAGGCTACTGATAGGAAGTATTGCGTTATGATATAATATTGTTCTGTCACATAGAACTTTAATATCGATGAAACGATGTTTATACGCACAAGATTTTATAATCATATCGCTGATCTATGTAGTTTGTTGCATAATAAAAAAGCCATCAGTATTCACGTTAGGCCAAATGTCAGACCCGAGTTTTAGTTACTTTTTTTGTAAAACCTAATTTTAGCGAATTAAAAAGTATTCAGTATACTGAGTGTATTATACCTCATTAAAATTACGACTGCCATCAACTCGTATCAGTACTTTCAGTACTTTGATTGTATAATGTCATACTAAGTCATTTAATAAGATCTTGGCCTCGTTCTGATATAACCTGATTAATATCAGTTTCGAATAACGCCACATTAGTTGGAGAGTGAAGTAACACATATAGTATATTAAACCGAAGTTATACTTTTGAAAAAGGCCAAAACAAATGCTCAGTCAGTTGAACTCCAATTTAAAATAGATGTTTATTTTCTAATAAGAAATTGGTATCATACAATACCAAAATCTAAATCTAAATTACTTTAAATACGTCTAAGACTAACCACTGAAAAAAAAAGAATATCTTAACTTTTGGAGATTTTTTAAATCTCAATGGTGCGATATATTACTTTAGTATAAGATTATCAGCTGGTGCCAAAATGCCAGCTATTAGGTTTATCTATATTCTAACTCAAACAGTCCTACAGCAGTGGCAACGACTTAGTGGTTATAAATAATATAAACATGATACCTATAAATAACTAAATAAATAACATTACGACAGTTCCGCCTGCCTTAATTGCTCTCTTCCAAAGTCGATTGAGGGGTCGAGACTTTATTTTTGCGTAGGCACTTGTGTTTGTAGTTTTGGCTAATATCAACTGTGTGGCGAGTTTTTTTTCCTTTTTAGTACATAAAATAATGCTAACCAAATAATCTCAATTATTGTAATCAATTATATATAATATGTATAAACATATATACATGAAATATGAATTACATATTATATCTAAATTTATCTTGACTATTATAAGTGTAAATGATGTCTTTGATGACAATAAAATATTTACATTTAAGTTGAACTACCGGCTTAGTAATGTTTCAATACATCCATAACAGTATGTCTCAAACAAAAGAAAAGAGTATACCACACAGTTACATAGTGGTGAAAGAGTTAATTTGATATAAATGCACAATATCAGTTTGTGTTTCAAACAGTGGTTTTGTCGATTATCCATAACTTTGACACGAGCTTTCTGTAGTATCGATTATCGATAAACATTCTATATTCAAATATTATAAACATAATACCAAAGTTATAATGCTCAAGACGATATCGTTTCTGTCAATTAGACTTCATCAGCTGAGCTCCAATTTGAAACGTATGAGTATTTTCTAAAGATAAAAGATTCCAGACTCTCTCTCTCTCTCTCTCTCTCTCTCTCTCTCTCTCTCTCTCTCTCTCTCTCTCTCTCTCTCTCTCACACACACACACACAAGCACGTGACATAGGTGTTTTGTTTTTCATCATTACAGTGACATACACGTGTATGATATAGTTCATTAACCATGCTATGATTTCCTTATCTAAGAATATAGATTGAAGTTTGTATGGAACATCAGCGATTACTGTATCAATATATAAACCCTGTACAGTATCGATAAATTTCTTTATATAATAAAATTGACCCAAGGTAAATATAATATACACATACCGTATTTGTCCTTATAAGGTGCCTGCTCTAATAAGGGCGGCCCTGGATTTTTTTTCATGTAGGTCTACTGACTGTTAAAAAAATCTCACCTTTTTATTCCTAGTTTAGTTATCGGCCAATTTCATCATATCTATCGTGATTTCTTGGATGCAGGGAGGTCGCCATTATCCATCAAATAGAGAAATGAGACCAGTTATCAAACACTTATATATTTACCTTTTCTCCTTTTGTCAATTAAAATGTAGTACCTACCTAAACTAGAATAATACTTATCGTAATTTTTAATACAAAAAAAATTATATATTAAAGTCGCCCAATTATTTGTTTATTCCATAACTTTATAAAACTGAATTCGGGTTCGGGATTTCAAGCAAAGCGTTCTTATTTAAACTTCCTATTTCGTCTACTGTGTCCACAATTACCAAACTCTCGCATAATACCAGTTTCACACTTTGAATGTCGGCAATCGCATCAAATCAATGAACTTTTCCAAAATTTTGTTTTAATGAATCACATAGTAAATCTTGATTTGACAGTAACAAATTTTGCTACATTCTTAGCCGGGCATATCGCCAAAGGCGATAGCAGGCTATAGAGGTCGTCGAATTGTGCGCAATCGTCTTTTCGCGCATGTTTTTTGGTCTCCGCAGTACCACCAGTACAAATGAATTTGCGTGCGCAATATGATATAGGGCATGTATGTAATGTAAATAAAAGTGTATTAAATGTTCTGGTGTTATTCATACAGTTGTTTCAAGACGATCTAGACATTTATAGATACAGGATTTTCATCTTATCATAAATTGTAGTAAACTTGGAGCTGTTTGTATCTTTGCATACAAAAAAACCAGACAATCTCTAATAATAAAATACAGAGCTGTCGGTGTTTTTGATGAGAGTGCTAAGAAGAACGCGGTAAAGTCTTGCGGGAAAAAAAGTTATCATGTCGATCAAAATATTGTGAATAAGAATATATAACAGGTAAAATGTGTCCGATATGTTGTTATCTGATATATTAATACAACAATTATGTTTTAAACTGTCATTTGGTGAGTTTTGAATACTAAAAAAGAGATAATCGGCAAGTAAATCCTGAAATCAATACGACCGAATTGCATCTTTCTTACAGCTTTTTTTACATGAAAACGGACAGATACTAGGTCTGTTTTGATATATTAAGGAGTTATTGTTCACCAAATGTAACTGTTCAAGTTAATTATTTGAATAAGGACACGTTTTAAAAACACTGTTTATAACCTGTTGTTAAAAGTTGTAGGCGTCAAAACGAGACTTTACCGGAAAAAGCAATACTAAATGTATATGATTTCATATACCGCTAAAGATGAGATGTTTTTGGGATCTTAAATGTGATTTTTGAACTATTAATTAGACAATAATCAAGAGTATATCTTGTAGTATAATTAAACAGCAGAATGCCAAAAATGTACAGTCGTTGAAGCTCATATTAAACGGACACAGTGGGTAAAATATTTTATATCTTAATTGTTAAACTCTTAATGTCAATCAATGTCGATATGAAATCGTAAATATGTCATTTTTTTCAAGTATGGAGACATTGTAAATATTGTTCACAAGCTACAAGTCGATCAAAACAATGAGAAGAGGTAACTGTTGAAAGAACTGTGTTTAGCTCACTCAGTAATAGGAACTAAATGTACTGATATATTTTGTGAAACAGTCATCAATAAAAGGATTATTATTATTAGATAATAATAAATAAATTGATAGACAGTCAAATTATCAAATGTATAAATAAACAAAATAATGAATACATTGATAAAGAAATAGATAGATAAATAAATAGATAAATAAATAGATATATAAATAAATGGATGAATAAATAAATAGATATATAAATAAAAAAATATAATGATAAACAAATAATTATATAGGCTACATATATAAATGAATAAATAAATGTATGAATGAAATTTTAGATAGATATGGGCCTATGCATGAATAAAGAAATAAAACACGGTTTGAGAGTATTGATGAATCAATAACACCAATAGAATGAAAATAGGCAATATTATTACGGCTTGGGTATTTGTAAGCCCGGCTTTCAGTATTTTCAGTACTTTGATTTCTTTTCTATTTTTATTACATCAAGGGATGACAGGGTCATTTAATCAGTACAAAGAGTTATATATATTGTAGATAACTTTGCATAGCGGAGTATTTTACCATTTTTGCAATGTAATCAAAATTTTCATCATAAAAGAACAAATGCCCTTTACTCAAATTACCAGCGCTCGGCGCACCTGTAAGAACATTTACGGTATACACATAAACCTTAACGTAATTTTTACATATTGCTGATGTAACGATATCATAAATATACCTTTCATGCACTGCTGTAATTTTGGTTTTTTTCAGTTCGTTCGACTATGTGAAATAATGCGTTACGTAAGCAGCTTGTGAAAATCTTCTTACTAGAATATGTTCAGATACTCAGTTTAATGTGATGATATATATGTACATCTACGTTATGATAATGCTGTTAACATATTTATATAAATGCACTAGAGCCGTAGACACGTAGATATACGTAACATGAACATGCATGGGGGTTTACCCCAAGTACATATTATATATATATAGTTGTTTAATTTCACGTGGAGAAAATTTCGCGCAAGCAAGAATGGTTACGAATTGTCTTTGTGAGACTTCATTAGTGTAAGGTTTTTTGTTCAAGTGCATTTCATTTCGCGGAATTTTCCTATGTCACAAAACTTATATTCCAATATATTTTGTGAAAATAAGGCGTGAGAAGCATAAACAAATAGTAAGTCGGTAGAATTAATCCACTGCAAGTGAATAATTGACAAACTGGGTTTCTCAAGCAAATTATTGCATAAAATATATAAGAATTTTAAAAGAATTGTTATGCCTGTGTTTATCTCTAGTTTGTTATTGCAAATCAATTTAAGTTATAGAAAAGGAAAGAAATTATTCTGCTAAAGCCCTTTTAACTGAAAAAAAACCCATAATGGCTCATTACATGTACATTGTATATTATTTTAACAAATGTGTCTCCCATTAAGGAGTACGAGCGGCCCCGTGGCCAAGTAGTTAGGACATGGCGTTTTATACTATGAATGTCCTATCTTCTGGTCAGCTTGACTCCAAGCTGAATTTGTGAGAAAGTTTGCCATTTTATTTGCGGAATTTCGTTATTTACTTCCTGTGTACAGTCGCTCCGCCACTTTAGGGGAGATAACTCTTGAAGTACAAACAATTTTGATATTGTCAGATTTTGGTGAAAATAAGTATAAAGAGGTACTTTGATGATCCTTTTTAATGAAAATTAGCAGTTCGAGGTATTTTGGTCAGATGGTAGATGTTACAGAAAGGTTGTTTGCCATGGTAACAAAATAAAAGCCTGTAATTGGTCAAAACTTTGATATTGTCAGATTTTCATGAAAAATGGTACATTAGGATAATTTTGTATTACGAATTCAACGGTAGATGTTATGAAAGTGTCTGTTGCTACGGTAACAAAATAAAGGCCACTGAATGGTCAAAACAACGATATTTTCCGATTTTGCTCTTTATATCATGCATTGGCAATGTGTCAATATTATTTCTCTAAAAAGGAGGTATTACTTATTCGTGTATACTGAAAATTAACATTCCAAATAATTGATTTCCCTTTTGTACAGTTTTATAAGGATATTGCACTTCAAGGTCACATCAATGCAAAAAAAAAAATTAAAAATATGGATAGCACCTGGTTTTTGTTTTTTTTGGTTTTTTTTGCTTTAAAATAGTATGTTTTGGGTTTATTCAATGAAAAAAGAAAGAATTTTGAGGTTTGTACATATACATCCATGATAATTCCTTAATAGGGGATCATCCTTAAATTGAATTAAGACGCAGGACGTGAAAAGCGCTTTACCGTTTTAAAAGATGCAGACTGTGATGTTTGCATTGCATCACAAATAGGTATAATTTTATGTTACCGATTAAAAACAAATTTGCCAAAAATTTTCGCGCCAAGTTCCGCTCGGCGAATAAATTTTATATTTACACTACTCCAACTTTGAATCATCAATCTGCTTTTGATGATGTATGCATTGCATCACAATTATGTATATTTTTTTATTATACCTCTAATATTTATCTTTACTTCTGATTAGTCAAAATCGTTTCACTGGTCTAAAACATTTCTTCTTGTCACCCTGAAACATTTATGTCACCCTCTATGGCGATTTATGTCACCCTCTCGTGCGCAGAAATGGATACGCGTACGGTTCGTATTTTTTCCCTCATAGACTATGTGGTAATTTGGTGAAACCTCCAGCACATAAAATGTCCGTTTCATAACTCATGAATTACTCGTTGTAGCCTGGGATGGAGAGAAGCAACAGCCGAAATTTAATGATTTGACAGCATTGATACAGCGTTATTAAAATATATTTGCTGGAGTCAGCCTTGATGGAGGCTTAAGATTAAAAAACGACGCAAAGAATGATAAAACATATCGCCAGTGTTGAGTATCGAAGGCACTATGTCACATGTGTTACAATCGTTATGAACTTACGTAAGTCAGTTTGTTAGTGGAGTCTTATTGCCTTTCGGTATAATAAAACGATTATTGCCCTTGTTTTGGGTTGACATGAATATTTGCCCACCCTCGAGGTGTTATGTCACCCTCGGTAAGAGCCCTCGGGTGACATAACGCCTCTCGGGTGGATAGATATTCATGTCAACCAAAAACAAGGGCAATAATTGTATAATGTCACCAGCCTAAAAACACCCACCTTTTAATTTTTTCTACATCCACCACTAATTGCATAATCAAAAGGAACATGACATTTTTTTCCTGGGAAAACCACTTTCAAAAAAAAAAATTAAAAATGCCCCCCCCTTTTTGGGATTTGCTTCCTACGCCACTGATACCAGCGTATGAGTCACATGAGTAAGTTGTATGTACATTTTAGGTACGTTATACGATCGTTACACACTTTCCTATATATTACTTGTAAATGGCCATCGTATCCTAAATTAAAGCGACAGTTCGACGCATTGCCAACGTTTGCTAAATATTTGATAAATTTTTCATACGTCCGCATAAGTTCAACAAATCGTTAATGTGTGACAGGGATACAGTGAAAGTTCGACGTATGCCAACGATTTATGATTTTTTCAGACGTCTGGCATACGCTGGCTAAATCGTCAATGTGTGACAGGGGCTTAAAGTTGATAAAATAGGTGTAAAAACTTTAATTTTTCCATAAAAGGTCGGAAAATTAAAAGCAAATTCCCAAAATTTTCGCAATATTTTAATTTACACCCTCTCAAACTTAAAAATCTAAAAAACATCCACCTTTAAAACAAAAACTCTAGATCCGCCACTGTTGTAAATATTTATTGCATAATCTAAAGGCATATGAAAACAATTTTTTACTGGGAAAATACATTTTCATAAAAAATTGCCCCTCCCACTTTTGATTTGCTTCATAGGGCCGAAGCGTTAATATCATTTAACACGATTTGTTGCTACCCTGTAGACCCGTTGTTCCGGATCGTATGCACAGTTTCGTGCATTCATTACTGTCGATACGTAATTTTTTGCTATTCACCCCCCTCCCCAAACCTTTTAAAACTAAATCCTGGATCCACCCCTGACAAGAGTACGTTGTCTGAATCTAGCCTAAAAGGATATGGTCGGAAAATCCTACTGAAAATTATTATTAAGTTATATATGGTGAAAATTTCGGTACATGTGAATTGTAATCCTCATGCAATTTTAGATATCGGAAGATTACGAAACCGCCGACGTAAACTATTGTGTAAATCTCTTTACATGGGACTGCTGAAATGGGGCGCGCTGATATAACGTAACACGTGCTAGGCTGGCTATTTAAATCAAACTCAAAAGCTACACGGAATCCAGAATTATAGATATAAAGCTGAACTTCCTTCCACAAGGTCAACACCCATTTTATTTCCGTTCATCGGGACTCGTATTGTACAGACGAATTCTTGGAGAGAAGGTCACGATTTAGATATCTACAGTAACCGCTGTTAGTATATATGCATATAGTACAAAACTCGACCTGTTTTATCATCTTTCCTACCAGTTACATTTCTAGCCTTTTTCATAGATAGTTCAATTTTCTGCTTACTACACACAACGATATAGCTACACACAACTAACTGGCAATGTAGCTGGCCACAATCCGAGCACGTGGTGTTTCCATGAATGACTTGTCTGATGAAAGATTTCATCAGCCAATTGAATTCTGTCTCACATAAAGCACACGTGGTGTCTTTTCCGCCTTATTTGGGTAACAGCTACGGTGTCGCTCGCCATATTAGGAAGACCAGTACGAGTATAGTGTCCCATATTTGGAGATTTTCCAACGCCTTATTTGGTATACTTCAGGTGAGATTTTATCAGCTTTATATATCACTGCTTTTATTTACAATACCTACAATCTACAAGTTTACACATATTTCATCACTGGGAGAGTTAATGTCATTTTTTTGTCTTTAAACAGGTATTTTACAATGGATTATAATTCGTTATTGATAATCTATATATTTGTACTAACATGCATCTGGAAACCGATGTCAGAAGCTAAACGCGGTGCTGTGTTTAACTGATTCATGTGGACACGTGTATTTCTTGACTTCAGTCATATTCTACACCGTACGTGTATCTGTACAAATGTACACGTGTTTCCGTTAGTTTCAGAGGAAAAGGGAAGTTGCTGTTGGATTAAATTCCTATTAGCTCGTTTTGGGATGTACTGCGGATTTTACCACTATATGTTTTTTTATAATCATAATTCGGTGAAAAAATCCATTCAGCTCGCCGATTAATTTGTTCATAATTATAATATTTAAAAGGATATAGTGTATTTTGTAAGAAGTGCCAGTTTATATTGGCATTGTTAAATTCTTTCCGGTTGAGCATGAGTTATCAAAATTTGATAAATGAGTTCATTTTTCAGTATATAACTGTTTACACTACGGTTCGATGAAACAAAACCCCGTTGCCATGCAGGCATATGCAACTGACAAAGTCACGATAAATGATCGCCACGTGGTTCATGGTCGATATATGCTCTCACATGAAATACTGAGTTGACTGTGCCTCTCTTGTTGTGTTTTAATTCAAATATTTGTTTATTTGGGTTTAAATGACATAAAAAGTAGACAAGTGCAGACAAGGATCCATTTATTATAACCTATCATCTTGGAGATCTAGAATGTGACAGAAAGAATGTTTTACGGATTAAATCAAAATTGAACGCATGATGGACGAAGATGTATAACTATCTATCTATTTATCTGTCTCTATCTGTCTGTCTGTCTGTCTATCTGTCTGTCTGTCTATCCACTTGCTTAGGATCATTATCAATTAAGATTTGAACCTTTTTTTCCCAAGTCCGTGATTAATTTTTTTTTTAAAAATGCCGATACAAACTTGATTTCGTGAATAAATATTACTTAGTTTTTACATAAACCTAAGCCTCCAGGTACGAATGGGTTTCATATCGAGGTATACGTATTCATTGAATTTAGAGCTTTAATTTGATATCCACATAATTTATTTTTATATAGATCAACCGTTGTAGTAATATCCAAGGTAATTCATCTTACCTACATAGATATTTTTTCTTATTCTAAAATGCAGTCCCATCAGTCAAATATAGCTGGGTTGCAATCATTGTGTTGTGTTTCAACGGCCATTTGCTATGTCCATAGACAAAACTACACGTATGTTTTTATCATACACAAATTTAAAATTAATTCCTCTGATAACGACATTCAGTCGGTAGCGCGCTCGACTCTGGATCGTGAGGTCGTAAGTTCGAGTCCTGCCGGCGACAGGTTGGTTTCCTGTCTTTCGGATGAGATAGTAAAAACTGGAGGTCCCGTGTTACAGTAGGTGTCGGCACGTTAAAGAACCCTCACCGCTCAATGGCCGTAAGTGCCGAGCATAGGCCAAAATTTGAAGCCCTTCACCGGCATTTGGTGACGTCTCCATATGAGTGAAATATTCTAGAGTGGGACGTTAAACAACAATAAACAAACAAACAAACTGATAACGACATTATAAAATATTTTGGATTAGTGGATTTCCACTTAGAAAAGTAGTTCCGGCAGAATTTCCGTATCCAACTGCTGTGGAATACGACGTTTTACGTATTGCACGGACGTATTGAACTCTGTATTATAACGGTATGATTACACATGCATGTGATAAACACCATAATAGCACTTATTTTAATTTAATATGTATGGTGGATGATTTGTGCCATCTCGACTTTTCGACTTTTCATCCCGAAAACTAGATAATGAGCGAGTTTTCGCTTAGTGAGGCGAAAAATCGAAAACTCGCTAATTAGCGACTTTTCGTCTCGAAAACGTTTCTAATTAATCTTTCCCTAAATACTCTGTTGTCTTGTTTAGACCAGTCTATTGTGGTCTGTAGGGTTGAAAAGGTTAATATCAATTTATATTGATGCTTACATGACGAGCGACCTGTGATAATCATATCAAAGTATATCGGCGTCGCTTGAGGTGGTCTGCAGTAGTCATGAGAGCGCTCGTCTAGCAAGCGAGAGCGGTATCGGGTTCGATTTAGTGGTGGAGCGTTCGACTAGCAAGTGACAGTTCCCGGGTCCGATTCCCGAACCGGGTTATACCAAAGACTTTAAAATGGTAGCGACTGTTCCTTCCACCAAGCGCTAAGCATACAAACTGAAAGTCACGTGTCTTTCGGATGAGACTTTAAACCGGCGACGTTCCGTGTCAAAGAAAGCGTGACACTTAAAAAAAGATCTCTCACTACATTGGCGTCAGTCCTTAGCACAGGTAAAAAATTGTGCGACTTCTTCTAAACCTGATGACATTTCCATTTAAGTTCAAAATCGCTTATTTATGTCCATATTTGGTAAACTGAACATAGGTACACGACTCGGCTACGTATAGGCCGAACTTTCTGCCCCGGTTTTAAGTGATTTTTTTTGTGGTAAATATTTAAAAATCGCTTAAATTCGGGCCAGAAAGTTCGGTCTAGGCTACGTAATGCATATATTTACTCGTTTTCAATAGACCACCCCGACCGAGAAGATATTTGCAAATAAGTAAATGAAACAAATACCATTGTAACAAAGCATAATTCGTTGTGATATCCGCCATTTGCTTACTTTTAGATTTTTTGCTACCTTCTAATTTTTCAATATTAAAATGTTAGTCGGGGATTATATAAGTAGCAATTTACGTGACAGTGGGAGGCAGAGAAATGGCCGAGTGTGGCCTCTCTCTCTCTCTCTCTCTCTCTCTCTCTCTCTCTCTCTCTCTCTCTCTCTCTCTCTCTCTCTCATACTGTTATAGAGCGAGAAAGAGAGAGATTGAAAAAAAGATTGTAATTATAATTAGCTATTTATGTGAATATATTTAGTGGTACATAATGCCTTGTTAGTTATATCATTCATTTACATAAGACCGATAACATAAAATCTTTATGTAACTGCGTCACGTGTGTAACAAAAAATCAACACTTATATAAACACAATTAAATTTATTCCACTTGTGCAAAGTCTGGAGAAACATGAACTGTCACCCAATTTTTAAAGGTTTACATTTTAGTCCTTTCACCCTTGAATATCTGAGTGGTATGTTCTATTCTATTGTTTAAGAATAGTCTATTATTGTCTGTAGGGTTGAAAGAATTAAAGTCTATTTTGTTTGTAGGAAGAGAGAGGCCGTGCCTTATCACTCATATGGAAAGTTAAAACTTACTTGTTTTCATTTATTTCATTTTTTTCAGTATTCACACACAACTGTAAAATAATGATACTTTTTCGAGATTTGTAAATGATTTTGAAATTGAATTTTTGACAAGTGATACCGCTGATTACAAATTTGGTGAACTAAAGTCTGTATCTTTTAATATATGCAGATGATCTTTTATTCTCAGAATCAGTCGAGAGTTTTCAAAGTTTGATAAACAACGTAGAAATTTATTCATAACAATGGAATATGACCGTGTGAATATAGATAAAACGAAGATAGTTATTTTCAGAAATAGCGGACGTGTGCGTCAAAATGAATTCTGGACCTACGAAAATAAACAATTGGAGATAGTTGATCAGTTTTGGTAATTAGGCTGTCTTTTCAATTACAACAATGAATTTAGTACAGTTTCGAAACATATAGGTAGCTGATCAATGCCGAAAAGCTCTATTTAACTTGGTAAACAAATGTTCTAGTATGAATATAAATCTTCACATAATCTAAAAATTGAAACAGGTAGATATCAAAATATACCAAAAAATAAGAAAAAATAATGTGAAAATTGTAATCTGTCCAAAATTGAAGATGAATACCACTTTGTTTTGATTTGCCCAAAATATACAAATCTAAGAATAAAATACATAAAAAAAATACTACAAACTATACAAATCTAAGAATAAAATACATAAAAAATACTACAAATTTTCCAACTTTATATATATTTTTATATAATTTTTAACCATTTTTGGTCAACTTTTTTACTTTTGAGCTGGTTTTTATTGTACATACACTTATCTGACTTTGGCATCGAAAGGGGGCGTATCCCATCCACGCCCGGTTGAATCCGCCACTGGTACAATACTTCAAGGTATTTTATGAATTCTTGGGTGGGGGAAATGATAAATCTTACCTAATGTTTTTCGTGTGAACAGGAAATATAATAATAACAAGTTTACGTGTCTCATATTCAACAACATCCAGAAGTTTTATAGTCAAAATAATAAGATAAAAGTTGAGCATGAATATTTTCACCAGTCAATAGCACAGGTCTCTATTTGTGGTTCTTCATCTATAATATATTGCTGCATCGTCATAAAGCCTCGAACCGGAATCACTATGCTCTTTCCGGGCCGTGTTTTACGATTTGATATTGCTGACGATGCTTCTATATTTGTGATAAGTATTGGTGCCTAATGGGTACGGAAATTTCCCGGCGGGGTTCAATTCCCGGACTGGGTCAAACCGAAGATTTTTAAAATGGTAGTGGCTATTCCTTCGCCAAATGCTGCGCTTACGGAGTGAAAGTCACGGGTCTCCCGGATAAGACTTAAAATCGAGTTCCAGTATCTTTATCTTATCCGCAACATACAACTTGTAGTTCAAGTGATGATGTCATTCAAGCTCCCACTGTCCACAGTGACCGGAAAACCATGACCAGTGATTCCGGACCGTGATTTGTGAAAATATGCACTTTATAATGGGTTTGAAATAAAATAAGTCAGTTCTTTGACACATTCATTTTTTTTTTAATCAAGAACATGGTAGAAAACCAAAACATGACCTTTTAAAATTCAGTTTTATACAGACCGTATTTTACAACTAAAATATCCCGTTTGGAAAAATAAAATTCAGTGATCCAGATAAGCTGCGTATTTGCATATTTTACGCATAAAATCAATGGATACGCAAGCAAATTGAACATGAGATTCATGCGTAAGATACCCAACGCAAATAACAACTGAAGCGTAAAATTTAACACACTGGATCCGAAAGCTGCTGAGAGATAAAACATTGAGTTCACTTGTTCCGAATGGATCTTGATCATAAAGTGTGTTTTTTTGCTGATGAACACTCAAATGTTTAAAGTGTGGTCTTACGTTGTACTGTTACAGACAGTTAAATACATATTAATTAATCGTAATTTAGCACTCACTGAGCCTTTATTGTAAAATCAATGGCAACCGTAATTTGGCAACAGAATTGGAAAAATACCCACTTGACAGAAATTTTGTGGGTAAAAATACCCACTGGATTCGGAAATTATGGGTATTGTATCCAATAGGCCGAATTTTCTGTCCCGATTTTAAGCGATTTTCGGCCTATGTATCCAAGTGGTCAGAAAGTTATCTGGAGCACCGTTGGATGAACACATTTTATATCAAATTGCAAGTAAGCCTGAATCATTTACTATTTTGTATTTTATCGATATGCGCTCTGTCTTTGATCGTATACATGTATCATAGAATCTAAAACATAAAACGTGGCTTGGATGGTACTGACGAACGCTGTAAATGAAACAGCGACGATGGAGTTATCTCCCTGAATGTGTGTAGCATTGCTCAGCAAACGATAGAGTTAATTCCCTTTATATGTTTTAGGCTACCTAGCCAATCACACCCATAGGTTAGGCCTATATATATAGTCAATTACTGAAGATAAAGTTGAGTTTGAGCATTGATAAAAAAATTTGACTCCGACCCAAGTTTGTTCAGGGAGATGCCAATCTGAGTTTTGTTTGTTTGTTACTCTTATTTGTTTGTTTGGTTTTTTTGTTGTTGTTTATTTATCATTATATTATTTTTTGTCCCTTACTTTTCATAAAAACATGATTTCACTGCCCAGCCACTGCTAAGCAATAAAGAAAATCACGGAACAATGCAGTCTTCACAATGTACTCAGGAAAAGTTCCATATTTTGACCGATCTGTTTTAATTCAAGTCTATTTGTTGAAGAACATGACACGGCACTCAAAATCTGCAGCTAGTGGCATCGCCGATATGAACAGGTCGTCATACAAACTAAAATGTGGGTGAACTAAAGTTGAAACAAAAAAATTGAAAATTAAGAAGAAATCTATTCAATTCCATGAACATTTAGACGTACTTTCTGACGATCCATGAATATATACAACGAAGAAACAATTGTATACAGATTCTAGATCTAGTTTTATATAAATTCCACACGACTCTTTAAAATAAGTTAGGCATAAACTATATAACCAGCTTAATGGTTATAGAAATCACCAGAAATTGACATTCTCGTGGAAATAAACAATATAGAACACGGTCAAACTTGTTTTATTTCTTTTTCTGTGTAAAGGGCGCCTGCCTAGATAAAGGTCATTCAAACATAACCTTTGTTAACTTTTTATAATGAATAATTCTCATTATAAAGACCACCTGTCAATATCGGCTACTTTTGCCTGTTCCCTTGAGCGGCCCAATTTTATAGGCAGGGTTCAAGACTGTAATTCATCAAATCTTAATTAGATTGACCAAGATGAACTACCACTCATCATCATCACCATCATCATCATCATCATCATCATCATCATCAAATGATATGATTAAAATTTCTCTTTTTTCAATGACAAATCAGTACAAGTAACAAAAGCAAGTTTACGCTCCAGTAATTCCTCAATGTAAAAGTTTAAATTGTTCGCATTTCAATACAGGTGGGCCCTAATGCTCTGCTATTGAAATATCGTTTATGATGAGTTCGACTTTTATATTGCTACGGATATTTGATATGTATAAAATCGAATCATTTCAATAGCCTAATGTAAACAAAACCACGTGGTATCCCACGCCTTTGATATCTACATTTCTTTCTTAAAATTTCTTGATATCTAGATATTTAAATATCAGATTTTGTTAACCTCTCTACTTTGATGACCCGTCAACTTACACGCCCCCAAAAATATAACCAAAAAGGAAAAAAGAAAGCTTCGGGAAGCAAAACGATGGATAAATTCGTTTTGTTACTTTTTAGCGTGCACGTGTAGCAACCATTCTGTATTATAAGATAACTGGGAAACCGCATTGTTTATAGGTGTAAAGTGTGTAACGCGCTTCATTTATGTTATTTTGAATTAAAGACCCCAGTTTGATTCAAGAGGAAAATTATATGAACAAAAACGGTGAGTATTCTATTAAATTTCAGTTATTTTTATTGCGTATTTATGCCATTTTCAACATTTAAATCAACGCTTAATCACAGGCTCCGTCTGTAATCAAATACACACTCAGCGGTACTGCGTAAGCATGGTCATCTTATTCACTGTAAATAAAGTGGCGTCTAGTCTGTATTTAACCATTTTTGTACCATTTATGAGAATTCTGTATCAAATTTGAAACGTTTAAATTTGTCTTCAGAAAGATAATTTATCTAGATCAACATGTATATTCATTCACGTATTTAAATGTCTGTCGTCGTGTCGATTTTTCTTCTAGTTCTACTAGAACTTCTAGCGTAAATTTTACTTAGAAAATTAGAATTACTGAAGATCTGTCAAAAACTATTATTTTTTGTCAATTTCCGGACTAGAAATTATACAGAAGTCATAGTTCATTCCGTTAAAATTCAAAGAAACCCGTTTATTTTAAATGTTTATTCTTCTGACACATGCTTTTCGTTCATAATCATAATGCGGTCGATATTGATAGTAAGACTAAGAGTAGTCACATTACACGTGTAAACGGAATCAGAGGATTAAATTACTACAACTGTAGGCTTGTATTTATAACTATCATTCGAGGCCTTTCAAAGGTTAATTTTTTCTTCATTGAATTGAACCATTGACGGAATGAAATCTAGGCTAGTATGACCTTTCAGTCATTTGAACTAATTTCCTTGTCAGTGATGATAGTGAATATTCCCTAAGTACCAAATGGTTTAAGTTACTGTCCCATTATTGATGGATGAAAAAAAAATCTCTGAATTTAAGATAGATATACAGTGCTAGATCAAGATTTTATCATGTGATTTTTCTATCAGTATCATTTTAAATATCAGAAAGAATCAATGTTAAGATCTAGATCTAAATAAATTTTGGACTAGGCCTAGATGGCTAGATCTAGATCAACTTGCAAGTAAGTCTACAATATATTGTACAGTGACAAAAGTGCGAATAATTTTTAGTTTCCATGATTATATATTTCATAGAAATCTGCAAATTTTCAAAACATTCATACACAGCCATTTCTAAATCAATTTTGGTAAATCTCATACCATAATACTAAATATATATTTAACACTTTCATTATGTGTAAGTTCATAATGTTCAAAGTAACTGTTTTCAAGATTCAGAAATTTTAACAGAAAATTAAATTCTATATTTCCTAATTCCTTTTTTACACATATTAAAAAGGGACATTAAAATTTTTGTATCCTGCGAAACTCTTCAGTACCGTACTTTAAAATGAAACAATGGAAATTTACATAAAAACAAACACAGAATCATCAAAGCATCAATAGTTAATTAGTTGTGAAAATTTTCTTGAAATTGAACAGGAAATGACTGTGAAATAGTTTTTTGAAAAATGAGGTTTTATATGAAATATATAGAGAAAAATAAAAATTGTACTCACTTTTGGCATCCTATTGTACATACATTAATATATATACATCATTACATGTATATAACATTATTTATGAATAAATCACTAATTTACTATAAAAATAATAATAATAATAATAATGATAATAATAATAATAATTTTTATATGTATTAGTATTGTCATTATTTATTTATTCATTGATTTTGTTTGTTTATTTGAGTTTTCTAGTTTTACAAGACAGTACATGTAACTGTTAAAAACCAAATGATTTACAAAGTAGAAAAGTAATTATTTGCACTTTATTTACATCTCATGAATAAATATATATATATATATATATATATATATATATATATATATATATATATATATATATATATATACATACTTTATTTACATCTCATGAATATATATATACATACTTTATTTACATCTCATGGATATATATATATACATACTTTATTTACATCTCATGGATATATACATTGTATATGTTATACATGTAGTGAGGATCATTATATACATGTAGGACTATAACTAGATATAACTACACTGAAAACTTTTCTTCTTCACTATCAGGACTACATGTATGAAAAATGCTAAAATTTATCACATCACATTTAGACTCGCCCAAATCAATAGATACTAAGATAGTACAAGGTATGGTTTACTGTCATAATTCAGGAGTGAACAAGTTCAAATTGCATGTAAAGTTATAATAAAATTTTGAATCAAAATCATAGTTATCATACACCCCTGAATTCTGGCAGTGGATTTAACCATTCATTTGAAATGGACAGGTCCAAATGTGACTTCATGGGTTGATGGGTTAAAGAAGACTAACTCATTCTCCCCTAAAGACACATTTTGGATTTGTTTTTTACTTCCTTCACAACTAAAATTATTAATAATAATTTTTTCTTTTTTATTTTTTTATAAAATTTTTTATCAAAAATAATATACTAACGCACGTTTTTTTTTTATTTTTTTTTCTAAAAACGCAAAATCAAACTTTTTTTTAAATTTTCTTGCTTTCAATTCAGCAGTAATCACAAGTCTTTATTCCCAAGACTGGCCTAAGTCAATGATTTACAGAAGAGTCCATTGTTTTTCAGGGGTTGATGAGTTAATCAGTAATTTACATTTTCTTTCTAATTAATTTTGATCGTGTTGGACACATGCTTAACAGTACTTTGATAATTATTTTTAAAGAATAAAGAAATTGACTTTAATTATGAATATACGTGTATTGTCATTTGTAATGATGATTTGTAATATTTTATGGTATGTATGCATTAGTCATTGTTATTGACCAGGACAATAAGTATTTTCCTCAATACCTGGCATCAGTTGACAACATAATCTGTAGAATTTGAATCTGTGACAATAGAAAATATCCAAATTAAAGATTCCTACTAGTAAACACATTGTTTACCGTAATTTAACCCCTCTCCTCCAGTGTCCTAAAATTAGGATCTTATATAATCGGTGCATTCCCACATGTATTTTAATATGGTTGCAAATCATTATCAATGCACTGATCACAATAGAGTTCACAGAATTATGTAAGATGGGATGGTTGAAAAGTCTTATTCAGTTATTGATAAACATATAGCCAGCCAAGTAATTAAAATTGTTGTTTTTGTTTTTGCTAATATGATGGGAATTTAATATTTGTTTGTTTGTGTTTTGGAAACACACACACACACAGGCTCTAATCCCAATAGGAAAATGGTAAAGAAATTTCCCAAATTCAGGCCAGAAAATTCCCAATTTTATTCTCTATGAAAAAAAAAATGATTAATTCAGTAATAAACAAGAAAATAATAACAAATGTACCAGGTAATTGAATCTTTTAAGAACACAAGATACAAAGACATCTTTGTAAAATTGAATTAAATATTAATTAAACACTGAAATATATTATTATTTAGAGAAATTATATTTCAGGGGTCAAATTTAGCAATTGTGTCTCACTACTCATTAGTCAGTCGGACTAGTGGGAAAGAAATTTGACTAGTCCTACAACAAATTCACTAGCCCCAAAGTGGTACTTTGTGTTTTAATACAATGTACTGTCATAAGTCAAAACAGCTATGATTATCTATGTTTGAGTAAAGAAAAAAAAAATAAGGAGCTGCTTAGGTAATTCAGATGTTAAATGTACATTATTAACTTTCATTAATGCTTTTGTTTATACTGTAATGTTTATACAGATTTCCTACTTATAAGTCAACCAGACTAGTTGAAGTACAACCTTGACGAGTCCACTGCAAATGTTACTTGTCTTGGACTGGCAGACTACTGCTATTTTCAAAACCTGTATTTATATACATATATGTCTAATTATATAATGCTGTTATTTTTTTTCTCTAATTTCTAACCAAAACACAGCAAATTCCCAAATTGAAAGGTACACAGGCCCCTTTTTCTTGACACTGCTTGAGGGTAGAAAAAAACCTTGATATAAATTTTCAAGCAGAAGAACTGAGGTTCAAATAATGAATCCCAACCTGGTTTAGATGAGGTCTTTAAAAAGCGACAAATTCTGCTATTTTCATGAACATGAAAAGCAGTGTAAGTCTAGACTCTAAAGATGTCTGCTACTTTATCTTCTATTGAGAAAAAAAAATAGCTGATTTCTACATACAAAGTTCATCAATATATTTTTGCTGGCTACTTAAAATGTAACTTGGGTCCTAGTTCACAGCTTTTGAAAAGGCTTGTGATATCATTTTACACCCCCCCCCCCCCCCCCAGCTTGTAAAAAGAAAATGTTGGATAGTAATATCAGGAAAAACACCGGCTTTGTTTACAACATGGGCGCAGACATTTTGGACACCCAAAGTTGTGCGGAGGGTAAAATGAGCCCAGTGATCTGATTGGTCATTAAATGAAAAAATTAGTTTTGCCATTAATAAGTGAAATAAAGGTGATAAAAAAGATACATGAATATTGGTAGTACTTTGGAAATTATAGGGTTGACGGTTGAAAATTGAAAGGGAGGGGTCATATGAGTATAGATATTTTCCTTTGGTGCGGAATACTACGAGTTGTAAACAAGTGAAAATTTGAAGTAAAAATGCAACGGCAACCTATACTTTTGATTGCAAATTTTGTTATCAAAAATATTGATCTTCCACCACAGGGGTACTTATTTTGACCCAGATATATAACAAACATGGGAGTGACAGTGACCTGAAGTTTTGTAAATTAGCATTGAGGCCTATGGGAAAATATTTGGTGGTGTCTGTCCTATAGAGAAATTCACATTTGACACATGTAGGCTGGATGAAGCCTTAAAGTAAGCCATTTCTCTCATTTTTATCACCCAAATTGCAATTCATTCACTTTTACTCATACTTTTAAACAGATCTGAGGGTCTCTATGAAATGGGGCACCTGTTGGGGGTCCACAAGGTGCAAATTTAATAGGTGTGCTGCCTCTACACACATTATTATGCATTTGTTGCATATTGAGATCTCTTAATTTTATCAGTATGTTTTATATTACACCTAGAACTAATATTTTATCATTTATTGGTCAAAATTTCATCTGTTCATGGAAAATTCAAGTATACCCCCACCCTCTCCTACAAACATGCACATGTTCTTTTATAAATAAATCATATAGTTATGGTTATGCATAGTGACTAATTTTAGCGAGATATTTTGGAAATGATGTTTCTGTTGTAAATTTTAACTCATTTGAATTAAAATCAGACCTTTTTGAGGTAAAGACTGGTTGATTTTCTTTTTTTGAGGGCAAAATCTACATATTGGACCATGTCATTTTACTCATGCAGTGTATTTTGTACCTTTAGTTGTATATATGTACTGTATCTGAAGGGTAAAAACCATCTCATTTTTAAGAAAATTGTATTAAACTGCATTTCAGCATTTAAGTCTCATCAGTAAAATATTTCATCATGCCATATACACTGTAAACAGTATAAAAATTAATTTAAATACCCCCCCCCTTATGCTGATCTGTACACAAGAATTTCCATATTGTGGTTAGGTCATACTGTGTTAAATTTGGGTAATAAAAATTTGTAAATAAAAAATTTCTTTAGAAATAGGGCGTTTTAACATTTTTTTCATAATCTATCAACATTTTAACCTGTAGAAGGAATATTTCAAATTTTTAAATCCAGCAAATATTGTCCAATAAGAGATTTTTATCTAATTATCATACTCAAGTACCTGTAAAGATAATTATAAAGTATCAATTATATATTTTTCTGTATTAACGCATCTAATATTCATTCAAGTTGCATGTTTTCATAAGTTTTCTAAATTTTAAGTCATGCATTTTTTGTTTGAATCACATTTTTTCACCCCCCCCCCCCCTCCAGCAAATGTCACTTAACACTCTCTTGGGGTCATACCAGACAAAAATTAACACCTGATATTGACTTTTACTGGTTTCAAAACTTAGTATAATTAAAATTTGACTTAATTTTTCACCTGAAACAGAACTATACATATGTCATATCCTTTTAAAAGCAATTTGACTATCATTTTGCACCATTTAAGTGTCAGTCATTTTAAAGTCAGACTCAGTTATCTGCCCTCGGTATTTAATTACTTACATCATGAGACTGTAATTAAGGGATGAAACAAAACATGGACATGTCTGAAAATGATTACATAACATATTTTATATAAATGAACACAATAAGTCTATTGAAATGTGTTGTATGTAAGGGTATCCCCTCCCAGAAGTTTTACACTTTTATTTAAGGGTGCACTTCATTCCTTGTCAATAAAAGCAATTTGATGATATAAAAAATGACATGGTTTACTATTAAGTGAGCTTTAGAAATTCTTCTTTACTTCTGGTGCCTAATTGGTTCCATGCTCATTAAGCAATGATCCAAATTTTAAGTTTTTGTGAAGAAAATGGTATATTTTGTCACTTTTTCCATTATTAAGGGGTACCTTCTACCCTTATTTGATATCATGGTCAATATTGGTAAATAATGGTATGAAATCATTCAAAATAATGAAGTATATGTGTTACAAACAATTCTGAATGAAAATCATGAAAGAAAAACAGACAACTTCTTCATATAATGCATTTATTTGTTAATATCAATGAATGGGATTGAGAGGTAGGGGTGTGTGACACATTATAGACTGTGTTTCTCTTCATGTTGGGTTCCCATCCTCATTATTAAGGGGGCTTGGTGTACAGTTAGTGAGATTTCCAAAAAATGCAAAATGACCATTTTTGGCAATGTTTTGGATAAATCTATAGGAAAAACACCGGCTTTTGTTTACAACATGGGCGCAGACATTTTGGACACCCAAAGTTGTGCGGAGGGTAAAATGAGCCCAGTGATCTGATTGGTCATTAAATGAAAAAATTAGTTTTGCCATTAATAAGTGAAATAAAGGTGATAAAAAAGATACATGAATATTGGTAGTACTTTGGAAATTATAGGGTTGACGGTTGAAAATTGAAAGGGAGGGGTCATATGAGTATAGATATTTTCCTTTGGTGCGGAATACTACGAGTTGTAAACAAAGTGAAAATTTGAAGTAAAAATGCAACGGCAACCTATACTTTTGATTGCAAATTTTGTTATCAAAAATATTGATCTTCCACCACAGGGTACTTATTTGACCCAGATATAACAAACATGGGAGTGACAGTGACCTGAAGTTTTGTAAATTAGCATTGAGGCCTATGGGAAAATATTTGGTGGTGTCTGTCCATCATACAGTACAGTAGAAAGATGAGTACATACAGAAAAACCTGCCTTAGTGACCACCTGTGAATAGAGACCACCTGGTCACAAAGAATGTTTTGCTGTCATCAATAGTACCATTTGTGTACAAATCAACCTCTGTATAAAGATCACCTCCTTATAAAGGCTGGTTTTGTTTTGTTGTGTCTCAAAAGGTGTCTTTATTATACAAGTATCACTGTAATTTCAGGGTTGTGCTGGAAGTATCAATTGTCATTTTTCTTGCCTGTTTTATTCTTTGTTAAATAGTATTAGTGTCCAAGAATTAGTACAATACATGTAACTTAATTATTTAGTCTATTCTAATGTCATTAACCTACATTGTGTACAATACGACGACATACTAATATTTAAAATACCTGTGTGTAATTTAAATTCAGGAAACTTTAATGTAATTAAAATTATGAGATAAACGTTTACTTTAGACATTTATATTCTGGACACTGAACCTGCTTTGCATTTTACGTGTACCAGTTTTGTTTTTGTTTAATTAAAGATTGGACAAATGCCAGGCAGTCTTTTTCAAATTTATAACAAACATGTTTATATGTATGTATTTATTTAAACAACTGCGGTCATAAACATAAATATTTGTTAGCATAACAGTGGACATAAACATAATATACATATGCAGTTGCATGTATAATAACATGTATATATGTGATCCATCATTATACTAGGTCAAGAAGGCAATATTGATCATAATATCTATGACCACAAAAGTCTTGGATCCTCCACAGGACTGCTTAACTTTGGCTTATATATAAATGTACTCTGCTGCTCTTGTGAACATAATTCTTCAAACTTTTCGGAGGACAATGTCAATACATCTTTACATGTACATGTATATTTAAATTAAATATCAGTGTGATTTATATCAGCATTGAAGATAGAAGAAAAAAAAAAACAACAGCTAGAACAAATACATGTGCATGTATAGATTGATATTTGGTTACCAAGCATGCTACTCTAAATCAAATCTGGAAATAAGATTTGTGAACATTTGGTAAATTGAAGTCACTGATAAAGGAAAGAGAGACATGCTTTAAGTGGTAGATTATTGATTATTTTCTGATCCTAATAGTAATAAAAGACCAATTTGAAGTGACATCACCGTAGAAGCAAATCAACAAGGCCGAAGAGACAGGAAGCTATATAAAGGTGATATCTTGGTCATTTTTATCTTATTAGAATTGTCCCCATCTCCCAGATCTGAAGACGTTATTCCGCAGATATTTATGGTACATTTGTAGTATGCTGTAATGCATGTTTTAATGTTTGTTTTTTCTTGTTTTTTGTTTTTGTTTTTTCGGGGTTTCTTTTTTTTTTGGTAATTACTATCTAGATGGTTTTATTTTAACTATAGAATAATGTCTAAAGATACAAATGTACAGATATATATACATGTAAAAACTTAGAAGACTGTGTTTTGGAATTTTCTTCATACACACAGATTTTTAACAGACATCTACATGTATGTAGTAAAACTTTGTGGTTCATGGGACCACCTAGAAAGGTTTGATCATTGATACTTTGACTCATGAATCGTAACTGAGAATCATGCGATTTTTACTCACTGGGCTTTTATAAGGTGTAGATGTACGCCGAAACAGTATAAGATATATATATATATATATATATATATATATATATATATGCGTCATGATAATTAATACATGTAATTAATGCTAAAATTAACTTAACTTTCATGAGATTAAAACATTGAAAGTTTAAATGAGGAGTAGATGATATTTTTACACATGAAAATTTTCACTTTGAATTATTTGAAGGAATTTTCGATGCTTTTATAGAAATGGATACAAAAATTTATTCAAAACATTGAGAAATTCGACTCATGAAAGTTTGAATTGTTTGCATGTATATATACAAAGCATTAAATAACAAAGTTATATGAGACTTTGTCAATAGTTCAAAACATTGAGAAATTAAACTTAATTGAAGTTCAACTTGCCAAAGTTCTACTGTAATTTAAAAAAAAGTAGTCACATGATCTCATGTTCTAAAGTACCTCATCACCCCCTTGCATATTGATACGAGATGTAGAAAATCAAAACCATGAAATTTCAAATTTTTTGTACAAGGTAAGCCTCTTTCTTTGTGGAGTATATAAATAACAAACTTTTTTATGATTGATCAAGTCCAATTCCCAATACAAATGCTGTATTTTTTCCCAATTTGATGAAAAAATTCCCAATTTGATGTTGAGCTCAAGACCGTAATGAAAAAAAAAAAAAAAAAATTGTATTAAGGGGAAATGCATGCATTTAGATTTCCATGTGTGCTCACAATTTTTTCCAATATGACACAAATTCACATTAAAATTTCCAATTGTGTTGCCAGTAGCATTTTCACAATATTAACAGAAAAAAGGCCCGTTGATCATGGCTTGAGATTTTTTTCATGCCACACCCATAACTGGTGCTTGATTAATATTTTTCTCACACACCTATATACAGATATTAGATGCATGTACATGTTATATAATTATTAGATATTTACTGTTTAGCACAAGTTTACATATATTATTTCCCCATTTGTTGGGGGGACTTCAGTTTTGTGCTGTGTCCATGTACCTTTTTTGCTTTGTACGGACAATATCTTCATCATCTCCTTAGCTTAAGGCTTACTGTTACATGTAGCATATTTGATATGTGAGTTTAGCGTATTCCTCTGAAGTACAAATTTATGTATATAAATGTTCGATGTCACAAATCACAAATTGTCCCCGCACTATCCCTGTTTACCATTTTCTTTGTATCTGCAATGCATATTAAGCCGTACTGTCAGTACATTAATACATGTATGGTTTATGGTTTTTTGCATGGTAACGTACTCATGTGTGTTCATACATGTAAGATCAATATAAAAATGCTACAAGCCTTGAGCACATGCATTTTTTAAATGATGACAGTCCAGAGATTTCTTAAACATGAGAATAGTATATATTTGCAGGGGTTCAAAATTCTTTTTTAGATACTTAATTCCAGAACTTGGAGAGTAAATTTCTGGCAATTCCAACTGAGAAATTTCAAAATCCATGCTGAATTTTGTTAATAAGTAATGCAGTAAAATTTTAAATGAATGCAGATGAGGAAAGTCCCTCGGATTTCAGGTATTTCTAAATGCCAAGTCCGAACCTGAAATAACCAAGTTCCGGACTTTGGGAATTTTTAACCCCTGATTTGGTAGTACTTTAACCTGAGCAAAAAGTTCATGGATAGTGACCTATTGCGATTGTCTTTTGTCTGCTGTCATCCATAGTGCATTGTTAATTTTTAGACATTTTAAGCTTCTTTTCAAGAACCAGTGAACAATTTCCTAGATTTACTCGTAAAATACTAATATGCTAGCACTTACAGGAGGAGATTTGACATTTTGTTATGCACAGAAATGGTTTCCAGACAACCTTTATACATTTATTTATAAACTACATTTTTTAACTATATAAACATACAAGTATAATATTTTAAACTAATTTCTTATTTTATTTCTAACAGTTCTCGCAGTGAACAAAGCGTCACACTTGGAGTTAGATCAAGAACAGTCCTGACATCTACCACTTACTACCAACGCTAAAACGGCACATGTAAGCCTTTCTTTACATATACATTGTATAATGTACATGAGTACGGTGATTTAAGTATATATCCATCTTTACAGCCTGAACTTTATTAATAACTATTAGGGAGGATCCATCTAAAAGGGACATTAGCTGTGTTGGTCACAAAAATCATTTCGATTTTTTCTACTTGTACTTGATGCACAATATAACCAGTACATTGTAAGAGTTATAAACATGCATAAAAAGGCTTTTATTCCTATATATTTTGTGAAATTAAGGTTAAGTCCAGTGCGGTATTCATGTACAAATAGTAAGGTTGAGTTAATCAGTTATAATTTAATTTTTTGTAAAACACCTCATTTGTTTGGATACAAATGCTAGGTTAAATCTGTATTTAACCTACTTTTCTATCACGGGAGGAACTACGTGAGTACATCGGTAATTGCTAGGACAACAAGTGCAGCTGTTCAATATACCGTTACGCTGCATCATTAATTGTTTTTGTGTGTATTGTTATCAAATTTTTATAAATTAAATTTAATGGTTTGTTATTTTTTACTTTTTATTAAGCGTAATACAAAAAATAGCACGGCCTCAACATGGGTTATTTTTCAGTAAACAACTGAAAAGTTAAAAGTTAACCCTTAAGCAAATGAAAAAGAATATGGGAAGTCTAGTTAAAGAAATGAAGAAGATATATATGGTCCTGATAAAGCAAAAGGACGGATGGACACAATGCAAAAGTAAAGTCCCCCCTGGGGACCAGTGGGAGACTAATAATGAGTAAACACATTGTCTTTGATAAAAGCATTAATAAATTGCTGAAATAAGAAATCCTACATGTAGAAGACCCTATCTAGTACATGCCGGTACACGTCATAATGTACAGAAAATTTACTGCAAACTCTTAACCCTAGGCCTAGGAAAGGACTGAAATTAACAGTTGTCCAACTGCTCCGGACAAGTGAAAATTTGGCATGGACATGTGATTAAGTAACTTAACTCTATAGGGGTTATTGTACATCAATCTAAGTTGTAAAAAAAAACAAATATTTTTTTTGTAATGGTACATGTACACCTGTAAACAACTGTAAATTAAAATTATTATCAAATTAATCAAGAATAAATGGTTTACATTCTCAAAGTGTTTTCTCCCTTTTAATTTTCCAATTTTAACTGCAAATTTGAATGTTGAAGTTGCATAATTTTCTTTTACCAATTGATGTGGCTTAGATAATAAGAGGAATGGGAGATGAATTCTTAGGTCTTCCTGATCAGTTTACTTCTGGCACTGTCAGGAAATGTCCAACCTCCTAAATTCTGGAGACTAACAGTGGGACTAACAAATTGAACTAAGGACTCAGGAATTTTGTTCTTGTGGGTCCCTGGGACTCACTAAAATAACATCCTAAGGAAAACTCTGCTAGGAACAGTGTATATGAGTATGTATGCCTTTGTATGTATTTCTTATTTGTTATTGTACACCAATCTAAGTAGTAAAAAAAAAAAAAAAAAACCATTTTTTTTTGGAACACAATTAATGTCCCTTTGACAACAAAATTATAAATCACATTAACATTCTATAACACCATTTCCCTTATCAACTTGAAAAAGAGGCTTCAGATTAGAATGTACTTCTGATTGGGTCTACTTTGGTTGTTTACTAAAGTGTACTTGTACCATTACCAGTATTACCACCAGCATGCCCGTAGCGTATGTACGTCAAAAGTGCATATGAAATACAGCAAGTTTGTTATTGTTTTTTAAGCTCTTAATCTTACTTATTTCATTATCTAAGTCAGTGTTATTGGTATCAGTTGGATTAATATCAGTTCGCACCTCTTTGCGCTACTCAAATAATCCCTTTCAATGTCTACTACATGTAATCCAATATGCATAAAAACTACACTAAGCACTGACCTTCAGGAATTAATCAAGATCTGTGGGCAAAACAATGACCTAGGAAAACAATTGAAAATCGGTGAATGACCTGGGGAAAATGTTAAAATATCTCTAATTTGTTATTGTACATAAATCTAAGTAGTAAAAAAATAAAAGAGGCCTCAGACTAGAATGTACAGTGAACCCTCTTTACAATGACTGTGTTTGTTCCCACGTAGGAATGACGTTATATCGAATTCGTCACTGTAATGAATTTGATGTGGTGGGCATTTCATAGTTAGCTCCCTTGAGTAAAATGTCTACGGCTATCGCAAGGATTGAAGTAATTTAAAGATCCGCCATTGTAACCACATCGGCACGGTCATGTAGCGTAACAGAATTTGCCAACTATATGTTTTTTTAATTATTTATTTATCTTTTTTTTTTTTTAATTTGTACACGGCTTGTATTTCTCTTCCTGTCGGTTTAGTTCTAACGAAACCTACTTATGGTTTATAAACATTAGGCCTACTGCCTACTGTACAGGTAAGGATGATTCAAGCGCCAATCGTTGACACCTAGGCCTTCACCTAACAGTACAGATTAGAGAACAATTGACGGTGTAATTGTTTTATTGACATAATTATTTTTACCTGTGATCTCAACCGTGAAGAAAATCAAGACTGAAAACAATAGCCGGATCAGCAGGTGGTTCTACTATGCTGTTATGCCGTTGTAAAGAGTTCATTTACATTGAGTTTTGTACATTTGTTCCTGGAATCTAATGTCTGAGTCGGATACTGAATATTCCGTTGTAATGAGTACTTTTTATGTACATGTACATTTGTTCCCAAGCGATTCTTGTGGGATACCGAATGTTCTGTTATAATGAATGTCGTTGTAAAGCAGGGTCACTGTACTTCTCATTGGGTCTACTTTGGTTGTTTACTAAGGTGTACATGTAACATTAACAGTATTACTACCAGCTTGCCCATAGGGCCTACATGTATGTACGTCAAAAGTGCATATGAAATACAGCAAGTTTGTTATTGTTTTTTAAGCTCTTAATCTTACTTATATCATTATCTAAGTCAGTGTTATTGGTATCAGTTGGATTAATATCAGTTCTCACCTCTTTGCACTACTCAAATAATCCCTTTAAATGTCTACAACATGTAATCCAATATGCATAAAGACTGCAAAAACTACACTAAGCACTGACCTTCAGGAATTAATCAAGATCTGTGGGCAAAGTATTAACCTAAGAAAACAATTGAAAATCGGTGAGTGACCTGGGGAAAATGTTAAAATGTACTTCCATGTAGTGGAATATCATGTTTACAGGACATATAGTAATCCTGTATCCTACCTAACAGCCTACATGTATATGTACATACTTTGTAGTATAATATCATTTTTACAAAATATATAGTATCCTGTATCCTACCTAACAGCCTACAAGTACATGTCCTATAGTATCGTGTATCTTACCAAACAGCCTACATGTACATCATGTACAATGTACTTTGTGGTGTAATATCTTGTTTACAGGATATATAGTGTCCTGCTAACAGCCTACTAGCCTACATGTAAATGTCCTGTAGTCTATAGTTTGGTTTTATGGTGTAATGTCGTGTTAACAGGATATAAAGCATCCTGCCCAACAGCCTACAATAGTGTGACACTGTAGTGTAATAGCATGTTTACAGGATGGTATCCTGCCAACAGCCTACAATAGTTTGGCTCTGTAGTGTAATAGCATGTTTACAGGATACAATATATATAGTATCCTGCCAACTGCCTACCGATAAGTACTATAGTTTGGTTTTGTAGTACATAAGGTGTCCTGTATAATGCCCTAAATAGTTTTTGCATAAGACAGATGTGTATTTATATTTAGTAGTGATGTAACAATCGATGCCATGACATATTGCAATTTTATTTCAGCTGATACAATAAATATATCAATATGAATGAAAAATATTGATACAGTGTAGTTATTGGAAAAATAAAATACAGAATTATGTTGGTTATTTTATTAGTATATCATGATCAGTGTGTCAGTTTCACCTTAGTGCTATATCAACAAATTATCTCTCTTGCCTAAAATAAGTTACTAATGTACATGTACAAGAAAGTAATGAATAATTAGTTTTTCTGTTTTTTGTTTTTGTTTTTTGTTTTTCACTACTTCATTAGCATTACTCTGAATATTCCAAACATTATGATATATTGTGATACACAGTGATACACTTTTCTTTTATCATGATATATCGTGATACTCTTTTGAGTCATGATACACAGCCCGAATATTTAGATAGATTTGTGAATCCGGTTTTATTCATGAG
Source organism: Atrina japonica (assembly GCA_030159075.1). Taxonomy (NCBI): domain Eukaryota; kingdom Metazoa; phylum Mollusca; class Bivalvia; order Pterioida; family Pinnidae; genus Atrina; species Atrina japonica. The sequence continues at coordinate 660,334 of BROG01000088.1, read as the reverse complement.
AATTTTATTTATGCATAATTTCATGAGAGCTCTTGCTCGAAAATATATAAATCTCACTTAATTTTCTAACCAGATTGTACATGTTTTTAAAGGGAAACTAAAAGGCACAATACAGTGTTCTTGGTCTTGATTTTAGCCAACATAAGAGGAAATGATGAGTTTTAGAAAAACAATTGATATTTACTGTTCACATCATAACACAGATCAGGTGTAACAAGGAGGGGGGGCAATTTTTGTAATTAAGTTTGTAAAAGTATGACAAAATGGACATTGGAAATTGCAAAAAATATCATCTCGCAAATAAATATAAATTCAATGTTTCGCCAAAAAAAAGTCCCCCCAAAATTTCTGGAATTACAGTAAATAGACATGGAGAGAAAGAGAGAGAGTATAATATTATGTTAGTGTATGTTTGTATTGTTATCACTTTTTAACTAATTGAGGTGAACATTTGTACATTGTAAGCCCTCGTACTACTACCAGAAACCCCACACAAAGAACAAATCAAGATGTAATCTTGTGTTCTATTTTCTGCTCCCACACTACCGTTATTTACATAAAAACACACACATAATATATTGTATTTGACAGCCATGCCATTGCCCTCTTTGACAATGAATTACTCAATGTCGTATTTAGTGTTGGAATTTATGAAGAAAACTCCCTCATAAATATGTTGCTTTTTCAATTTTTCAGAAAATAAAAATGTTTAGGCTATGTACATGTGTTCCTGTCTTTGGTTAAATGTAAATAACCTAATAACAAACGTAGATGGATATGAAAAAAAAAACTCGAGCCCACTTAATCAGTATCATGTAGTGTATGACCAGTTTAGATTTCCCTTCACTGCATTCTCTTTTTTTCTGTCAGAGCCACTCTCCTCTGTAAAAATATACTACAGTAAAACCTGGTTTAGTGGCCACTTGTGTATAATTAAGACCACCTGGTCACAAAGACTGGTTTTTGCTGTCCTCAGTTGTACCTTTTGTGTACAAATCCACCATAAGTTTCACTGTATATATTTGTCCCTTTAAAAAATACAGAAAATACTCCAGCCTTTTTCTGGAGTTTCCATGGAGCCAATATTTGGCCCTGTTCTCAATGCAAGATGCATGTGGTTTTTTCTACTTTCATATACAGACCACAACCATAACAGAAAAATGAATATTTATCATTATTGCAGGGGGAAAGGCATTTAGAAAAGAGATACAATTTCATGATTTACATGTCAGCTAACCACATGTATTTTTCTTAATTTGATACAAATTCACACAAACATGCTGGATTTCTTTCTCGGTTTCAAGTTTGAGGGAATTTTCTAACACAATACACGTTCATGTAATTTCTCCAGTAAACCTTATGAATAGAACCTTACATACATGTACATGGGTATGTTAAGTGGATAGGGAAATCACCGCTCAAGTGGTAAACATTTGGTGAGGGGTTCTGCAAAATTCATCTCAGAAAATTTAGAATTCAAAGTTTTCGTAATTTTGATGTAGAACTTATGAAATTTTGTTGGATGTTTGTAATTGTACTGTTAGAATTTATTCTAGACTTAAAATATTTCCACCTTTAGGCTTCTACATTGTATATTAAATCTACAGTAAAACCTGCTTTAGCAACCACCTGTGTAAAAAGACAACCTGGTCACAAAGACCATTTTTTGCAGTCCCCAATTGTACCATTTGTGTACAAATCAAAATCTATATAAAGACCACCCCCTATAGAGACCAGTTTTCTTGTGTCCCTAAGGAGCTTTGTTATATACATGTACAAGTTTCACTGTATATTCATTCCACCAGTCTTGGGACTTGAGTCTTTGACCCTGGCCAAAAGCTCAGGATTGCCTACATGTAAGTTGCTATCATCTTTTGTCTGTCAAGAACCAATTGGCCAATTACAACCTAACCTGGCAGGAAGATGTACTAAGTTTAACAATGAAATGGAGTTAGGACCAGTAGGGTTTCCAAAAAGGGGTAAAAAAAAAAGGATGGAAATTTGGTACATCTTTAAAAATGTCCCAATGAACTAATAATGATCAGATGATTTTCAAATTGTTTATGCATGATTGTAAATTAAATATCTACAAAGTACATTGTAGGAAAATGAAAACAAAATCTGTCCAAAAACAAGCCACTAGGGACTGAAATCTATTGAATTTTGCCCGGCCCCAACTTTAATGTGTCTTGGGCATCCACTAACATCAAGCCCTTATTTCATAGAAAAATGCCCATGGAGTTTCCCACATGTACATTAAATGCAACACAAAAAGTTGTACTTTAATCAAAAATCTGATCAAAAGTAATTTTGTGGAACTTTGGTAAGCCAGCATTTACTGTTAGTGGTATGGTTGTTTTACTATTACCTTTGTGATCTGTTTATTTCTGTTGTGTATGTACATGTACATGTGTATCTGCAAGATACGGCCATAGGACAACCTACACTTGGTTTTGCTCCAGTTATAACACTCAAGAGTGATTTGCATAATCCTATAGATGGCACACATTGTTGCATCTTATCATAGGTATACAGTAAACATTCAGCATTTTGGGGAGGGAATGTGAGTTATGGCGGTAGACGAAGCTTACTGGAAATAGAAAATTGCCAACAGATTTATAGCATTGTATCCCGTTGTCTGCATTCTTTGCGTTTGTTTCTGCCAGTTCTAGTAAATAGTGAAAACAACTAGTTACACGATATGTTGTGTTGCCTAAAAATGGAGTATGGAAACTCATACATTGGATCTAGACTATTAACATTGGAAACATAATACTCCAAAACCTGCGCCCTTTGATCTCTATACTATAGAAAGATGTTACAGACTGCATATAATGCATCGTTAAGCCCTCCCCCCAACTCAAATAAAGCAAGGAGACTTATTGATCTTATTCAATTTGGTCCATTACTAATACTTTAGCTCACATAAGCTTCTGATTGGTTGAAATTTCAAAATAGTTTGATTCTTCTGAAAATTAGTATTTGGGGGTATCGAAGGACTGCATATTCATATGTTTTAGATGAGGCTTCATATTGGTCAAAATTTCTAAAAAAAAATTACAACTGTATGATTAGTTATTGGAACATATTTAATTACCGTAACCCAATAAGTGCCCAGGACGCTACAAAAATCAAGAAAAAGGGGTGAGTGCTTAATGGGACCAATTAATAGTCAGATTTACTTAAAACTGTTTATTTCTATAAGGCACATTGGTATATACATGTAGCTTGCTTACGGTTTTTCAGGTCCACATCTCTTTATACCAGCTAGAATAGATTCTGATCATATGTATAAAAAAAAGGGGGGGGGGGCACTTTAGGGACATGGATGGTTAATGGTTGAATATGGTATATAAATTTTTGATTCATGAATTAAATTTTAAATTTGGAAACAAATGAAATATATTGCTCTTAGCTATACTAATGACTTGAGTTTTTACCAGCTTTGATTTTCTTTTTGAATATTAGAGAATATCATGGTTCTGATCTCATATATTATATCCCATGGTGAACCGGTCTGGCTCAGTTGGTAGCGCGCTCATCTCTTGATCGTGAGGTCGTGAGTTCAAGTCCAGTTGGCAGCAAGTTGGTTTCCTATCCTTCGGATGAGACAGTAAAATCGAGGTCCTGTGTCACAGTAGGTGTCGGCACGTTAAAGAATCCTCACTGCTCAATGGCCGTAAGTGCCGAGCATAGGCCAACATTTGTAGCCCTTCACCGGCATTTGGTGACGTCTCCATATGAGTGAAATATTCTTGAGTGGGACGTTAAACAACAGTAAACAAACAAAACATACATCCTATGGTAAGGTCGACTATTTATTGGACAGAACTTCACAGAAGTTATCACCGTGAAGATACTTGTCATATCTGCTTATCATAAACTGTCTAAAATCATCACATAAAACAACACATGACCTCTTTGATACATGTATTTAAGCCTAATCAAAGTACTGAAAGCGGGGCTTACAAATTCTTAAGTAGTAATATTGCCGATTTTCACTCTGGTGGTAATATGGATACGGAGGCCATGGTGCTATCTTTCCTGCATTCTGCCTAGCCGTCTCTTATTGAAAGGCAAAGGAAACTCAGATGGACAAAAAAATGAAAATAAAAACACAAAATCCCTTAGGATTTACCAAATATATATTATTTTAATCCTCATAGTTTTTGACCAAGGACCCAGAGTTTAACCCTTTCACCCCTGAGTATCTAAGTTATATGCTCTTTTCTATTGTTGAAGATCAGTCGATTATGGTCTTTAGGGTTGAAAGGGTTAAAGGGACAATTAGCTGTGTGTTTTTTTTTTTAATTTTTTCCCTTTTTTAGTACCTTAGATTTATATACAATAATGAAAAAGATATACATGTATATGGCATACAGGCATAACATGCTTAAATTCCTATATATTTTGTGAAAATTGCATGAGAAACCCAGTTTTGGCACTTTTTCAATCGCAGTTGATTTACTCAACCTTACTATTTGTTTTTGAAAATCACATTGGACCTGACTTTATTTTCACAAAATATATAGGAATATAAGATTTTTTGTGTCTGTGTATAGCTCTTACGGTATTTGTTATTGTACATCAAGTACAAATAGTATAAGTAGAAAAAATTTCATTTCTTATTTGATCCCCCACACAAAAAGTCACAGCAGGATTGTACATTGATATTTAACATGTATTTTCCTCACTCTAAGGGCTTTGTGTGAAAGCTTTGTGTCAGCGTAGCTGGCAAAAAACCACATGACGTGTCGGAGCTTCTTCATTGATCTTAATCTGAATAGTTTATTTAAAAAAATTGGTACATCACTACCTGTTCATGTAGATAAAGTTATAAACTCTTTAAATCAAGGTATTATAATTGTATTATCACCAGCTCCTAACTGATTTTTCTAAATATTTAAATGCAATATTGACTGCACTCTGATTGAACCATTTAGAAGAACATTTAAAAAAAAAAATTATTTTCCAAACAGATGACCTTTGCCCTAAAGATCATCATATAAGATGTGTTTTCCGGGGTCATCTAGACAATGCCCACACATATTGTTTTGGTCTCATTGTTGATAAAAAAAAATTCCAATTGTTTTTTACATAGGTAATTATGTACCTGAAATTCCATTGTAACAGTATTTACATATGTTAAATACGTAGCTTCATAAATTAAAATCCACATAACCTATTGGGCAAGTCTTGTGAACCTTTTCTTGACCTAGACGAGTTTAAATTTTAGGTACAATATAGTAAAGCAGAACTTTAAAATTACACTGACTAGAGGAATTGTTCCTACTTGTCACCATACGTACATGTAAATAAAAGGTATCCAATGAGGAATAAAACGTTTTTCCCGTGCAGCTTGTCATAACCGAAAAGTGAGTAGAATCATCTGTTTGTTAGTCAAAAGGTTACTCCGCCCACAAAGTTATGTGAATCGGAGTTTACATGTAGGTTGTTGTTGTTGTTGTATTTTTTTTTTCATTTGTTGTTTGTTTGTTTATTTTTATCCTATTTACATTTTATTGTTATATGATTTTCTTTACTAATTTTTTTTTAATATATTTTTCTTTATCTATTTATTTGGAGATGAGGGTAAAATTTGAAATTTTTGCAAATGTACAATGTAGATAAATTCAGAATGTTTAATTTTTTTTTAATTTTGACTCCAAAAAGTTTAATTCAGTCTATCAAAGCACAATGATTTACTAATTCAATAGAAATACAGGTAGTTAAGCTATTTTCATTAAAGCTGAAAAGCCGTGTTTTTATTTTTTTTTTTTACAAAGTACATGTTAAACTTAGATTCATTTTCAGCTTAGTTGGTTCATTCATGAATTTCAAATCATGGGACTTTTTAAAGATGTAGTCTTGTTTCAAGACAATGTCAAGGTCTCTCATTAAAGTCCAATAAATTTTAGAAGCAGTTGGACAGTTTAAAGTTGTGACAACATTTTGTTAGTTTTCAAGCATGAATTATAAGCTGATTAATTACATGGTATATTATGATGTGTTATTTGACAGTTATAGACTTAGTAGCTGTCCAAGTCATATTTGCAATGGGATGGTACACGAATTAATAACAGAGTCGGAAATACATGTAAATGGGCATGTCGGAAAAGAAACACTGTGAAATCCACTTTTTTATTTGCGCTTGCAACTACACATGTACATTTACATGTTGCTGGATTTTGAATAGTATTTTATGCCACACTCAACAATTTTTCAATTATTTGGTGGCTGCCAGTTTTTAATGGTGGAGGAGAGAACCTGGTTGCCAGGAAGCGACCACTGGCATTCCGCAAGTAAACTGGCAAACTTTCTCACAAAAATCAGCGTAGGTTCCAGCGGGACTTGAACCTGCATTGACCAGAACTGTAAACACTTCATGGTTCAAAGCATGATGCTCTAACCACTGGGCCGTGGAGGCCCTTTCTAATCAGTAGACCTTGGTGTATGTATATATATATGTGTATACATGTGGCTTTCCATACAGATGAATGATTTAATGTCATTCAATTGTGACATGACGTCATGATCATACTGAAATGCATATGTCTGGTTTGACATTTAAACATGATGTCATAATGGAAAACTCGCCAAAAGATGCTGTGTTGGGCCTTTTGAGAAAGGTGGATTAAGACTGGCTACAGTTATAAAACCCACCTTTGTGGTACATGTATATTTCATTTTACTGCAACTGTTGTACTTGTTCAATTCTGTGTTTAGATAGTAAGTTCTATAATGAAAAAAAAATGTTTGTGTTTGAAATTTCGAATTTTGTGCTCATATTTCTGAAGGAAGGAAGAAGAAAGAGATTGAGATTGATTGATTGATTGTAACTGATTATGACAGATCAGTTACATGTGGATTTTGACCAAGATTTCTTGATGCATTTGTTTGGCAGCGTGACCAATTTTGGCACAGATCCAGGTTAGACTTTGTCAGAGATATTTCTGTACATGTATCAATATTACCCATGTCATACCTACACCTACGATACATCATTGTCATCAGTAACAATGTTAGCTGTCTTAACATGAAAAAAGAATAGATCTAGACGAACTCGGAATATCCAGATTCCAGCTAGATTTACCCAACAAAAATCCCTCTTAGAAAGGTATTTCAAATTTAGACTTGTACCTTAAAGCAATATAAGCTGTCACAATGATGATTTTTGTCCCATGACATATAGACGGAGAATATGATAAAATGGGTGTTCATATACATTATCAAACACGTGAAACATTGTAAAAGATCTTCTTTTCGAAATTATTCTTTTTTATTAGAATTTAAGTTTTCCCGTACCTTAAAAAATCTGGCTGTATTTCAGTATGCAGTGACCTTTCAGATGAAATTTTTGACATATCAAATGTGCTTCATAATTGGGTCAAGGGGATCTCGGTTCTTTACACGCTCAGTCTATCAGCAATCTTGGCCCTTGACACAATTGACTTAAGTTGGCCTATTTACTTTTAAAATACAGGACGTGTTTTATTGGAAAGTATTATGTAAAATACATGTATGTGCTTTTCAAGGCTATTTAAAATACCTGAATCAAATGGGATGAATATTTGAATAAAAATACCAGATCACTAAATTATTTTTTTTTCCAATTTTTAACGTTATCCTGAAATGATTGCTGACATTGCCAAAATCAAAACAACATAACTGTTAAAACTATGCGTACCTCATGCTTTACAATTGTGCCGCCATGTCCAGTTCATATCCGTCAAGAATGATACAGCCGAGAATGCTATGGGATAAGTTAAAAATGAGACAAAATCACCCGATACACTTGGACAATTTCAGAAAAGATTTAGGTATGGAATGATGATGTATGAAAATAAAGACAAAGGTAATAAGAATAGAATATATGTTAACTACAAACGGCATGTGCTCATTGGACACTCGGTACTCTTCATAAAAAATACTGAAAAATAATTTGCAGTGCTCAGACTAATGGCAGACAAAAAAAAACAGACATTATGGGTCACATTTGGCAAGGTTGTTGCAATTATACACATGCATTTGTAATTCTAACCACCAGATGATCTCTTTGGTATCTGTATGAGATAAAATATTACATAAAAATTAAAATGGGCATGTCAATTTTTTCACCTATGACAGCTCATATTGCTTTAATATAGTGTCTCACAGTTGTTGAATTTATCTTTGTCATCACGGTGTCAAATTCTACTCCTGTTAAACTCATTCATCCCTAAAGACACATTTGGACTGGCCTAAATTATTGTTTTATAGAAGAGTTCATTGTTTCTCAAGGGTTGATGAGTTAACACTGATTTATTATGATTGAATTTGCAGCCATTTATCTAAGACCATGTGCTGAATGGTGGTAAATAAGAACTTCATCCAAGTTAACTTTATAAATATAAAAAAAAAAACACTATTGCTGATGACTGATGTGTTTGAAATATATTTATTTTAAGGAAAGTTGGCATAATCTGGCTACTGCTGTGTAAATGAAGGAGCCAGGACTCCAATATGAAACCTCGAAAGGTGCAATCTTAAAAAATATGTTAGAATTGCAATTAAATGTTAAAGAGAACTAGGCAAACCCAGATACTTTATTTTCGCAATACACAAGTTCTAAATTAATTTGCGAAATGATGTTTTCGCAATTTCCAATTCCCATTTCCTCATACTATTATTATACTTCAATATGCGATAATTTTATTTTCATGAGTGAGAGCTCTCGCGAACTTACACGTAAATAGATGTCTCACAAATAAAACCGGATTAACAGTAACAGATGTTTACCAAACTGAGTATGCATTTGTTATAGTTAAATTCTTTGAAAATTGATGTCTTTTTTTCTATATTGGTGAGAGCAAATACCACATTCCACATATTATAGTATATCCGCCATTCCATAGCGGTGATGAATCAGTCTTGACCTTTATATACAAGAGATATTTACTACATGTACCCTACAAGTATAGAATTATAAACAGCAGCAAAAAGTTCAAAACAAAAAACATTGGGTGGGAGGGTGAGTGAAATTTCTTCAACTCAATGAACATTAAAGGGAGACAACTAGTGTATTTACAATTTTTTATGACATATCCTTACATAAATGTATTTAATGTTTATCAATTAAATACTATTAAAATGCTAATTCCTCATAGAAAATAAGTTTGGCTTTTTTCCTCGTCTGTTTTCCCAATTTATTTAAAAAAATGTATTTACATTTGTATCTTCTCATGTACACAGAAATTCTTTCAATTACCAAAGCAGGGTTAATTTTTGAAAATGGGCAAGAAAAATCACTGAAAAAGGGATAAAAATAGACATAGATATATAATGTATGAAAATTCAAGATCATGGAGTTGGTACAAAAGTAGATCAAATGAAATGGTAAGGCAATATATAAGCATTGTAATAAAGAGTAAGTGTACACTGTTTGTTTGTTTGATATTGTTTAACGTCTCACTCAAGAATCTTTTACTCATATGGAGACGTCACCATATGCCGGTGAAGGGCTTCAAATTTTGGCCTATTCTCAGCATTTACGGCTATTGAGCGGTGAGGGTTCTTTAACGTGCCGACACCTACTTTGACACAGAACCTCTGGTTTTTACTAACTCATCCGAAGGACGTGAAACCAACCTGTCGCCAGCTGGACTCAAACTCATGACCTTACGATCAAGAGAAGAGCGTGCTACCGACTGAGCCCGGCCGGCTCAGTAAGTGTACATAAATACATGTGAATTGTTTTAAGTTCAAAGCCTCCCCCTCTCTCTCTCTCTCTCTCTCTCTCTCTCTCTCTCTCTCTCTCTCTCTCTCTCTCTCTCTCTCTCTCTCTCTCTCATCTGTCTACATCTACACCTATCTTGTATACATACATCATAAATGGGCACACACACAATGACATTTTAGAAATGTACATGTATAAGGAGATATAACATCTTTATATGAAATATATAATTTTGCATTGTTGAGATGTGACATTTTCATGTCAACACAGTAACATTTTTGAATTGTTTATAAAAAGAGGTAGCGTCTATAACATAATGTCATTAATGAGGTATGACATTTTCATGTCAACACAGTGACATTTTTTAATTGTTTAAAAAGAGATATCGTCTATAACATAATGTCATTAATGAGATATGACATTTTCATGTCAACACTGACATTTTTTAATTGTTTATAAAAAAAAGAGATATTGTCTATAACATAATGTCATTAATGAGATATGACATTTTCATGTCAACACAGTGACATTTTGGAATTGTTTATAAAAAGAGGTAGCATCTATAACATAATGTCATTAATGAGATATGACATTTCTATATGTATACTGTTACACACTGACAAAGTCCACATAAGAAGAAGTGACATTATACAATGAAGGAGTGTTGAGACTATAGAAATGTACACCTATTTTACATGTTCAATTGTATGCTTATACATAACGGGGCGATGTTACTCTGATGGGTCTACAGATATTTCCATTGTTAAAATATCTCAGAATTATTACAGACACAACATAGTTACATAAAAGTTGAGTTATGCAACTGTCATGTATATAATAATTTTTAAATATCAATAACACATATACATGTATAAATAGACATCTCAGTCTTGCTAAAAATAAATTATGTAACCTTTATAGGTGGTTTTCGTTATATATTTTGTTTTGATACTGAAACTTTTTTTTTCTATCTTGTAAGATACCAGGATTAACTTAGTTAGCCTACAAAAAGAAAAAAATTACATGTTACTTTTATATGTTTATAAAATTTCAACCACATACTAAGCGTGACAGGACACAGGTTAAGTCAGACTTTATTAGAACTGTGTATTTTTATTTCAGGAGTGATGATTACGAATTTATAACACCTGTATGTTTTCTGACATTTATTTTTTAAGCTAAGTGCACCACTGTCATTCTACATTTTAATAGTGGGCGCTGCTGTCACAAATGCCATATCATTGTGTCTTGAATTATAAAAAAATTCAGTATAGAATGTGCAAATGTTCAAGTGTAATAGAGTCGTTATTGTATCAAGCATTAATGTGGTGAATTTTAATTGACAATCTCATAGTTAGTTTGCTAATTAGAATTGCCCTTTGTGATCTTTTAGATATAAACACACGTAACATATTACCTTGATGTAATCTTTGGCCATTTCTTTATTTTTACAGACAGAGACACTGAAAACAGGGCGTTGATAAAAACAACAAACACAAAACTTTCAGATTGAAATATGTCTGAAAGTGCAAAACTCAAAGAGTATCAGTTGAGTAATCCCGACAAAACAAGTGCCATGAGTGCGAGTACCGATTCTAGTAAAGATGAAAATTTTGAGCGAGGAAACTGGTCTCGAAAGCTGGATTTTGTTCTGTCCTGTTTATCGTATGCCGTCGGTCTGGGAAACGTATGGCGATTTCCATATGTTTGTTACAGAAATGGTGCAGGTAAGAGGCTACAGACAACTTAACCAAATTATGTCTTTGACAATTGAATTTGCTCACCTATGGAAAATGATTTAAAAAGTCATACAGTAAAACCTACTATAGCAACCACCTCTATATAAGGATTACCTGTTTATAAAGGGCAGTTTTTTTAAGTCCCTTGACTGCATACTTCAACTAAATTGAACCTGTGTATAAGGGTCACCTGCACATAAAGGTCAATATTTTCTGGTCCCTTGGGTGGCCCCTTTATACAGGTTTCACTGTATTTCTCAGAATCAGAAAATCGTTTGATCCTCCCCCCCTGTGAAATGGTTTAGGCCCTATTCAGTTTCTAATAATTAAATAACTTGACTACAAGAAATATCACAATGAAGTACAATTTACACCGATCATCTGGTAGGACATACAAGAAGTCAAATAAAGTGGTTTAGGTTGATCTATTAAAAATAATCAAAATTTCAGTTCAAAATGCATTTGTAAATTATTGGTCTGTAAAAACTGTATAAATGATTGATACACGTATCCATATAATATGGATTTTAATCTTTACTGTAGGGGTCAATACAATGCAGGGGTCAATTTAATGTAGGGATCAATATAATGCAGGGGTCAGTATAATGTCAGGATCAATTCAATACAGGGGTCAATTTAATGCAGGGGTCTATTTGATATAGTGGTCAATATAATGCAAGGGTCAAATTAATGTAGGGGTCAATATAATGCAGAGGTTTATTTGATAAAGTGGTCAGTATGATGTAGAGGTCAGTATGATGCAGGGGTCAATATAATGCAGAGGTCAGTATAATGCAGGGGTCAATGTAATGCAGGGGTTAATGTAATGCAGGGGCCAATAAAATGCAGGGGTCAATATAATACTGGGGTCAGTAAAATGTAGGGGTCATTATAATGTAGGGGTCAATATAATACTGGGGTCAGTATAATGCAGAGGTCAATATCAGTATAATGCTGAGGTCAATATAATGTAGAGGTTAATGTAATGCATGGGTCAGTATAATGCAGAGGTCAATAATATGCATGGGTCAGTATAATGGAGGGGTCAGTATAATGCAGGGGTCAGTATAATGCTGGGGTCAATATAATGCAGAGGTCAGTATATCAGTATAATGCAGAGGTCAATATAATGCTGGGGTCAATTTAATACAGAGGTCAATATAATGTAGAGGGTCATGTATAATGCAGAGGTCAGTATAATGCAGAGGTCAGTATAATGCAGAGGTCAATAAAATGCATGGGACAGTATAATGGAGGGGTCAGTATAATGCAAGGGTCAGTATAATGGAGGGGTCAGTATAATGCAAGGGTCAGTATAATGCAGAGGTCAGTATAATGCTGGGTTCGTATAATTCAGGGGTCACTGTAATAGATGGGTCAACAGTCATCAGTTTCCAGTTGTCACGCTGGACTAATAGCCTTGAAATATACTGTACTTATCCAAATGGAGGTCATGTCACTTGTCTAAAATTTCTCTTTATCAATTATCAATATTGTTTTATTATCGCTGTGTGTCTTATGCTTTTGGAGGTTATTGTGATTTCTTAACTGACTGTATATATTTCATGATACAGGTTTTTTTTTTATAAGTGCCATTTTACTGTATAACACTGTAACATCCGACAAGCTCTGAAAACCAGAGCCATCTACACTCTTTTAACTCAGTTGAAACACCAACACCAACCCTGCTGCCACTGAAAAGTGGTTTCTCATATTTTAAAAAAGAGATATTATCTAAAGGATTACTAAACTAAGTGGTTTTCAGAATGTGGTCTCAAAAGACAGTTGGACTTGTATAACAGTGGTCTCACAAGACAGATTGCCTTCTATGACAGTGGTCTCACAAGACAGGTGGCCTTCTGTTACAGTGGTCTCACAAGACAAATGACCTATGATTGGTCTCACAAGGCTGGTGGACTTCTAAGATAGTGGTCTCACCAGACATTGGTACTCTAGTATTTTGTATCAGTACTAGTGGTCTCACAAATCAGGTGGACTTCTGATATGACAGTGGACTTACAAGACAGGTGGACTTCTATTACGGTATGACAGTGGTCTCACAAGATAGGTGGACTTCTATTATGATAGTGGTCTTTCAAGACATTGGGACTCTAGTATTTTGTGACAGTACTAGTGGTCTCACAAATCAGGTGGACTTCTGTTATGACAGTGGACTTACAAGACAGGTGGACTTCTATTATGGTATGACAGTGGTCTCACAAGATAGGTTGACTTCTATTATGATAGTAGTCTTCACAAGACAGGTGGACTTTTATTATGACAGTGGTCTCACAAGACAGGTGAACTTCTATTATGACAGTGGTCTCACAAGACAGGTGAACTTCTATTATGACAGTGGTCTCACAAGACAGGTGGACTTCTGTTATGACATTGGTCTCACAAGACAGGTGAACTTCTATTATGACAGTGGTCTCACAAGACAGGTGAACTTCTATTATGACAGTGGTCTCACAAGACAGGTGGACTTCTGTTATGACATTGGTCTCACAAGACAGGTGGACTTCTATGACAGTGTGGGACCATTTTAGGGTTGAAATTATTTTACCAGTAGACTTTTTATGGAAAAGTTTTTAAAAATTATCCTTTGAGTTGCTGATCTAAGTTTCTGAAATTATATAATAGGTCATTTTTCTTTAACTATGCTAGACGCTCATGTGAGTCTTTCTGATTTGGAATATTTTACATTTGTACGAATGTAATTTGTCATATTCTGATGGACTTGGGAGATGCGAAAATATCCATATCGGTACTTCTTTATTGTACTTATACCAGGCTCCTGAACAACTGTATATCGGTTCACTGAAATTCTTTCAGTGGAACTGGAGTTGAACTTCACCATCGTACAACAATATTAGACATGCAGTTGTCAGTGTATTAGAATACTTCTGACAGACTTTATTTTGATCATTGCGCTCACATTTCCATTCATAAAAATAACCTGCCCACGATCTTTTTATAATTCATGAAAAAGAAAATCACTCTGTCTGCACTATTTAACTTTCGATTATCAGATCAACGTCAAATTTTCATGGTGTCTTTTAAGCAAATTATATCTTAATGGTGGGAAATTATCACTAACAGCATAGCGGAGATGTCTTGCATTCTTCATTATTACGGTGTATGTAATGTCAGTTGAATTACACAGTGTTAACAGAGATTTTCCATGTGTAGATGACATTTTGTTGATATTTCGTGCACACACTGATGCAGAGCAAAGTTGCCAAAAACCCTGTAAAATGACTGATTCATTGTCTAGTTATTTTCATGTTTTCACCACCTCTGTGAAAATCCAAGACTAAAATTGTGAAGATACAATGTAGATTAACCTATAATAAATCATTGGTATACAGTGTACATGCAAGACTGTTTGTGTTAGAATGTATAAACTATGCTTCCATGCATCATGTGTTGATATGCAATTTTAGGTCACCTAAGCCAAAGGCTCAAGTGACCTAAAGTCACTTAGATATAGCAATTTATATCGGTCGGTCCTTGTCCTCCGTAAACTTTTACATTTTGAACTTGAACAGGAAAGTGCTAATAGGATTGGAATGAAATTTTACAGAAATGTTCAGTCCCTTTCCCTGATCAAATTGAATGTTGTTATTTTTCCCCATTGGTTTTAAAACCCAAGGTGACCACCATGGTAGTCATCTTAAAAAAAAAAAAAACTTTAATGAAGTTAAACTGAAAAATTAAACAAGGATCTGCAAAAAAAAAATAATAATGATAATAATAAATATTGACAAAGCAGGTGTCTATTTTGGATGTTGTTTCCTGTTTCAATGACTTAGACATGTCCAAATGTGTCTTTAGTGGTGAATGAGTTAAAAAGGTTTGTCATATTTTGGCTTTTATCTCGAAAATAAATAAGGAGTCAGTGTAAGAAGCATTTTAAATGTTGAAGAAAAAATCAAAGCTCTACTAAAACGTCAATCATTCAATATTTTCTGATTTTTTTATGAAGTGAAATGTGTCATGTTCTCAAGTTTGTGGAAAATTGTCCTGCCTTTGACAGGAATTTTAGAGATAAAAAATTTATGTAGTCCATAAAATTAAGATCATTGGAGATTTTCTTTAACACACGCGTATAGTCTCAAGTGATCAGTTGGTTTTAATTCATATGAGATTTTTCCTAAGAGGATTTAAATAGGTACATGTATGATATTTTGAATATAGACCCTTTAGCAGTAAGTGTGGTCCTGTGACTTTGCTAGTCTTCAGGTTGGCAAAATGATACAGATACCCGCAAATGCATAGACGTCGTTATAGTAACTGATTGTTTCTTGATGTAATTTTCCGGGAATCTGTATCATTTTGCCAACCGGAAGACTGGTAAAGTCACTGGACCGCACTTACTGCTAAAGGGTCTATAGGATCATGATCAGTCAGTCTCATTTGAGATTCAATTTATAACACACTCATTACCATTACATTTTAAATATGCTTGACATTTTATCATATTTATATTCAGTAGAACTTCGATGAGTCAAATTTCTCTATGTTTCGAACTAGTCACAAAGTCCAGAATAATTTTGGTATTTAACGCTATTTATAAATGTTTTATAATTCAAATTTTTATGAGTCGAATTTCTCGATGTTTCAAATAAATTTTTGGGCCCATTTCTATAAAAACAACGAAAATTCCTATTTATAATTCGAAGTCAAAATTTGCATGTATATGAAATCGCCCCATAATAATTTTTCTCCTCATAAACACTCAATGTTTTAATTTCACGAAAAATTTAGTTAAATTTAGCACAAATTATTGATCATAATGACCATATATGTCTTAAATGGTTTCAAAGCAATCATATACATGTACACCTAGCTTATAGAACCTGTGAAACTAAAAATGTATGGTTCTCATTTACCATCCATGAGTCGAAGTCCTGATGTTTCGAACTTTTCCAGGTGGTCCCTTGAACTTCGACTCATCGACTCATCGAAGTTCTGCTGTATATGTGACTTACATGCGGGTGTGTGTGTATGATTATGTAATTTGCACCAGGGGTTTATACATATGTTGGCTTAATGTGGAGGTCCATGTATGTGTGTGTGTGCCCATATCAGTTACTGTGTAAACAACAGTATAGAAATGTGCCTAAAGACACATGTCACAATTCATCATTTTTATGAAGTACACATGGTCATATCAAATCTGATTATGTCTTCATACATCATAATGTTGAAAGAATTCACAGTTGCACATGAGAAATACCAGGATTCAGTGCTGATCGGTCAGAGCAATGTTCTCTCAGTCAAGAGTAAACAGCTGTTGTGTCAGTAAATAGCCATTGTGCCAGTAAATAGCTATTGCATCATTAAACAGCTATTTTGTCAGGATTAACAGTTATGACAGTAAACAGCCATTGCATCATGAAAGTAGCTATTGTGCTGATAAACTTCTGCATCAGTAAACAACTAATATGTTAATAAATTGCTATTATGTAAGTAAATGACTTATGTATATATGTATATACATGTATATATCACTAAATAGTTATTTTGTCAGTAAATAACTGACTAACATGTTGGTAAATAACCATTATGTCAGTAAAGATTTATGTCAGTAAGCAGCTATTGTGCCAGTAAACAGCTATTATGTCAGTAACCAGCTGTTGTGTCAATAAATTGCTATTGTGTCAGTAATCAGTTATTGTATCAGTATTAAGTCAGTAAACAGCTATTGTGTCAGTATTGTGTTGGAACATCTATTGTGTGAGTAAGCAGCTATTGTGTTTGTAAAACAGCTATAATGTCAGTAAGCTGTTATTGTGTCAGTAAGCAGCTAATGTGTCAGTAAGCTGTTATTGTGTCAGTAAGCAGCTATTGTGTCAGTAAGCAGCTATTGTGTCAGTAAGTGGCTGTTGTGTTAATAAACAGCTATTGTGTTTGTAAAACAGCTATAGTGTCAGTAAAACAGCTATAGTGTCAGTAAACAGCGATAGTGTCAGTAAGCTGTTATTGTGTCAGTAAGCAGCTATTGTGTCAATAAGCAGCTATTGTGTCAGTAAATAGCTATTATGTCAGTAAAATAGCTATTGTGTCAGTAAAAAGCTATAGTGTCAGTAAGCCACTGTTTTGTCAGTAAACAACTATTTATATAAGTATTATATCAGTATTGTGTCATTAAACAGCTATTGTGTCAGTATTATGTCAGTGAACAGCTATTGTGTCAGTACATAGCTACAATATAATATGTTAAGAAACAACTATTGTGTCAGTAAATAGCTATAATATTGTATGTCAATAAACAGCTATTATGTCAGTGAAAAGTTTTTTTTCTCGATTTATAGTTATTGTTGGTAAATAGCACTTGGTCTCTACTATTGTTATAATATATATAGTACGGTAGTTAGTAATTTAGTAAATGTAAATATTTATACTTAATATTTGATTAGCCATCAACAGATCAGTGAAATCAGCATCATTCTCGTTGAATAATTGCTGTTGTAATAAATAATGTCAAAACTAGTAATAATAAAATAGATAAGAATGATAAAATAAAAATTGCTTGTATCTGTCAACATATTTCATTTTATTCCCTGGTCTTTGTTCGTTAATTATCATCATTTCCATTCATTTATATGATGTGGCGTGTTACTTAACTTTATACCATATCGTTAATCGGTGATTTACACCACATCAGCTGATAAGGCAGTAATGAGGCACCGCTAATGAGGCACTGCTGTGTTCAATGGTTATACTATTGAAAGCAATAAATGCCTGCTGTAAAGGTGAGAAGAAATGCAAGTAATTACACAGAGAATGTGACCCAAGTTCTCTTTTGACTTCCATGTGACTTCAGTAGAGAGAGTTTGGGTTCTGTCTAAACCGGATGATAACTACAGCACTGGCATTCTGAAGCTGCAGATGTGTGTCAGAACCGATTAATATAGATGAAGCTAATGTTAGATTGACAGACTGATAGTGAAGCTGAGTAAATATATATATTTCAGTTCTAGAAAAAGTAGATCAGTAAAAGTTTAATGTACTGGAGCAGTTCTGTATGTTGTATTTAGGTCAGATTTTCTGGATGAATGTAGGTCAATTGTGTGGATTACATACAGGTTTATGTAGGATTTTTGTAAGGTTTATATAGGCTGTATGTAGGTCACTTGTGTAGGTTGTATGTAAGGTTTATATAGGCTGTATGTAGGTCACTTGTGTAGGTTGTATGTAAGGTTTATATAGGCTGTATGTAGGTCACTTGTGTAGGTTGTATGTAAGGTTTATATAGGCTGTATGTAGGTCACTTGTGTAGGTTGTATGTAGGATTAATAGGCTGTATGTAGGTCACTGTGTAGGTTGTATGTAAGATTTATATTGGCTGTATATAGGTCACTTGTGTAGGTTGCTGTATGTAGGCTGTATTAGGTCATAGGCTGTATGTAGGTATATAGGCTGTATGTAGGGTGTAGGTTATGTAAGGTTTATATAGGCTGTATGTATGCTTGTTAGGTGTAAGGTTTATATGCTGTATGTAGGTCACTTGTGTAGGTTGTATGTAAGGTTTATATAGGCTGTATATATGCTTTGTGTAAGCTATATGCAGGTCACTTGTGCTGGCTGTATATAGATCAATATACACTGTATGTAGATTTATATTGGCTGTATATAGGTCACTTGTGTAGGCTGTATGTAAGGTTTATATAGGCTGTATGTTAGTAGAGGGGGATACGGAAATATATGGGGTCCATTATAAAAAGTTATATTGGGCGAGGCGAAGCCACAGGGGGATGTAAGCTATATCTATCGAGTAGATTTTTATATACATTGAGTAGCTGATGGATACACAATAATGTAGGGTTTATTTAGACCAATCAAAATCCAAGAAATTACCCATAGACGGGATAAAGGTTCATATGCTTTGTGTAAGCTATATGCAGGTCACTTGTGTGGGCCGTATATATATTTATATTGGCTGTATATAGGTCACTTGTGTATGTAAATAGGTTTATATTGGCTGTATATAGGTCACTTGTGTAGGCTGTAAATAGGGTTCTATAGGCTATATGTAGGTCACTTGTGTAGGCTGTATGTAGGTTTATATGCTTTGTGTAAGCTAAATTCAAGTCACTTGTGTGGGCTTTATATAGGTCTGTGTACAAAGTAGGTTTAAATTGGCTGTATATAGGTCACTTGTGTAAGCTATATGAAGGTTTATATAAGCTGTAATATGTAGGTCACTTGTGTAGGCTGTATGTAGTTTTATATGCTTTGTGTAGGCTATATGCAGGTTGATGTGCGGGACACTTATGTAGGATATATGCCGCTTTGTGTAGGCTGATCATTTTAGTACCATTTGTGTACAAATCGATCTCTATATAAAGATCACCTCCCTATTATTATGTCCTTAAGGGGGACAATACAAGTTTACAAGTTACAAGTTACAAGTTTCACTGTATATAGGATGAATAAGTTTGAATATATTTGAGAGGCAACAAATTAAATATATATATATATATATATATATATATATATATATATATATATAGCTATAGGATGTAACAAGGTTTGATAAATAGGATATAACAAGGCTACATACATAAGGTGTAATAATCCTGGATATTTAGGCTGTAACAAGGCTGGATATAGGTTGTAACAAGGTTGGATATAGGATGTAACAAGGCTGGATATACAAAAATGTATAGGATGTAAAAAGGCTAGATAAAGGATGTAAAAAGGATGTAACAAGGCTGAATATATAGGATGTAACAAGGCTAGATATAGGTTGTAACAAGGCTGAATATATAGGCTGTAAGAAGGCAGGATATAGGTTGTAACAAGGCTGAATAAAGGATGCAACAAGACTAGATATATAGGATGTAACAAGGCTGGATATAGGATGTAACAAGGATATGTATATATATATATATATATATATATATATATGATTTAACAGGACTGGATATATAGCATATAACTAGGCTGGCTGTTAAGGATAAAGCTAGACTGTCACGTATGCATATAGATTGGCCTTTTGTACATATATATTTATGTGTTATATAACAATAATATATAATTTATGTCATAACTAGGTTAGGTTTTCTGTGTGGTCCTTGTCAAGATATCAAATTATAAAATTTTCAGATTTACAAAGACATAAATAATGTGATGATGGCTCCCATAATATTCCCTCTGCTGTGAGATCAAATTCACTTTTTTTTTAGTTGTGCATCATCTTTAAATGGATTTATCAAGTGTTGTAAACATTTTCAAAGACTTGGCATGTAAAGCTGATGATATGATATATTTGGCATAACTAAAAATAGCATTTCCTTCTTAGACCTATCCTACTTTTATGTGATGGATATTTACATAGATTCTGTATATTTACATTAATAGAGATATCGCTTCTCCATCAAGACTTACAGATGCTGCCTGTTTAATCTACATTTTTGTACCTTTGACCTATTTATTTCTGTTACATGTAGTATAATTTCGGGAGGGGAGAGTTATGCTTATGGTTTCTCTGTATTTCATAAAAATACAATATAAAGCAAATTTTGGTACGCTTGACACTGGAGAGGTCTAAATTAATTGTAATGAGAGTCGCAAACATGTAGATGAACGCTCTCATTTAACTAAAAGATATACATATTTTGTCCGATTCACATAGGATAGCGGGGCGGAGTAACCTTTTGATTATCATACGGTTAGTTATAATCACTTTTCGAATATGACAAGCTGGCCTTTATTCCTCTCTTATGTATGGTGACAAGTAGGAACGATTACTCTAGTCAGTGTAATTTTTAATGTTAGGATTTATTACCTAAAATTTAAAACTCGTCCAGGTCAAGAAAGGGTTCACAAGACTCAACCTCGTCAGGTTCTATGATTTTAGTATACCAACAAAATGCACACACAATCACTTACAAACATTCACTTACAATATGCAGAAAGTGAGAGAATTGACTCTTTGAGAAACCATTAAGAACAATTTATTCACAAGATTTTATTTTCAAATTTACCAATTAAATATGAACTTCTTATCCAGGTCATATTAAGTAACTATTTACCACCTTATTCAAAATCAAATCATAACAGTTATAAGGGTACATGTATTGCTTCAAGACCTATGCATCTGTTTTTATGAGATTTGTACAAATATGTTTGTATCTTAAACTAATTAAGTAATATGTGTACTGGTTAGGAAGATATTTTCCAATTAAATAGAATTTGACATTTAAAATTAAATAGCTTCACAATATTTTACTCAACTGTAGTAAAAAAAGAATTTATTCAATTATAAATTCTACAATGTATGGTATTTATAAATGCTATTTCATCGAACCATGATTTTACAACACAAATCTGAACTATTAAAACAGTCAGCTTTCGGGAGTACATTATTTAATTAATAGATACAGCTTAATCAGAATCGTCTGAAATTTTTCAAAATTTCATCTAGATTGCTATTTAACCAAAATCTGGAAAAAAGATGAAACAGATCTTATTCCAGCAAGTTTCTCACCCACTGCCCCAGTCATTTTCCCCGGCATAGTACAACGAAAGACAAGATCAGTGGGATAGAAAATTACAAAGAATTCAAACTTAAAATGATTATTTCTCACAGATTTTTGTAGGTTTGTGTATTTAATGCTGGTAGGTCATCAAAATGCGTAGGTTTCGTCAATATATGCATTCCAAATGCCTTCAAATGGCGATCAATAGATAATTGTTCAGATTTATCCTTCCTTCGTAAATATCTGCTTGACCAATAGAATTAGCCAATGAAAATAGAAACAAGTGAGTTTGTATAACCATTTATATCACTCGAGTTGGTAGGGTGAATGTCATTAAGTGGTGGTCGTGAACGGACAGTGTCCTCAAATACATTATGAACATTAATCATTCGGATCTTAATTAACTCAAGAGGAAATTCTATTTGAAAAATAGATCCTGATACTATTTACTAGTACTGGTTTAGATCATAATGAATTTTCCTTTATTTCTATTTGCATGGTTTAAAATACATAAAACTATATAAAGGCAATATATTTACATATTTAATTATTTATGGACAGTCTGAAATACAAAAAAAAAAAAAAATTAATATACAATCAGAAAAAGGATATATATATACATATACAGTAAAACCTGTGTAATGGGGCCACCTAAGGGACCAGAAAATATTGACCTTAATGTGCATGTAACCCTTATGCACAGTTTCAAATTAGTTGAAATATGCAGTCAAAGGACTTAAAAAAACTGGCCTTTATAAACAGGTAATCCTTATATAGAGGTGGCTGCTATAGCAGGTTTTACTGTATATAATTCAGGGCTCGAAGTTACATGTAGCACTGGTCTGCTGGCCCATGGCTAGTCAATAAAAGGACAGTAAGGCCGATATTGTCTCATCTGTACTGGCCCCATTGTCCAGTAAAACTACAAGAAATAAGAGTATAAGTACTGTTTTCAATATTTGTTACACATAATATGTAAATCTTACAAAATAACCTATCTCATCTTTAGTACAAACTGAAAATATCCTGTATTGTCCTCACATTTATACAGTAAAACCTGCTTTAGCGATCACTTGTGTATAAAGACCACCTGGTCACAAAGACCGCTTTTTGCTGTCTCCAGTTGTACCATTTGTGTACAAATCAACCTCTATATAAAGACCACCTCACTTATAAAGACTGGTTTTCTTGTGTCCCTAAGGGGGTCTTTATATACAAGTTTCAGGGTAGTTGTATAGCTGGTTGTTCTTTATCAACATGTATCAAAAAATTCTCTGTTTCAAGTTATTTGTGATCCAGTAGAATTTGGATGGGGCCAGAAGATTAATGTACGATACTGGACTTGTCAGCTACTTGGCAAAAGCATTAAATTCAAGCCCTGATATAAATGTATATAAAGATACAAACATCTCTATAAAACATACAACTATACTATTCTGTTTGTAAGTGCGCATGTACTTTCATGTTTACACTGTAACAGACTTTCCACATCTTGACCTAATTGTACCGGTAGTACACTTAAGTCATGGTCAGTTTTATGTCAGATATAACAGAAATCAGATTTAGTAGCCTCACCAATGATGTTTGTAACAGAGATGCAAAACTCCTACATTAATTAATGTCATGGCTGATTTCTAGTATTCCAGGAATTAATTGATAATGTTTATTCAGGAGTGTTCGTTGGTGAACTTCTTTCACCTGATACATACAATTCCTTTCATATAATATGATTTACACTGCCTAGACAGTTCTTGGCTACCACCCTAAGGTATAAAATTAATATCAGACCTGTGTACGTGTTTTGTGGTCATTTAGAACTCTTCAGTCATATTTGTTGTGTGTTGTTGCTATTTTTTTTCACCCAGATGTCATAACCGAGCCATTGAGAATTTCTGTCAACTTTGAACGGTAGACCTTACAGAATGTGTTCATTTTGCCAGAGATAAAAAAACATGATAATTAATATGCTGTCATCATCTTATCCTCTGGTATTTTGTTGGTCAGGTTTTATTTATTTGTTTATGGTGCTTGAACTTGAATACCGGTCAGATTTTAAAATGTGGTGTATTGTACTTGAATCTTTAGAGCTGCAAGATTGCCAATTGATCTCGCAACCTATATGACCATATGTTACTAATGTACCCCTGACTGGAACTGGTACAATGGACTCTTCCGTAAATCAATGACTTAAGCCAGCCCAAGTGTTTCTTTAGGGGTAAATAAGTTAAAATGTGGTCTCAGAAGACAGATGGTCCTTTATGAAAGTTGTTCTGCAAGACAGGTTCCACTGCACTATTATGAGTGATTAATGAAATATTTTGTCTTTGAGGTGTGAACTAACTATATGGAGTGTCTCATTTTTGAAGTCAAATGACAAATACAGTATTCCCCAAAACCTTGACCCTCTTGTTGGTTAATACTCATTTTAGAACATCATAAATAGCACCGTTAAGATAATTTTTATTTTTATTATAAGAACATTTTTAGGTCACCTGAGCCAAAGGCTCAGGGTTACCTATTGCGATCGTCTTTTGTCTGTCGCCGTTTGTCGTTAACTTTTAGGCATTTTCGACTTCTTCTCAAGAACCAATGGGCAAATTTCAAATAAACTTGGCTGGGAGTATCCCCATGTGAGGCTGCATAAATTTTACAATTGAAAAGGGGCTAGGACCCATAGGGGCCTCAAAATGGACCAAAAAGGACCAAAACTTGGTGCATCTTTAAATATCAATGATAAGATGGCTTTCAAATTTTGTATGCATGATTGTAAAATCAATATCTACAAAGTTTGCAAAGGAAAATGAAATTTGCCCTTAAACGAGTCACTAGGGGCTGCTTCAGTAACGCAGGTTACAAATTGTTTAATAACTCAAAACTGATTGACATTTTGTATACAAAGATGTGATAGTTGTTAGGAATTATCTATTCTAAGGATCATTTTGACAAAATTTCATGGCAAACTTGACTGGAAATTTTTCTCAGGTGACCATTAAGGACCATTTGGCCTCTTGTTTTATATTGGTACAGTTGTAATCTTTTTTTTCTATTTGAAGATTTCATTTTAGTTGTATTCTATATTGTTCAGCATATCACAGGAGCATTTCTTATTTCACTTTTATTTTTGTCACAGGAGCATTTCTTATTCCACTTTTATCTTCATCACAGAGACATCCCTTATTTCACTTTTATTTTCATTACAGGGACATCCCTTATTCCACTTTTATTTTATCACAGGAGCATTTGTTATTTCACTTTTAATTTTCATTACAGGAGCATTCCTTATTCCTTTCTTGGTAATGCTGTTTATAACTGGTATACCACTGGTGTTCTTAGAGCTTTCCTTTGGTCAGTATGCTAGTTCAGGTGTTGTGTCGATATGGAAGGCCTCGCCATTGTTTTCAGGTAATATACAAGATAATATGAAAATGATTGTTAAAAAAAATTTACAAAAAATCAACATACGTAAGAAATGATGGAAATTAGACAAGAGATTTAAGTGTTTGTTGTGCTTTATATTTATTTCTTTGAAATTATGTAACTTAGACAACACATTTTGTTGGTCACATTAGTGTGTTAAAAATTACCTTGCACACTTTAAGAAAGATAGACATGTACACAATTTACAGTTACAGCTATTGGGTGATTTTGACATAAAACATTATAATAATTGATGATTTTATTTACACTTTGTGGTATCAACACACGGGTTATGATCGTCAATATATATATATTTTTTTTCAGGTGTCGGATGGGCGATGTTCCTGGTGTCGGTGCTGATCTGCGTATATTACAACATGATCATTGCGTACACGTTGTATTACTTATTCGCATCATTTGCTGCCATGCTTCCGTGGGCCGAGTGTGGGGATTGGGCCACAGAAGGTTTTTACTCTTTTTCTTTTTTTGTTTTTAACCAAATCTGTTTAGTAATAAATTTACCCCATTACTACATGATTAATTTTGTGTAGAGGTCATTGTTTTAGGGTTAAATATAAAAAAAAAAATTTTTTTTAATTTTTAGCTATTGAATACTTAATAGCCATTTTGACAAGTAATATAATACTTTTTAATTGAGTTGGTGATATACAAAATTGAATACCTAGGAAGCAGTTCCAATCAGAAAAAACACAAAAAATTAAGTCCTGATATACTACTGTAAATCGGGATATTTTGGCCAATTTGGCCTTCCTAAAGTGGCCAAAATTAAACCATCCAAAATATGTACATACAATGTACATACTGAACTCCCTCCTAGGTATTCAACCTTGCGCGTCACCAACTTCATTAAAATGTTTGATACTGTCTGTCAAAATGTTTATAATCTACATGTATTTTGAAAGTTGACAGAGTAGTACTCTTCATTGATTTGACATAAGGCATATCTATGTTCATTTGTGCATAACAGTCTTGTCCAGGACATTCCTCAAGTGCATTAAGGTACGCATGTCCTGTTTGGATCAAGATGGATTAATCAGCTACTTAAAAATTACATAGAATCTTTAAACATTTAACAGATCATTTCAGATGTTATAAACTTTTGCTCAAATTAGTATGACATAGATCATTGATCCTGTACATGTTGATGGACATTCATTTCCAATTATACAAGATTTTTGACAAATGCCTTAGTTCGTTCTGGTTACAACTTTTTTAAAGTGCTATTTGGATATTGTATATATATAAAGTTTTTATAAACTAGGACCACCACACATGCAGACACAACACAGGGCTAAACGCATATGTACAATACCAGTAGTTAAACAAGGGAATAAATTGTTGTAATTTATGTTGGACCTTGTCCGTTTATTACAACTATGGGTGCAAGATGTGAAGCTAATCTCTTGTTCCCATGATCCTCAGTTAGGCTCTGAATGCTTAAAACTTCCAAACATTTGATATTAATTGCTCTGTCACCAAATGCTCGACATGACACCTTTTTTGCAAACTTTTCCATTATGATGTCACAATATCATTTGTGTGATAATGGCATCACAATCAAATGATGTCCAAAAAAGCACAGAGATTCCGAAGTGTCAGACATGTGGTGATAGGTCAAATGTTTTTTGGTCCATGGTCTTGTGCTAGTGTTTGGTTATGGGTCTGCAGTTCTAGCTCACAGCGCGACAAGGAGCCTATATGATGGGCATGATTTAGATAGCTGTACAAATTAGCACACTCATAAGAAACTGTGTGTAGGTATCGCCTATAGCAAGAACTTGAAAAATGTTTTTGAGATTCAGGGATTAATATCATTAACATGCGGGTTCTGTAAAAGGACACATTCCCAATGCAAAATTTACTAAAAAATTTTCTCCCAATTTTGAGCAAAAATTTCCCAATTATGTTCACCATGTCATTCACATTCAGTATTAAATAATAAAAAAAGAACTTAGTATATACATGAATGGCACTTTGAAGTCTTAAGATGAAAACAATGTTGTCAATTAAATAAGACAAGCTAAATAAATCACAAGTTTTGTGTCTTTATTCTTATGACTTAAATTTCCATAGTACCCCCCCCCCCCAATTTGGGCCATTGCGACATAAAATTCCCAATTGGAAGGGTGCAGGACTCTGCCCAAAAAGGGTCTATTAACCTCTGACATTTGAACTACTGAGCATATCAGTCAGTTGTGTGTTTTCATGATGTTTTTCA
Source organism: Atrina japonica (assembly GCA_030159075.1). Lineage (NCBI taxonomy): Eukaryota > Metazoa > Mollusca > Bivalvia > Pterioida > Pinnidae > Atrina > Atrina japonica. The sequence continues at coordinate 632,731 of BROG01000088.1, read as the reverse complement.
ATTCATCATGTACTCTTCTGATTATCCTAAAACAACTTTAATCCTTCAAGTGTACATGACCATTCTTTATAATTAAACTGGTAATCAGAGGAGATACGTCCTGATCCAATACATGATATTCAGTCATTACTGGTTATAGATCATTGTTTTGCACTAAGACATCCAGGGTGATTAAGTCAAGAAACAAATGTAATTGTCAAATTAATATTCAGAAAACACTGTCAGTTTCACACACACAGTTTTGCAGGAAGATCAATAACACCGTAAAACTAATACTTACTGATTAGTTTCTGTGGGGAAAATTTGAAAATGACTGCATGGAGCCGGAAAATTTAGAACAAATTTAGTACATTCCTTTGTCATTTGTCCAATATTGCCAGCTTTGTGGAAAGCTTCTGTTAAGTCTATTTATGTTTAATAGCTGTGCTCAAAGTCAGAAGCTTTAGCTATCTCAGACAGAAATAGATATATTCACCTTGGCATTTTGATTATAGTTAGGACCCTGTAATAAAGATGCCAGTGTTCTGTAGTAATCATTTCATTTGTTGGTCTCCCTGGCAACAAGTTTTTAATGTGACATGGTATTTTAAAGGTGCTTTTTCGTCAAATTATTTCTAATTCTATCCATTACTTTTTTAACCATGAAAATTCTCTTTTGTGTCAAAAATGTCATTTGTTGCATTGCTTTAACAATTACATCCCCCTTTCAAATACACAGGGTTGAAAATAGCTATACAGTGGAACTTGTCTTGAGAGACCACTCTCAATAAAGTTCACCTGTCTTCTGACACCACATTCTTAAATCCACATTGTTAAATAATCCTTTAGATAAAGCCTCTTTTTAGAGACCACCTGTCTTGAGAGACCACATTTACGTGGCAGAGGGTGTGGTCTCTTAAGACAGATTCCACTATATAGGCTGTAGTGTGAAGGACACTTTGCATTCTATATATAGACCTTATTTATGTAAATGTTTTTGGTGAATTTTCAAGTATAAATACATACTTTTTGTTTAATTTTTTAGCCTGCAGTAAAACTTCAAGACTTCAGATTCAGAATTGCACAGACCACGGTGGCAGTTGGTGCAACAGTACTTGTTATAATCTGGGTGACCTTGACAATCAAACCCTCTATAATCTGATGCCATTTTGTAACAACATAACAACAAAAATAAAATCGCCAAGTGACGAGTATTTCCAGTAAGTATTATTTTTACATTTAAGAATACTCAGGCTGTCAGTCGGTAGCGCGCTCGACTCTGGATCGTGAGGTCGTGAGTTCGAGTCCCGCCGGCGGCAGGTTGTTTTCCTGTCTTTCGAATGAGACAGTAAAAACTAGAGGTCCCGTGTCACAGTAGGTGTCGGCACATTAAAGAACCCTCACTGCTCAATGGCCGTAGGTGCCGAGCATAGGCCAAAATTTGAAACCCTTCACCAGCATTTGGTGACGTCTCCATATGAGTGAAATATTTTTGAGTAGGACGTTAAACAACAATAAATAAACAAACAAAAACTCAGGCTGTCATTTGTTGAAATTGTAAATCAAATAGTTTTTGTTATAGAAAAATTGGTATACCTAGCTACTGTCAAACTGGAATAAATCTTTTATATAAACAGTCTGTTACTTGGAGAAAAATATATACATTTGTATACTCTATGTACGTATGTTCATCCCCCACCAAATAAAAAAACAACCACAACAGCAGAAAACAAAATAACAAACAAGCAGGATTAAAACACACAAATGATAAACCCCTAAAATATATGTTGTATACAATTTCTTGACAGTCTCTCTCTCTCTCTCTCTCTCTCTCTCTCTCTCTCTCTCTCTCTCTCTCTCTCTCTCTTCGTCACATATATATTTTTGTACTCTGAATACATTATTTTAAACAAGATATTTTGCCCATACATCATTCTTGTACAGAAAATAGGCAGTGACCATTAGATCTGGATAACTATATTATATGAAATGTCCTGAATTCATCACAACTCATTGGTTGATTCTAACAATTTACAGCAAAAGTGTGCTGGAGATTACTTCAGGGGTGGATTCAATGGGGACCATACGTTGGGAACTTGCTGCATGCCTGCTCTTAGCTTGGATCATGGTAGTTCTGTGTTTGGCCAAGGGAATCAAAACCTCAGGAAAGGTAAGCATATTTCCCTACAAAACTTGTGTTGATGATCTTAAGATTAATAGTTGGAGAAAATAAAGTGAATTTTGAATTGTGAATTTGTAAGCAACAACTGTTCTAAAATGCCAATCTAGAATGAAAATGTCAGTTAAGTAGCATGAGTGATGTCCATACCTTTGATCTCAGGAAAGATCTACGATAATCTCTGTCAGACTTATACAGAGCACATTTAGAGCACTTACTCCATTTCCATGTCTAAGGTCTCTACGGAATGCCTTGGTGACCCCTTGTATATAAAGACTCCCTGTATTATGGGATCATATTCCAGACAACCTAATGATATTTCCTATGTAACGGATCTGTGACTTGAAATAACATTTGATATTTTTGTTTTGATTTTGTGTCACAATAACTGAATTTTACTGATGGTGTTTCAGGCTGTCTATTTTACTGCATTTTTCCCATACATCGTCCTTCTGATCCTACTAGTCCGAGGCCTCACTTTGCCGGGATCTGTCGATGGTATAATATACTACCTGACCCCACAATGGGACAAACTAGGTACAGCCAAGGTAGGTTTATTTTACATGTTGTTTCTGTATTTGCTTTGTTGTAGGAGAAAAGTCACAAAAATGACCGTCAGCTGTCTGAAGTGTTAAAATCAGTGAGAAATGCCTTAATTTTTTACCAGGGCATTGTTTCATAAAGGTCAGAAAATTTATGATTACAGATTAGTTTTATTACGACCATTCACTGACATCGTTTACGACCGTTTCATAAAGCAAGTCAGAATTTCTTACGACAACCGATTATTTAGTATGTAGAATGTAAAAATTAAAAAATATTTTTGTATTGTTCAATGAATAGAAAAAGTGGAATGAATTATAGGAGAGTCAATAATGATGATTGTCTTGTGGGGGGAAAAGGCAAGATCAGTACCTTATCTTGAAATATTTAATTCACGATGTGTGTGATCCCTTATACATTCCCTAATTTACAAAATCAAAGGGAGGTAACTGGTATGTCTGTATTGGAAGATGCTAGGTTTTCCTACCAGTCTTATTGACATCTAATTCATCAAACAAAGTAATGTAGTCTGTCATTTCAAATATTTTCTTAAAATATTTCACGTGATCTTGATGCAAACAAGAAAGATTTCGGATTTACGACTGCCTAGACCCAGTTGGAAATTACTGACTAAATTTTGTCGTGAATCAGTAATCGGAAACTTATATGAAAGGGACGGTAATCGGTAATCGTATTACTGGGTTTAAGACTTTTTTCCTGCTTTACAACCTTTTATGAAACAATGCCCAGGAGTCGCAATCTGGGATCTTCCGCTTTACGAATTGAATGCTCTTACCAATAGACAGCCAAAGTGGTTTCTTGACAATGGGCATAAAACCAAGAATTGTTTTAAGTAGAAAAAAAACAAGTAGATTCAGAATATATGTATGGTATTACTGACCAGTGTATTACATATTAAGTGTTGTATAATAAGAAATACAGCACTTACAGAAGAAAATTTGAAAATTTCCAGGTGTACAAAAGTTTTCTTCATGATCAATATGCTTTGTTTTTGTTTTACCTGGAATTGTAATATACGACATTTACTTTCTTTTACATTTTACTTCATAACCATCCAATGTTACACTACAACAGTGTAAACATCAATAAAACAATATGTACATGAAATGACATGACATGACACATTTTAAAATTTTGGGTCTACTACTTTCTTAGGTGTGTGGATTGGTCACTACAAACAAATCTGGGTTTGTTATAGGTTTTTCTTCTTGCCTGATGTGTTTATTTTAACTTATCAACTCTATATCTCCAGGTTGATATCATATGGCTGGTGTTTATTACACATACGAGGGGGACATTGTTATTTTTCATGTTTTCAGACATTTGAACATATGTAGATTTCAAAAATATAATATGAGAATGGGTACAGATGAGTGCAGGGAAGATGGTTTTCCATTTTCACGAAATAGTGGAGTCAGACTTCAAAAAAATGAAATCGCACTAAAAACCGAAAAGTTACGGATTCAATTTACATTTTTCATATGTGACAACTATATAATTTTCTCTAAAGGTCAAAATGATTTATATATGTTTAAAAAAATTATTGTAATACATGTTATTTCAACAAAAAATTAAAGTATCTGTATTTTTTATTCACAAATGTAGTTATCATAGACGGTAAATATTTCAATTTGTCTGGTGATTTGAATATATTAGCTTGACCCCCGTATATTTGTTGTGAGCTAAACCTGCCAGTTGAAATTTTGTGAAAAAAAAATTACTGGTAATTCATTTTCTGGATGCCTATCTCGTTAAATGAAATCAAGTTGACCATTGAATGCATAACATTCAGGGCATAATTTATAAAAACGAAACACACAGAAATAGAAGCTTGCAATTGATTAATAAAAAATAAATGCAAAACTCACAATACAAAATGGCGATTGGTTGTGAAGCAAGCTAGGCGAGAAAAAAAAATAGCTGAAGCAAATACAAATGTTTGCACAAAAAAATCAGACTATATAATTTATTGACGATTTTTATGAAGACTGGAGTAATATTTAGTGGGTTTTGTACCTGAAGTGCTGACCTTGTTGGAGTATATACAATAAATTAGGAGTTTTTCACAGTATGTTTTTCTAGAAAGTCTCTGATGCTTATAAATGTTTTCTTACTTAAATAGTCCATAATACATACAAATCACAGAAAAAAAATAACGGATTTTACCTGATGCAAAAAAAGAATTTAGTTCTGAAAGAAACAAAACGGAAAACCATCTTCTCTATGAGTGCAACTCTTTTTGTTTCACACACTAAAATCAATAAAACTAGCACTACAGCCTGAATTCCTTGTTTTCTTGCATTTTATTTGTTATGTCATAAGGACCAATGTCTAAGCTGCTGGCTAATATAAAACCACTGCAGTTTGATCAGTTCCTGTTCTTTATACATTATATCATAGCACCTGTTGCCACGTTAGACTATAGTATAACAGGTTAAACATGTAGTAGCTAAGGATGTTACCTTTGCCTCTTATTTTGTCCATTATCATCTTGATGTACATCGTACTGGTCTCCAAGGAAACATCACCATGGGAATTGATTACAGAGATGAATTCTAATTTTGTCCAAGATTTGATTGGCATGGTATTATGTAAACATGGGAACAAGTATCACCGACCAACATATATCGTTAGGGTTTGCACATGTTGTAATTATGGCCAGTAATTATACATATCTTGCATAGCATTAATCGTTCCTGGCACAGTTTTCGTCTCTAGGGAAATCGCTTGCCTTCATTATAGGTATGCCAAAGAAAAATCCTGAATGCTAGTACAGGGCTTGATTGTAACAAAGCATCAAAAAATCTACTCACCCCCTCAAATTTCTACAAGCCCACACATAACTCAAAAGAAATAATTGTATGATATAATTATTTAGATCAAATAACAAACGATAACATGTAAGGACAAGACAGGATATTTTCGGTTTGTATTAAAGATGAGATAGATTATTTTGTAAGATTAACTTATTATGTGTAACAATTATTGAAAACAGCACTTACACTCTATCTTTATATTTTACTAGACAATGGGGCCAGTACAAATGAGAAATCTTCTGGTCCACACTTTCATTTACTGGCCACAGGTCAGTGGACAAGTGCTAATTTTAAGGCCAGTAGTAAAACAGTTAGATTGAGAAATCTTATCGTCAGGTGCTTGTGATCTTTTATTTATTTATTTTTTTAAGATCAACATTTATAGTACTGTAACTTATCATTTATTGAATCTGTCTGTCAACTAGGGCCTAATCATTTTCGTGACTACATGTCTAATCAATTAGTGTTTTAATTAACCTCAGCACCAACCTATCACATTTCTGTTTATTAATAAAACTACTGGTAGGTCAATACATCTCAGGTCATTATGTGCCCGATTCTTGCATACAGACAAGACATACACACATACGTGCACACACACACACACACACACACACACACAAACATGCACACACACACACACACACACACACAAACTTACAAACATGCACACAAACATGCACACACACACACACACACACACAAACTTACAAACATGCACACACATCAAGGTTTGTCTGGTTGTTCAGGACAAGTTCTTTTTGTGTTTGAACAAGTAGACAAGTGAATTGTTGAAGACAAAAATTAATTCAATTAAGATTTTCCAAATTTGCATCAATAATAAATTGATAAAGATTATGTATAAATAGATAGATAAATGACACCCACCCATCCTATACATATTATAATGGTAACAACAAGCTATGATAATATTGTCAGTAGCTGTAGGTAAACTTGATACCTAGGTTCACTACCTGGGAACACCAGCTAAGACTGTGAGGAGATTTTGTTGTGCCTACTCCAAAAACTAATGAAATTATGTGATACATAAAATTTTTATCTCATCAGTCCCTCAAAAACACTGGACTCTTCTGTTAATCAATGACTTAGACCAGTCCAAATCTGTCTTTAAGGTGGAAGGAGTTAAACAGAAATTTGTAAAATTCTATGAAAGAGAGAGATCCACTGATTGCATGATAAGAGTGTGTGTAATGAATTTAGACTCATTTATTTATCGTATATTTTTGCCATGTTTCATATATTTCCTGTTTATCTCCTACATGTGTCAGTAAACAAGTTTTCAATTTTCCTTGGCCTGTTGCAGGTGTGGGGAGATGCTGCAGTACAAATATTTTTTTCCTTGTCTCCTTGTTGGGGTGGACTGATAACTTTGGCTAGTTACAACAAATTCCATAATAATTGTTTCATGTAAGTATATATGCCAACAAACAGTGAGTGGTCAGTTCTATTAAAAATCGGATGCATCCCATGATTTGACATTTTTGTTTTGTTTTATTAAAACATCAAGAGAGCATGCTGTCATAGGGGGGAAATGTTGTTGGTTTACATGCAGAGTGCATTATTTCAGGGATTTTCCTAGTAGGCAATTTTTGGGTCCAGTTTATAGAACCCATTCCAAATGCTTGTATTTTGCCTTTAAAATGTACAAAACTCCCAATTTGGAATTTCAAAATAAAGAATGAAGTATTTTCAAACAAATGTCTCAAATGAAGTTTTACTACTTTAGTTAAAAAGTTGTATATAATTTTTTGGGCCCTGGACCCTGAATTAAGGAGGTAGGAAAATCCCTGTACTTTATACATAAATTATTAGGAGATTTTGGTGTGAAATCTGAAAAATACAGTGCTTAAATTGTAAAAAAAAAGGGAGATAACTGTAATATTCCAAACAAGATTGATATTTGGTAAAACAGTCAGACAGCATGCATCCCTTGCTTTGCCTATGCAGATAATGGCTACCCTTGCAGAGATCAACAAGTCGGATAGAAATACAGTGGAACCTGTCTTGAAGGACCACTCTCATGAAAGACCACCTGTCTTCTGAGACCACACTCTGAAAAACCACAACCTCTTTAGAGATACCACCTGTCTTGAGAGACCACATTTCAGTGGCAGATGGGGTAGTCTCTCAAGACTGGTTCCACTGTTCAAACCATCAGATCATCATAATATTTGTGTGTCACAGCTCTGACATTTATGTCAAAGTGGAAACTTCTGGGACATTTATCTCAATTTTCCTTTTCTTAAGGACTCTTGCACTTTTTTCTGAAATAAAAAAAAAGTTTGAAAACTTAAAAATTGTTTGATGATAATTATTTTCAAATATTGAAAGTTGAAACTTTTTTTTAAGGAAATTGAATGTTACTATAGATGAAATTGACATTGAAGCTTTATTTTTCTGGTCATTATGGTCAGTTTATGGTCATTTATATGGTCAGTGAACATAAATTGTTAACTAACATAAGTATTTTGATAAAGGTGCAATGGTCTTGAGTTTATTTTTCAAGGTTCTGCCCAAAGCAAATGCAGCAATACTTTGCTTATACCTTCTACATGATACATGACATGTATTTGTCCTTTGCGAGACCATATGTATTATATTGATGTTGGTGCTATGAACATTTTATCATTTTGTATTATGTAGGGACGCAGTGATTGTTTCTATACTTGACTGTGTAACCAGTGTCTTTGCTGGACTGGTCATTTTTAGTATCATCGGGTATATGGCCAAAGAGCTCAACATGGATATCAAGGAGGTCGCCACTGAAGGTAATTGGACTGTTGCTTATCAGGGAGATGTAATAAATGCTAGGTGTTGCAGAGTAAATACTGGAGCTCAAGTTTTAATTTATAATTCTTGCTTATAAAATGTTTGTAAAAATTGATAAGAAAGTGTGTGACATTATTTATTTAAAAGCAGTAAGTCTGTATGCATGTCCTGTTCATGATAGCATTAGTGACCTCTCCTATTCATTGTTATTTACAGGTGCTGGGTTGGCATTTGTAGCTTATCCAGAAGTCGTCACTAAACTACCAATATCCCAGTTCTGGTCGATCTTGTTCTTTGCTATGCTGATTACACTGGGACTTGGAACACAGGTTAGTTCATTATGACAATCAAAGGTGGTTCCCATTCTCCAGCAGTTCTGCCACTACGATTAATAGAATTGTTAGGTAATGTATAGGCAAATTCATATATCCTCGCAGGATGAAGTCTTGTGAAACCTTTCATCCCCTGGAAAGTTGAACTCTTTGGTAAAGTATTGGCAAATTGACATATCCCAGTGGTATGATGTCTTGTGAACCCTTTCATTGCCGGTAGGAGTTTAAATCTTGGGTAATGTAGCCTTGCGACATTAGAATTACACTGGCAAGACTAATTGTTTCTACTTGATCATCATACCTGTGGATGGATATCCAGTTGTAAAGAAAAGCATTTCCTGTGATGTCCATCATAACTGGAAAGTGAATAGAATTGTCCGTATGATAATCAAAGCATTTCTCCACTCTGTCAAGTTATGTGTATCGGACAAGTACCAGAAATGAATTTGGGGGGATTTGTCTGTGTAGCAACTTTATTAAAAAAACAAAAACAAAGTACATTTGATCATGGCATTCATTAACTGAAATGTAACATTAGTATAAAAAGAGAATACAAAATGCCATGAAAAAAATAAACTAAATATTACCAGTACAAATAGAGCACTTTATGGAAATAGGTTTTTGAATATTCGCAAAATGAAAAAAAAACAAAACAAAAGTCTGAGAAGACTAAATTGAAATTACTTTGAATATCAAAAATGCAAGAGTAAAGTTAACGATTTGTGAGGTACGGGAGATAATACTTTATACTTTTGTAAAAGTATGATTTGGAAATATTTTTGAGAAATGATGTTGAGTTGGAAATTCTACAAATTGATTAAGCATTGATTGTAAACAATGGATTGCAAATTCTTTTCCAGATGTATGGAAGCTTCTGGAACTTTGGTGTTTTGCCTATAAAAGCATCAAGGGGTTGTTGACTAATGTATTTCTTTTCCGGGTTGTTGACTAATGAACTTTGCACACTAATTTGCAAAGCAAATCACGCAAAAGTGTACACAATCTTCATTTAGGTCATTTCGTAATGACCTGCAAAAAATGTAGATTCAATGCTTGTAATTAAAATTGAAGAACAACTTAGTCAAATATTAGAATAGCTATTGATATATTTTTTGGTTTTTATTAATAATTTAAACAAACGATTTAATCTTACACTTATTAATTGGGTCGTCCGTGGCAACCACTATCAACAATAGACTGATTCTTCAGTGGGTGCGGCTCAATAGGTCATTGAGTATTGAGTCAAATGTTTCTTCTCTTTTTCACCATTGAAATGATTGGAAATTTATGAATTTTAATTATTGAAGAATGTATTTTAAATGATGCATGCATGTTTTATCTATTAGATGTAATAAATCCCTTCTTTTCTTGTTATTCCTTTTTCTCTCTGATAATTGGTTCTGACTTTACTGCAGATTGCCACGGCAACAACTGTACACACAACTTTACTGGACCGATTTCCACACATCTTCCGAAAAGGAAATAGGAAGTTTTACTTGCTGATCGGAATTTCATTAGTGTGTTTCTTACTCGGATTATCATTTTGTACTCAGGTACGTTGATTAGGTTAATGTCAATCAGAATGATATGTACAGTAAATAGAGTGGGAAATGTCAGCAATAAGACTCAAGATTGCCACATGTATATCAATCATGTTTACCTCTGAAAATAGGTTTTCTCTGCTGATAAAGGGTGTTACTCTTTACTAAGGTAAATTCACAAAGATAGTATTAATTCATTTTGGTAGATATTTGAACAAATTCAGAATTTATGTGCATCCAAAAATCTGATTTGATTGTTGGAAACTTATGATGAATTACATAACATGTGTTTTACAAATAATGATTTACATGACATGTGTTGTACCAATAATGATTTACATGACATGTGTTGTACATATGATTTACTTGACATGTTGAAGAAATAATGATCTACATGACATGTCTTGTACATATGATCTACATGACATTTGTTGTACATATGATCTACATGACATGTGTTGTACATATGATCTATATGACATGTGTTGTACATATGATCTACATGACATGTGTTGTATATATGATCTACATGACATGTTGTTCATATGATCTACATGACATTTGTACATATGATCTACATGACATGTGTTGTACATATGATCTACATGACATTTGTTGTACATATGATCTACATGACATGTGTTGTATATATGATCTACATGACATGTTGTTCATATGATCTACATGACATTTGTTGTACATATGATCTACATGACATGTGTTGTACATATGATCTACATGACATTTGTTGTACATATGATCTACATGACATGTGTTATACATTTGATTTACATGACATGCACTGTACATACGATCTACATGACATGTGTTGTATATATGATCTACATGACATGTTGTTCATATGATCTACATGACATTTGTTGAACATATGATCTACATGACATGTGTTGTACATATGATCTATATGACATGTGTTGTACATATGATCTACATGACATGTGGTGTATATATGATCTACATGACATGTTGTTCATATGATCTACATGACATTTGTTGTACATATGATCTACATGACATGTGTTGTACATATGATCTACATGACATGTGTTATACTATACAAATGATGATCTACATGACATGTGTTGTACATATGATCTACATGACATGTGTTATACAAATAATGATCTACATGACATGTGTTGTACAAATAATAATCTACATGAATTGTGTTTATTGTAGGGAGGGATGTACATTCTACAGCTCTTTGACAATTATGCTGCTACGTATTCACTTCTGTTCATTGGTTTAATTGAGTGTATTGGTGTCGCATGGGTATATGGTAAGTTAACCTCCACACTCTCTCACTTAATCCTGGAAGTCAAACAAAATGTGTTCAATGTGATATATGTTTAAAAAGTGGACCACATTATAAAATACAGTCGGAGTCAAAATCATTTATAAAACCGCTCAAGGGAACAAGCTAAAGTTGCCGTCATAGACAGGTGGCTTTGAATTCATTATGAAAAAAGTTAACAAAGTTCATTATGAATGATCTTTATAGGCAGGTGCCCTTTAAACAGAGGTGGTCTTTAATGTAAGTCAAGACTCTATATATATATATATATATATATATTAGTCAGAAATAATGAAAATAAGGTTATTTATGATTTTTTGTAGACAAAGATATTATTTATACATCATGATTAATGTTAAAAAATGATGATTAAAAATCTGGGATTTATATTACGTGCAGGAATTTCCGCGGTATAAGGCTTGGTAGGATACTGCGTATGTGGATGGTTACAATGCGCACTTTGGTCATACTCCGGGATATTTAGATATAATACATCTCTTCTTTTCTGTACAGGATCAGACAGATTTTTGACAGATATAGAACTGATGCTCGGAAATCGTCCACACAATATATGGAAATACAGTTGGAAATATGTGGCCCCTGTGGCTCTATTGGTAAGAATTGAGTTGTTGTTAAGACATGTAAGTCTTTGACGAAGAATCTTAGTAGACTAAATAACAGTCCAGCTCCAGTTCTCTTATGTATGGTGACAAGTAGGAACGATTGCTCTAATCATTGTAATTTTAATCTTATGCTTTATTTACATAAAATTTAAACTCGTCCAGGTCAAGAACAAGTTCATACAGGCACGACAGTGTTATATACGTGCGTAATTTTGTAGTCGCAGTGTTATCTAAAACATATGATGAAATTTAATGTCTTTATTTTGGTAATAAATAGCTCTTTAATGAGTAGAGATGTCAATGTCTGGGTCTCTGTGACTTGTAACTATGCGACCCCTGTTCCTGCCTATTTTCATACTTTCACTTTTACTTTCAACAAAAATAAAATGCCCCAACTAAATAGTAATTATTTATCTACAAGTAAATACAAAGTTAGAATCTTTTGAACTTTTCTGTTAGTATGATTTCAGACTCGAAATATATTGGCAATGATAGAGTTGTACATTATTGATGATTTTTCTCTTTGAAGGCCATCCTTATATTCACGTGTATCGACTTCAACCCAACCAAATATTCCACTTATGTCTTCCCTTCATGGGCTGATGGTGTCGGGTCTCTGTTGTCAATAGCTTCTATGGTCATGATTCCAGCAGTTGCTTTATACAACATCTTTGTAACAAGCCGAACATTCGACGGTAGTCTGTGGGAGGTAAGTATTCCGACAGCTTTACAAAGTAATGTAGTGTGAGTTGAAGGATGGCTAGTCTCTGAGGTAAATATTTTCACAAGTTTACAAGAATAGTTGATGGTTTTACAAACGAGATATGACTTATGATGGCTCTGTCTATGCCTCTCAGGTGGAAGACATTGCGTCCAATATCAAGTCTGAGACACAGATGGGAGACATGGGTCTAATATCAAGTCTGAGACACAGGTGGGAGACATGGGTCTAATATCAAGTCTGAGACACAGGTGGGAGACATGGGTCTAATATCAAGTCTGAGCCACAGATGGGAGACATGGGTCTAATATCAAGTCTGAGACACAGGTGGGAGACATGGGTCTAATATCAAGTCTGAGACACAGGTGGGAGACATGGGTCTAATATCAAGTCTGAGACACAGGTGGGAGGCATGGGTCTAATATCAAGTCTGAGACACAGGTGGGAGGCATGGGTCTAATATCAAGTCTGAGACACAGGTGGGAGACATGGGTCTAATATCAAGTCTGAGAGGCAGGTGGGAGACATGGGTCTAATATCAAGTCTGAGACACAGGTGGGAGACATGGGTCTAATATCAAGTCTGAGACACACAGGTGGGAGACATGGGTCTAATATCAAGTCTGAGACACAGGTGGGAGGCATGGGTCTAATATCAAGTCTGAGACACAGGTGGGAGACATGGGTCTAATATCAAGTCTGAGACACAGGTGGGAGACATGGGTCTAATATCAAGTCTGAGACACAGGTGGGAGGCATGGGTCTAATATCAAGTCTGAGACACAGGTGGGAGACATGGGTCTAATATCAAGTCTGAGACACAGGTGGGAGACATGGGTCTAATATCAAGTCTGAGACACAGGCGGGAGACATTGGGTCCAATATCAAGTCTGTGAGGCAAGTGGGAGACACTGGGTCCAATATCAAGTCTGAGACACATGTGGGAGACATTGGGTCCAATATCCATTCTGAGAGGCAAGTGGTAGATGTTGGGTCCAATATCAAGTCTGAGACACAGTTGGGAGACACTGGGTCCAATATCAAGTCTGAGACACATGTGGGAGACATTGGGTCCAATATCCATTCTGAGAGGCAAGTGGTAGATGTTGGGTCCAATATCAAGTCTTAGACACAGGTGGGAGACATAGGTCTATTATTAAGTGTGAGATACAGGTGGGAGACATTGGGTCCAATATCAAGTCTGTGAGGCAGGTGATAGACATTGGGTCCAATATCAAGTCTGAAATACAGGTTGGAGATGTTGGGTCCAATATCAAGTCTTGAGATACAGGTGGGAGACATTGGGTCCAATATCAAATCTGAGATACAGGTGGGAGATTTTGGGTCCAATATCAAGTCTGAGGCAGGTGGGGACCCTTGGTTCAGTATCAAGTCTGAGACACAGGTTGAGGGCATGGGTTTAATAGCATGTCTGTGAGGCACGTGGGAGACATTGGGTCCAATATCCATTCTGAGAGGCAGGTGGGAGACACGTGGTCCAATATCAAATTTAAGATGTATGTGGGAGACCACGGTCCAATATTGTTTCCAAGATGTAGATTGGAGACATATGGTCCAATATCAAGTGCAAGATGCAGGTGGGAGACACACGGTCCAATATCAAGTCCAAGTTGTATGTGGGAGACACACAGTCCAATATCATGAGATGCAGGTGGGAGACATACAGTCCAATTTCAAGTCTAAGATGTAGATTGGAGATACATGGTCCAATATCAAATCTAAAATGTAGGTGGGAGACACACAGTCCAATATCAAGTCTAAGATCCAGAAGGGAGACATACGGTCCAATATCAAGTTTTAGCCAAAGGTTAAAGACATTTCCTCACCTGTCTCAAGTGGTACCCAACTGATCAACCCATGGCAGTGTGGTTTAGCTTTATGCGAGGTATATCTTTTAGGGATGAATTCTGCAAAAGGAATGGACAAGGTTTTGGTCCTGTACTTCAGTTAATTCAGATAATGTTAGGTCTTGTACTACAGAAAATGTAAAACAAGGTCAGATAATAGGAGATTTATTTATTTACATTGAGTATTTTTATATTTGTAGGTAGTGAAGCATCTTGCTAAACCAACAGATGATTGGGGACCAGCCTTAAAGGAACACATTGCAGAAAGAAACATGATGCATGATGCCACCCCCGTACAATTTGAATCTCAGGTGCCACTAACTTTGGGTTCAAAAGCCAGCAATGACAATAACTTAGTGGACGGTTTATCTAAAGTTTAGATAAAGCATATCAAAGTATTAATCAAATGATTAATAATGTTTTACATGTATATGTCAGAAAACCAAAAAAAAAAAACCAGACCAGAATCTCAGTTTTTCTTCCTGTGTTGTTTGTAGCACTGGGCTTGACTCTCAGTATTCTGAACAAAGATTCAGTATTCTGAACAAAGATTGTATACAGTTCTTCATGATATTGTGAAGAAGAAAGTGAAAATAATGTAAAATAGTTTCTCCTCTCAAAAA
This sequence comes from Atrina japonica, assembly GCA_030159075.1. NCBI lineage: Eukaryota > Metazoa > Mollusca > Bivalvia > Pterioida > Pinnidae > Atrina > Atrina japonica. The sequence goes on along the minus strand of BROG01000088.1, from coordinate 617,381 downwards.
AGTATTTTTATGCGAGTCACTTCAGGGCAATTAATTTTGATATCTTTTTGATATCTTTCAATATTTGATTTTTCCACACCCATATTTTCTCTTAAAATTTCCAGATGAGAATCTAGTTGAATTACATGATAAAAAATTCAGAATTATTAGATTGCCAATTTTTCTTCTTTACTTTTTTAATATCAGCAAGATATATACATATACATATTGACAGTGAGCAATTTCTGCAGTGAGTGTAAAAATCAAAGCATGTGTGTAACTGTCAGTGAACCCTGCCTATAGTAGGCAGTTAAAACAAAGCATATCTGTAACTGTCAGTGAACCCTGCCTGCAGAGGGCAATTAAAGCATGTGTGTAACTGTCAGTGAACCAGTTGAAGTTGAAACAAAGCATGTATGTAACTGTCAGTGAACCATGTCTGCAGTAGGAAGTTGAAATATAGCATGTTTGTAACTCAGTGAACCATGCAGCAGAAGACAGTCAAGACAAAGCATGTCTGTAACTGTCAGTGAACCATGCACCAGAAGGCAGTTAAAACAGAGCACGTCTGTAACTGTCAGTGAACTGTGCCTGCATTAGGCAGTTAAAACAGAGCACGTCTGTAACTGTCAGTGAACTGTGCCTGCAGTAGGCAGTTTAAACAGAGCACGTCTGTAACTGTCAGTGAACTGTGCCTGCAGTAGGCAGTTAAAACAGAGCACGTCTGTAACTGTCAGTGAACTGTGCCTGCAGTAGGCAGTTAAAACATAGCACGTCTGTAACTGTCAGTGAACTGTGCCTGCATTAGGCAGTTAAAACATAGCATGTCTGTAACTGTCAATGATCCATGTCTGTAGTAGACAGTTAGAACAAAGCATGTCTGTAACTTTCTGTGAATCCTGCTTGCAGTGTCAGTGAACCCTGCCTGCAGTAGGCATTCAAAACAAAGCATGCATATAACTGTCAACAAACCCAGTCTGCATAGGTAGTTAAAATAAAACATGTCTGTAACTGTCAGTGAACTGTGCAGCAGTAGGCAGTTTACCGTTTTCTTGTAAATTATTATATTTAGAGAGGAAATTTGAAGACCTGTATCTCCAGAGTAAATGTATACATCTTTAGTTCTAATCAATTGCAATTAGCAAACTTAAGCTTACCATCCTGTGATTGATTAATGCATAATTGTAGTGCTAGCTTTTTCTTCAGTGTGAAATCTATTTTGGAATGTTATATATGATGTTTTTGAATTTAAAACCGTTTTCTGACTTGCCAACCTTTTTCTTTCACTTGAATTGATCCCGATCATAGATAAAGACTTTAAGGGGTGTTTTGAGGGATAACAGAGTTCATAAGTTGACTAACATTATTTGTCCATTATCGTTTTATCTGTAAATATCCATTGTCACTTAGATTAACACAAATATGCAGACACAAAAATTTAACATGAGTTCTTAATCACAGCCAACGCACAACGGTTTTGTGTTTTGTTTTGTTTTATTTTTGTTTTTTGTTTTTTTTGAGAGGAAATATCGGTGGTATGGCTAACTTCTACAAAGCGAGTGATACTCAAGTTCAATTAAACTAGATTATCATATTGGGCATGATATCCTACTTATGTATACAAGTGTATACTATCATAACTTGTGTTTTGGATTTTTTTTTTTTATCAGCTTGCAAAGATGGAAAGGCACCTGTATACTCTAGATGAATTGTTGACTAATTGCATGTTATAAGAGCTTTACCTGCTTCCTAAATTCTGGGTCAAGGTTCTGAAATATTGGGAAAATATGACATTTTAACTACAATAGAAAAACTTAATTTGAGACATTTGTTTGAAAACAATTTATTCTTTAAATATTTAAAAAATCAAAATTGGGAATTTTTGCATTTGGGGGGGGGGGGGATACAAACAATTTTTGCATCCAGAAAGGGTTGTATAAAATCGGACGTCAAAATGTCTTAAGAAAACCCATGCATATAGTGAAGTGAAGGTGTAGTTACTTCAAAAAACTTCAAAAACACCAGTCTGTAGGTGACACGAATGTTTTAACTTTGTGGAACAACAGCTGGAAAGTCATTACAGCAAGTTTGTAAATAATTCATTCAAAACGGTGGTATATAAATGTCTACCAATGATATTTCAGATTATTATATATCCATAGCAACAACATTTTCAGAAAACCACCTTAGTGCTATTTGTGTTGAGTATATATACATCGTGCTATGAACGGTGCTAACAGGACATAAAGCTCACCGGTATATAAAACATGTCATCTATATCAGACTCTTTTGCTGTGTTGACTGTAGAGTTAGATTAGTGATAAATTATTGGTCCATGTACTTAAATTCTAAGAATGGTTCTAATTTATATGCGTAATATTTTGTTTACAATGAATTGTTTTGTAAGTGTGGTTTTTTTTTTTATGAAATCGATTTTATAGAATGCACTTTACTTAAACAGAAAATATCAAAATGTTTACCATTTCATTTTTAATTTTGTATCGAAATTGAGTTGTGGTTAATAGTAATTTTCTCAGGTAATTGTACATACTAGGTATCTGTTTTTTGTTTTTTGATTTTCTTTCATAAAAATGTTACAAAAATCATAAAGTTGCAGATTTTTTAGAAGGGGAGATAACTTTTGTACACGATTTCATATCTGATAATGACATTGTACATATAATTATTATCAAAATGTTTATGTGTTTAGTTTTGTATTATATATGTTCTGGTGATTACCATAGCCTTGCAATCAGATTAATTAAATCATTCAATCTAATTTTTGTATTAAAAATTTATCAATGTTCAAAACTAAAGCGGGACAGGAAGTGGTGAATTTAGAGCTGAAACAAAAACAAAAACTACAATGTATTATTGTTCAAGGTAAGTGTCAGTGTTATTACTCACAGATGAGGGATTTTGTAAACCAGGCAGGGCTAAGTTAACCATCAAAGCCCTTTCAATACCTTGACATTTTTACCAGGACATAAATCAAATTCTATAAGAACTGATATTTGACAAATATTCAAGTTCTCATACATACTTTTCGGTTAGAAATTTTTTTAAGCCAAAAACATCCATCATTGATCTCGGGAGGGGGGGGGGAGAAAAGAGATTCTAGATCATGGGAGTACAGATTTATATATTTTGAAAATACAGATTACCTGTACTGTTTGATATTGGTGAAAAACATTTGCTTGTAAATTTTATCAACTTATTGTTGAACGAGACATTTTATTAATTATTTTGAATTTTACTTATTATTTTGTAAATTTTAGGTCATGATAATGACAATTTTTAATAGATGTTAAACTTAATTTATTTTTAAACTAATTACAGATGTGTTAATTTTAATGTATCATTAGATAAATTTCTCCCTTTTTTTAAAAAAAAAAAAAAAAATTGTTTGATACATGTAGTTTGTGACTTTGTAAAATATGACTTGTGTGTTAATTTATCTAATAGCAACATGTACCTCATAGAACTAACACTAATATCACAGAACTTTTGCCACAGTGAGACACTTGTAAATGTTACCAGATAAATCATAAATTAGGTGCTTATTTTGAACATATTACAGGTGCTCTTGTGGACTTAAGGTCATAAGTCTGCTCGTAAACATTGACATAACTCGAGTTACGGTTTTTAATTTACGTGCACGTAGTTTCACATTCGCTTAAAATTTGTCAAATTATGCTTAAAGGAGTTATGATTGACATAAGTAGCACTCTGGAGCACACGCAAGTTAATACATAAGATGAAAGATACGACCTTTAGTGAAACTTATTTTAAATGTAAGTTACGACCTTTGGTGAAACTGGACGAGAGCAAGTGTTTGAATTGTAGTTCAGATAGTACAAATATTTGTGTGGACAACGACTTAACGACAATACTTAAACATCCATTGAAATATCTGAAGCTTTTTTGAAAAACAATAAGACCGATTATTGAATTTAAAAACCATGTACATGTTGATTAATTTGCACATCCTTCCATGAATAAGAGACAAGATCTATTTATATATCACGTTTTAAAAACAAATGTATCTTAAACATATTAATCATATCAGATACAAGGTTATTATAGTTTTCATTTCGATATATTGATGAAAAAGTCATGGAACTTTTTTTATTATTACACCATGATTATTAAAATCTGGTTGTGGTTTCATGCGATTATCTTTTTTAAATGATTTTCTGTGCAACTCATCAACCCCTGAAAAACAATGGACTCTTTAACCCATCAACCCCTGAAAAACAATAGACTCTTCTTTAAATCAATGATTTAGGCCAGTACAAACGTGTCTTTAGGGGTGGATGAGTTAAGAGAGTATGGTACATTGTTGTTAATTACTTTTATATAAAAAGCAGAGAATTCTATTAAGAATAAGATGTTATTTGCCTAAGAAACCCATGTCAAGTTTAATTGCTACATTTAAAGCTCTTGTTCTTTGTAAACAAGACTTTACAATTTTGTTTCCACTTTGCTCTGTTTGTTATTTGAATGTATCCATCATTTTTATAAAGATATGTCAGAAATATTTTCAATACATTTCTTGTCAATTTCAAAGTTGAAATAAAATTGTTCACAACATTTCCTGGTGTTAAGCTGAAATGATGGCTATTTCATGTATTTCATTGACTTTGCATAGTAAAAAGAAAACTCAAATCTACAGACTGATCGTCAAACTTGGGTTTTTAGCTCACCTGGCCCAAATGGTTAAGTGAGCTATTGCTATAGCCAAATGTCTGTTGTCCGTTGTCATCATCCGTCTGTTAACTTTTGCATTTAAACATCTTATTCTCAAGAACCTGTGGGATAATTGATGGATTTTAGACAAAATTTCAAGGTCATGGGGTCAAAGGTCAAGGTTACAGGCACCTAAGTAAATGGAAAATATAAGTTTCTTTTGTAAAATTTTTGGCATTTTTGACTACTTCTCCAGAACCATTAGACCTATTTGAACCAAACGTGACAGGAAGTATAACCATGTAAAGCCGCATAAAGTTTGCTGATGAAAAGGGGCTAGGACCAAACATGGCTAAATATAGAATGAATGAGTCAGCAGATATTTTTGATTTAATACATGTATCTCCAAAATTATTAAAACTGGAGAAAAAAACCATTACCTTTAAATGAGTAGCTTCCAAAAATCTACAAATATTAAATTTTGGTGGAAATTGTCTTGTGGATCTGTATGTGAGTTATTTCCCCTTTTTTGTGGATATTTCATGTTTTTGGATGTTTTTTGACATTATCTTGAAAAGTGAATAAAAATGTTCACCATGCAAAGATCTACAAAAAAAGTCATAGGGCTGATATTGTCAGGTCACCCCATTTGGAAGTCATCTCCCCTTTTAGTGGATTTCTCATGTTTTTGACAGTTTTGTCCTATTATATTGAAAAGAATAATAGATAGAAAGTGAAAGAAGCAAAAATGTTCAGCACACAAAGATCTACAAAAATGTCAATAGGGCTGAAATTGTTAGGTTGACCCTTATGAGGGTTATTTAACCTTTTAGTGGATTTCTCATGTTTTTGACAGTTTTGTCCTATTATCTTGAAAAGTATAATAGATAGAAGGAATGTGAAAGAAGCAAAAATGTTCAGCACGCAAAGATCTACAAAACAGTCAACAGGAATGAAATTGTCAGGAATTATTTCCCCTTTTAAGTGGATTTTTTCATGTTTTGGGCCGATTTTCCTATTGTCCAGTGATCACCATGCAAAGATCTATAAAAAAAATTATTGTGTAGAAATTGTAAGGGTAATCCTTGTGAAAGTTATTTCCCCTTTTAATTGGATTTCGCATGTTTTCAACTGTTGCTGCACATTATCTTGAAAGATCTATAAAAAGTTGGCATGGCAAGTCCACCCTCATGTAAGTTAATTCTCCTTTTCAATGAATTTTTCATGCTTTTGGTTGCTTTTCAGTATATTGTCGGTAAAATACATTTTACCGAGGTGATTATTAAGGCCCAATGAGTCTACTGTTTTTCATGTTTATTAGCCATTTTATCATCTTTTACACATTTTTAACAGGAACTTCAAACCATTTTATATGGGAGTCAAAATTTAATCTTCTCTAGAATGTTAAATACTGTGTTTTGGAATTTATAACACGGATTTGTTTCATCCTGGGACAAAATTCTTTAAGAAAAAAAGAAAGACATCTATGTTGATGCTGGCCTATTAACAATCGTGAAAATACCACAATTTTATCTTTACTTTGTTGCAGTGGATAGATGTTGTCTATACATACCCTCTCTGCCCATAGTACAGGTGTATAGACTTGACTTTATACAACCTTCTCTGTTGTATTTATGCCTTAGTTTCAGGTGTACAGACTTGACTTTATAGACATTCTCTGTTGTAAATTACACCTTACTACAGGTGTACAGACTTGACTTTATATATATACCTTCTCTGTTGTAAATTACACCTCAGTACAAGTGTACAGACTTGGACTTTATAAATACCTTCTCTGTTGTATTTTTACACCTCAGTACAGGTGTACAGACTTAGACTTTATACATAACTTCTCTGCTGTAAATTACACCTTAGTACAGGTGTACAGGCATGGACTTTATACATAACTTCTCTGCTGTAAATTTATACCTTAGTTTCAGGTGTACAGACTTGACTTTATACAGACACTTCTCTGCTGTAAATTACACCTCAGTACAGGTGTACAGACATGGACTTTATACATAACTTCTCTGCTGTAAATTACACCTCAGTACAGGTGTACAGGCATGGACTTTATACATAACTTCTCTGCTGTAAATTACACCTCAGTACAGGTGTACAGACTTAGACTTTATACATAACTTCTCTGCTGTAAATTACACCTCAGTACAGGTGTACAGACATGGACTTTATACATAACTTCTCTGCTGTAAATTACACCTCAGTACAGGTGTACAGACATGGACTTTATACATAACTTCTCTGCTGTAAATTTCAGTACAGGTATGGACTTTATACATAACTTCTCTGCTGTAAATTACACCTCAGTACAGATGTACAGACATGGACTTTATACATAACTTCTCTGCTGTAAATTACACCTCAGTACAGGTGTACAGACATGGACTTTATACATAACTTCTCTGCTGTAAATTACACCTCAGTACAGGTGTACAGACGTGGACTTTATACATAACTTCGGTACAGGTGTAGACTTCTGAGGGTTCCTCAGTAAAAGAACAACTATCTGCCTTATTGAAATTATTAATCTTTCATGTGGCAGAAAGTCTTTGTTTTTTCATCCTTTGTAGTTCATAAACATATGTAATTTTGATAGGTGGATATTTTTAAATTACAGAATGCTCGAGTCATTTTGACAAAGGTCAAGGTTGCCATCTTTGGCGATTCTAGAGAGAGTTTTCAGTTTCATGTCTTCCAGAGAGCTGGGCCAATCATGAAAGTATAGCAACACCTGTATTACATATCAAAGCTTTCATGCCATTCATCATTTCCCGTTGTGAATCAGTTTGTTATTTTAATACCCAAAGGCAGCACAGTATGATTTTTATTTTACCATTTGATCCTGGACTGTGATTTATGAGTGGTCAAAGTTCACCTACTATGAGTTTCTGTATGAATTACATAAACAGTTACAATGTTTATTGCACCATTTCCCATGATCTAGTTTCCCTCCATATTTGATATAAAACTGCATTATTTCCTAAATGATATCCTTTAGATTTCTTTACAGTCAGATTTTCTTAAACAAGAAAATGATGGTTTAAACTTTTATTTGATTTTCATGTGTCATATTTCATACTATTTTCTAGAAATAGTTACTGTATGTGTATCTAAATTAGCGCACTCATATTTTAGCGCTCTAAGGGGTGTATAGACTTGTTAAATCTTAAATTCGCACAAGTAATTTCATTAGCTTTGTCGTGTATACAGAATGACAGGATGGAGAAATTTTAGCTCTGCCCTTGAATTAGTGCAATGACTTGAGCACGAAAGGCGCTAATATTAGAATACCGCTAGAATAAGTACACATACAGTTTCTAAAAAAAAAATGTTTCCACAAATCTAAGGATGACATGAAACTTCAAATATGAAAAATGATATTGAATTAGATAATTAAATGAAAAAAAATAGTGAAAATGTTAACAATTTAAAACTTACTGGTGAAATGGTTTTTTTTAAAGAGCATGAATGGACAAACAAAAAATCAATAAAATTCAAGACAATCAAATACAGGGTTTGTCTTTCATTCAGCTCCATTGTGACTTTGTCGATTGTTATATAATAGGATAACCAAAATAAAGTGCCACCGTCCTGTTAAAAACCCAAACTAAACTGTCCATTTTCCAATAGCAGGGGTGTACAGATTAAACAGGACCCCATGCATTCCTGTAGCTCATATTGTTGTGCCAAAACTAGCCTGTCATCCCTGTTACGATTATATTTAGACTGTGCCAACTGATCTTGGTAGAACCATTTATATATGTATATATAGTTTTGGTGAAAGTACGAATAATTAGACAGAAATGTTGAATTTTTGTTTATTTTCACATTTCTTGGAGGAAACAATTTAAAATCTTGCTGTACATTTTATTGTCTTTTAAGAAAAACGTTTTTGAGTTTTTGTGTTAGCTATCACTGTTATTTTTTCTGTGAATAAATCATTGCAATGCATGCCGAGAAAAAAAACAAAACATTAAATTGTTTTTCTGAATTGGATGTTTTGTCATTTTTAGATCCAGATAGACAACAACAATAATAAAAAAAAAAAAAAAAAAGCAACAATAAGTTTATCACAATACATCAAAATGTTGCAGTTTGCAATTAACGTATGGTGTTTTTTTAACTGTTAAGGGTCCAAATTGCCAGATGGCCTTCCATTTCTTATCTTTATTAAACAATGTCAACAACACTCCGAAACAGATGCTTGCAATATCTGATGTTATGATACTACAAAATAAGCACAAGAGATATGACCTTTGACATGGCATGAATTATTGATTGATGTCACAAAGGCACACATTCATTCATATGAAAATGGCATAAAGAATGTTCACAATGTCAGTGAAGCAAAGTTAATACGGTTTAATCATTTTATCATCTGACTAAAATAATGATGGCTATTGGTAGAGTGTTCTACTCACAAGCAGAAGGTCCCAGGTTTGATTCCTAGTACTGGGTCTCACCAAAGACTTTCAAAAATACTACCGACTGTTCCTTCGCCAAACACTCGGCATATTAAGTGTAGACACAGGTTTCTTTGGACAAAACTAAAAGATAGAGGTCCCATGTCACGTGTGTGTGGAACATAAAAGAACCCTCACTGCATTAGCGTTGGTCCATAGCAGAGGTAAAAATTTGTGGCACTTCACCTAAAGCTGGTGACATCTCAGTATTGGTGAAATTTCTTGGTGGAAGTAAAACAACAACAACTACCAGTTTGATGAGAGCCGTTGTGGATATGCAGTAGAGTGCTCGATTCACAATTGGAGGATCGCAGCTTCGAGCCTTGGCAGAGGCAGCTGGCTTTTCCTGTCCATCTGATGAGACAATAAAAAAAGTGAGGTCCCTTGTCACTGTAGGTGTCGGCACATTAAAGAACCCTCACTGCTCAATGGCCGTAAGTGCTGAGCATAGACCAAAATTTGAAGCCCTTCACTGGCATTTGGTGACATCTCCACATGAATGAAAGATTCTTGAGTGGGATGTTAAACAACATTACAACAACAACAACCAGTTTAATGATTTTGTTTACTTCGATGTCATGACAATGACTTTATCAAAAATTGTTTTTCATTTGTCAGAAATGTCCTGATCAATTTATCCACCGATTCTTCACTCCTGCTGACTTGTTTCTCCATTGTCTGTTTGAAGTCCTCCGTCACACCTTTGTTGACACCTCTCGTGACCGTCCTTTGTCTGTTAAATGACATTGATATACGGTGTGTAAATTGATTAGAATCCAGTGTCAATGAGCATGCATTTAGTGGTAAATGAACAAAAAATTTCAACAAGGAATGAGTTCTTTGTCACTTTCAAATCATTTTAAAACACCAACTTCCAAAGTTGGTATATCTTGTCATTTGTAGAGAATGGAAATGCATGGGTACAATATGGAGATATGAGGGTGAAGAAAATAGAAATGTTACAGTAGAGAAGAGAAATGTATAGAGATGTTATGTTGTAGAAGTGAGATGTAAGGGTGGAGTAGTGATATATGAGACTAGAGTTGGGAGATGTGACAGTGAGGGTTGAGTTGGGAGATGTTATGTTGGAGTAGTAAGATGTGAGAGTGGAGTAGTGATATGTGAGGGTGGAGTAGTGATATGTGAAAGTGGAGTTGGGAGATGTGAGGGTGGAGTAGTGATATATGAAAGCGGAGTTGGGTGATGTGAGGGTGGAGTAGTGATCTGTAAGAGTGGAGTAGTGATATGTGACAGTGGAGTTGGGAGATGTTAGGGTGGAGTTGGAAGATGCTGAAGTAGTAACATGTGAGGTTGGATTTGGGACATCTGAGGGTGGATTAGTGATATGTGAGGGTGGAGTTGAGAGATGTGAGGGTGGAGTAGTGATATGTGAGATTGGAGTAGTAAGATGTGAGGGTAGAGTAGTGATATGTGAGGGTGGAGTTGAGAGATGTAATGGCAGGATAGAGAAATATTGAAGGCAGAGTAGAGATATAGGCAATGAACCAATACGAGTGATTGGTTTGGCAACATACATGTAGAAGTGATTTAAAATAAAATAAAATATCCACAGATATAATAATGCGGACAAAGATAATACACCTAACAACAATAAAACTTTCTGTTTTATATCCGACATAAATGTCTTATCATTACTGATAACTTACTGAGCTATGACTTTGGTGCTGGTAGGTAGAATGTCAAGGTTGACTTTTCCACCTTCTGAGGTCTTCAGATATGCAAATTCCTCCAAAATATCAATATCTCAGGTGAGTTAAGGTGAATATGTTAGGAACAGGTAAAAATACAATTACATTCTTATAAAACATTACAAGTATTACTTGTATGTCATCTACAAATTATATATTATTATATTTGGATGTATTTTTGAATATTCATATTGTTTAACTTATGTATCATTATTGTATCATATGTTATTTGAATCTTACATAATTATCTATTAAAGTATTTGAATTGTAATGCGTGACATGGAGAAAATGAGCCTTATTACATGGTATTGCTCGGAACACTTTGTGAGGTCAACATTGTTGCATATATGAAAGTAAACTTTTTGAGGTCACGGTATTGTTGTGAAATTTAGCATGAATGCAATCCTTCATTGTCCTTTTGATCTGCTAAACTTTTACTATCTTCATATCCCCCCCCCCCCCCCCCCCCCAAATTGATCTGTACAAATCTTCTGAACCAGGGTGCTGAACATAAATCACAACATGGTTATCTTAGGAAAACATATGAAGCATGGGATGTGCTTAGAATCATCACAACATATACTGTATGTGTATGTTAATTAGAACACTCATATTTTAACGCTCTCGGGGGGGGGGGGGGGATATAGACTTATTAGCACAATCTTAAATTCGCACAATTAATTTCATTAGATTTGTCGTGTATACTGAATGACAGGATGGAGAAATTTTAATGCTGCCCTTGCAATAGAGCAATGACTTGAGTGTGAAAAGCGCTAATACTGAAATACCGCTAAAATAAGTACACGTACATTAACCATGCAAGTTTTGTTGATGTTTATCATGTATATGCAGTAGAAGTAAGTAAACCTAACCCCAACTGACCCTCTCAACCAGATGCCAATGTAATAGCATAAACTCTCCCAAACAGTCATGATCGACACATTCACCAACAGACATTGATTGATAGAACCAAATATCCTGACATTTCCAGATGTTGATACTAAGGCAGTGACTTAAAGGATACTTATAACATAGTTGAAGAACGTATTATAGGTGAAACTCCCCTGCTGTCTGATTTTATTCAAAACTTCTTGAAAAAGAGGCTCAGATTTTGGCCAATCATATTGTAGTAGAATTATCATGTGACCAAGAGCTGAGTCATCTGACTTGGACGAAAATGCTTTATTCTGAAAGAAAAGTACAACTTCTGTTCAAAGTGTTATTTATAAACAAAATAAATAAAACTGTTCAAAGTTTCATTTATAAACAAAATAAATAAAATCTATTTTCTATCATAATATGAACAAGAGTTGTCAGAGGACACAGATCACAGGTGGCAGCACTGTATCTGAGATAGTGAAATTATGAATTATATTAAGACGTAGGTCAAATGACATTATCTAGGTCATGAGGTCAAAGATCGTGATACAATCCGAGATGGCTGATCATAGGGATTTAAAAGTGAAGTATTAAAGCTCTAGGTATAGTCCTGGTTTAAGATTTTGTCCACTGATGTCATTATACATCAAATGTGGCTACAGAGGAAAATGAGTAAAAGATTAGTACAGTGAAACCTGCTTTAATGACAACATGTGTATAAAGACCACCTGGGCCCGAAAACCAAATGTACTCGATACTCAAGCTCAACTTTTATTTCATCATTTTAACTATATAATCATTTGTAAAACTTCCAAATTTGAGTGAACAAGAAACATACCGTATTCAACCCATTAGGCACCCAGGGCGCTACAATATTCAGGAAAAGGGGTCTAGTTAATAGTCAAATTACCGTTTAACAGATTATTTTTATAAGGCTCAGTGGTGAAGTTGTTGTAGTTATTACCGAGAACACCGATCAAAATAATTCTGTTCTGGGGGGTAGGGCTAAGACAAACTGTTATTTATGTTTTTAAAGATCCACATCTCCTTTTCAGTAATCTAGAAAAGATTATTGGTTGTATGTAAAAAGGGGAGGGGCGCTTATAGGGACATGGTCGCTTAATTGGTCGAATACAGTATTTACTTTTTTACATTATTCATATACAGAGTTTTGCATCACACTTATGCATAATTACATTGAGTACGGTACTCAAAATTTGAGTACGCTCTCAAACATTTTTTTAATATTTCCGAAGTTTTCTTCAAATGAGCAATATCTTTCACCATTATTTACGACTGTATGCCATCAATATACAAACATGTTCAGTTACAGAACCCAAGTCACCAAATTTACTCAATACTCAAGCTCAACTTTTATTTCATTATTTTGACTATAAAATTGTTTGTAAAATATTTGGGTTTAAATAATTAGGAAGCATATTATTATTTTTTTATCATTCATATATAAATTTTTGCATCATAATTAGGATTTTCCGGTAAAAATGAATAAATATGTTGAGTACGGTACTCAAAATTTGAGTTCGTACTCAAATAATTCTGAAGTTTTCTTCAAATGAGCAATGATTTTGATCATAAGTTACAATTATATGCCATCAATATGCAAACATGTCCAGTTACAGAATAAATTTTGCGTGTTTTTACCTTAAAATCATGAAAAGTTAGTTGAGCTTGAGTACCGAGTAAATTTGGTGACTTCGGGCCCTGGTCGCAGAGACCATTTTTTGCTGTCCCCAGTAGCACATTCTGTGTACAAATCAACCTCTATATAAAGACCACCTCCCTATAAAGACCGGTTTTCTTGTGTCCCTAAGGAGGTCGTTATATACAAGTTTCACTATAGTTTCACTTGATTATCATGTTTGATATTAAGATAAAAACACAATCTATGTTACTTCAATGGCTGAATATTTACAGCATCATGCTTTTAACCACCAAGTTTCTCACCTCATTCAATGCAGGTTTGAGCTCTGATGGAAACTTAAGCTGATTTTGTGAGAAAGTTTGCCAGCTTACTTTCTTAATGTAGGTGGTCTCTTCCTGAGTACAGTGTAACTGGATCCTCCCCTCCACCATTGAAAACTGGCCACCACCATATAACTGAAAATTTATTGAGTATGGCATAAAACACCATTCCAATAAAATAATAACTCAATTACTACCTGTGTTAGCTCGGTTACTACCTGTGTTAACTCAGTTACTAGTACTACCTGTAATTAACCTACCAGTAACATTCTTCTACCTCTGAAGTGACCACTCTATCTGCTGAGTCACCAAATGTGGTAGTTTCAAATGACCAGTGAGTATTCCTACCTGAAAACATGCCAGTATCAACTGTATGCAATATGGCAGTATTTCGGTCTCTGTACACATGGTCAAAAACAAATGTCGTCCTCCCGGATCTTTGGGCATGCTTGGTGCGGCTGAGCTGTCACTTTTATCAGACACTGTATTCTCGGGAAGATCTTTGATGATGGACAATACTAACTCACAGGCTTTCTGAAGTACAAAGTCATAAGATCTCTGGAGGTCACTCAAGTGTAAAACAGCATTGATAATCACAACCACAATTCTATTTCTCCTATGTGTAAAATAGGACTTCAGGGATTTTCCTTGGCCATTTTAGGGGTTACGGTTATGGTTACAGTAAACTTCCCTATGCAAATATGGCTGGTATTCCCCCCATCCCTCCCCCAAAAAATTCCCAATTTGGAATTTCAAAATAAAGAATAAAGTATTGTAAAACAAATACATGTATCTCAAATCAAGTTTTTCTGTTTAGTTAAAATGTTGTACAATTTCCCATTTTTGTTGTTGTTTTTTTTTTACGCTGAACCCAGATTTTAGGAGGTAAGGAAACCCCTGTAAGCCAGAGGGAGGTAAAGTTTTAAAGTCTACGCTGCTATTTCATGTATATTTACTGAAGAGCAAAATTATTTAATTCTTTATTAACGTAAATAAGTTATAAATTAATTTATGCAATATAAGTCTCTCTTCTAAATAACTAATGCAGTCTTGTTTACATTGTTTATTTGAGATCATTCAATATGAAAATATATTGACTTTCACGAAAGTTTTAAAACGAAATGGACAAATGTCAACACACTATCATAAGAACTACTATTTGTGTTGTGCTTGAGAATCACAAATGCCTCTAGTCAAATCTTGACAAAAATGCATTCAATACACACAAATGGGGGTTCCATATTGACCCTTATGTTGATCCCATACCAACTCCAATGTTCACCTTCCAACCCCAATGTTAATCCCATACCAACCCAATGTTGACCTGCCAACCTCAATGTTGATCCCATACCAACTCCAATGTTCACCTTCCAACCCCAATGTTGATCCCATACCAACTCCAATGTTCACCTTCCAACCCCAATGTTGATCCCATACCAACTCCAATGTTCACCTTCCAACCCCAAATGTTGACTTTCTAATGCCAATGTTGATCCAATACCAACCCAATGTTGACCTGCTAACCCCAATGAACATAAAATCCATTTATTGCCTGTAATTTTACAAGTTCTTCTGTTCAGTTTAATCTCTTTTGAAAGGTTTAAGTAGTGAATGACAGCCAGACATATATAACATACTGTACAAGATTTGTTGATGTACAAGTAGTAGAAGTAGGTCAACCTGACCTAGACCAATCATCTTAACCAGACAGTGATACCGACAACAAGATGACGGCATGAACTCTCCTCAACTTCACTGCCGTGGACTAATGAAATCCAACAGGATCACAAAGTTCGTAAATGACTTACCAAAGTTCATAAATGACTTACCACATATTTCTGTAAACAGTAGTAACAACTTGACATCTGTAATGAACTCCGAATCTTCATCTTGTCTTTGTTCGCAATAGAGAAATTTTGTAGGTGGCCAATGGCATCAATGAATGCTCCCTGTCAAAATACAGTGGAAATGTTATAGAAAGACCCTCTTTTATATGGACAAAAAACCAAACCA
This sequence comes from Atrina japonica, assembly GCA_030159075.1. Taxonomy (NCBI): domain Eukaryota; kingdom Metazoa; phylum Mollusca; class Bivalvia; order Pterioida; family Pinnidae; genus Atrina; species Atrina japonica. The sequence goes on along the minus strand of BROG01000088.1, from coordinate 601,645 downwards.
AACCAGGGAGGTGGTCTTTATATAGAGGTTGATTTGTACACAAATGGTACGATATGTATTCAGGACAGCAAAAAATGTCTTTATGACCAGGTGGTCTTTATACACAGGTTATCACTCACTGGTCTGTTACCAGCATATTACACATTATGCTGTCATCACTAATCAATACAGAGGGGACAAACTTGGTATGGGATAATTTCTCCCTAAAAGTACTCCTTCAGGTAACAAGGTTATTTACAAATATTATTTTCTCATAAACTTACTTTTTTTTATTCTAAGTAATTGTTTTTAATCTTTGGTATCCACAAACTTTTTTTTATTTCATTTTTTTTTTTATTATTATTATCTCAAAAGATAAATATTCATATACATGTACTAACCTAAGAACACTAAGAGGTATTTCCTGTCCTTCGGATGAAACAGTAAAAACCGAGGTCCCATGTCACAGCAGGTCACCGCTCAATGGCCGTAAGTGCCGAGCATAGGCCAAAATTTGAAGCCCTTCACCGGCATTTGGTGAAAGATTCTTGAGTGGGACATTAAACAACAATAAACAAACAAACTAAGAGGTATTTAAAGAATGGAAGAAAAAGAAAAAATGTAGAAAAAACACAAATAATCGAATATTGATTTTAGTGATCATTATGATGTTTTGTGCGATTTTCCTTGAAAAACTTGGATACTGTGAAACGAAAAAACCAAAGTGATGTTGGTTTGTGGTTCATATTTTGATTTTTCTAATAAATAAGGTTATCGGCTATTTAAGTTTCTCAATGTGTAAAAGATCTTTCTTTCTCTAAATAATATTCTAACAAAATGTACGAGGTACGATTTAGATTTCATTTTATGATTTAATTTTACTTACTTGGTAAATCAGCATGTCAGTTTGGAAGTGTCCCATCCAAGTCCACGTTTCCATGTGCCAAGCTTCGCTCAGAGCCATGAATTCTAAAAAATACAAACACATTGATCATATTTCAATTTGACCTCTCTTGATTAAAAAAGGGGTTCCAAACCACGGAAAAAATTAAATTCTCCTTATGAATATCTCAGATTTATATAACTGTCAGAAAGTTACAGCAAAGAATACTGTATTCACTATTAAAACCACCTAACTACATGTATAATGTATAACTGACCCAAAGTGGTCCAATCAGTAAGGTGGTCTCTTTGGTGGTCTCTTTGGTGAGGGTGTTGACTGATTTGATATTTACATGTAACACCTCACTAATCAGACCACTCTGAGTCAGTCAGTTAGGTGGTCTTAATAATGAGGTTCCACTGTAACACCTCACTAATCAGACCACTTTGAGTCAGTCAGTTAGGTGGTCTTAATAATGAGGTTCCACTGTAACACCTCACTAATCAGACCACTTTGAGTCAGTCAGTTAGGTGGTCTTAATAATGAGGTTCCACTGTAACACCTCACTAATCAGACCACTTTGAGCCAGTCAGTTAGGTGGTCTTAATGGTGACGTTCCACTGTAACACCTCACTAATCAGACCACTTTGAGTCAGTCAGTTAGGTGGTCTAAATGGCAAGGTTCCACTGTAACACCCCACTAATCAGACCACTCTGAGTCAGTCAGTTAGGTGGTCTTAATAATGAGGTACCACTGTAACACCTCCCCAATCAGACCACTTT